>CM046894.1:2333710-2753057 GCA_025688845.1 Cucumis hystrix
ATATATATTAAATATCTCAATCTTCAATCTTCAACTTTTCTTATTAAATTCATCTTTTCTAATTTAATTTAATTATTTCTTAACCAAAATTATACATATCTTTTTTTAATTTTCTATTTAAAAATACACATATATTAACAAAATATGTTATTAAAAAATATATTAAACAAATTAAAATAAAATAAAAATAATAATTGAAAGAAGTTGAAGCTTACTCTAAAAAAATAATAATAACAATAATTTGCCATCGAAAATTATTAGTTAAGTTGTTTAAATTTAATTTGTAATCGAACCAATTCTTGTTTTTTTTCTTTTGCCATAAACATTAAAAAATTTTATTCAATTAGCAATGTGCATTGGTGGCTTCAAGTGTTATTATTATTATTATTATTATTATTATTATTTTGGAGTAACTTCAACTTCTCTCAATTATTATTACTACTATTTTCATTTGTTTAGTATATTTTTTTAAGAACATATTTTGTTAATATATGAGTTTTTAAAAAAAATTGAAAATTGAAAAAAAAATGTATAATTTTGATTAAGAAATAATTAAATTAAATTAGAAAAAATAAATTTAATAAGAAAAATTGAAGATCGAAGATTGAGATATTTAAATATATATAAAGAAAAAAAAATGAATTTAATAAAGAAAAATATTTTTAGAATTTGAATGTTTAGTATGTGTGTGTATGTGGGTATGTATAATAAATAATGAGAAAAAGTAGAATATGTGGGATCCACACATAATGTATATAAATAATGAAAAAATAAGAAAGTGTGGGGTCCAATGTAAGATATATATATAAAAATAAGGTAAAAAATAGAAGATGTGGGGTCCACTGTATGGAAGTCATGAACGGGATACACGACTTCATGATAGTTTTACATTCACCCTATTTTTGACATATGTTTCAAAATTTACATTATTTTTAAAAAAAAGTTCATAAATTGGTTATTTGGGCCCTATATTTGTATAAAATATTAGTCAATTTAAGATATTTTTGAAAATTTAGAAAATTTAAATCAATCTTATAATATAGTATACCATTTTAGGTCATCTTAATTAAAGACCTGGATGTCATATCAAGATTATCTATATAGTTGGCTCAAGCCTTTGGGCCAAACCCTTTACTATTGTGCTTCCATATATATTATTTTGGAAAATTGCATGGAGTGGTTGCGAGGGACCGAACTCTTTAAATAAATGATCATTTTTATCTAACTTTTAGACATTATGAAAAACTAAAACATTTTAATCCTACCTTTGTCATATATAAATGAGAGATTTAATTATTTAATAAAAATAAGTTCAAATTAGTGATTCAAGTTATTTTTTTATCTTTTTATATAAAAAAATTCAAACAAGGAAAAAAGTTAACCTAGATATGTAATTTTACTGAAATCTTGACTGTGTTAGGATCCCATGTCTTGTATGGATACTGGTGTTGTTTTAGGAATAGTTTGGAATGACATCTTAAGGGCATGTTTTGTAACGACCCAACTCTTTATACTGAGCTGAAGTCATTACTAGTAAAACAAATAAAAACTTTTTATTTAGAGTAGAAGAAAAATACTATTTTAGAGAAAATGCCTCGTAATTTCATTTAAAATCAATAATAAATAAAATGTGTGAAGAAACTAATAAATAAATATATCATTTAAAATATTAGTTTGAGCCCCTTTAAAATAAAAGAAATATCTAAAAAGTAAACCTTAAAAATAATTTTCTAAAAACATAAATGCGGAATAAAACATATATGTCTCTTCTGGTCATAAAAGTAAACATAAAAGAAAGGGTGGGTAAACTTTATACTCAGTAAGGGACCCACTATTAGTCCTGCTAAATGTTTGTTAAATTCTGTTAGAGTCTTGTAAGAAGGTACCGTTTAAACATTGTGCTCCTCGAAGGCACGCTATTCAGGGATCAATCATCTGAGCTCTTGGTGATCCCGAAGGAACACCCTAAATGAGAGTCAGGCTGTAAGTAATCCCATCGTAAATAGGTGGTGATCACCCATATGATACGACAGTAAATCTAACATAACATCATAGCCTACATAAATATATCATATCGTAAATATCGTAACTCAGTCAAACATAACTCAATCAATCATATCATGTTTAATCATAGCATGCCTCAAATACAATGTATCACAGTCATACATGTTTACCTTAATTACCTTAATACATGATACAGAATATATGCATGCAACTTTAATGTGGGGATCCAATAGAAAAATCCCTTACTTGGAAATTAGCTAATCTAAAATTATTCTAGATTTCCAACAAGCAAATCCTAGAGTTGTGTTGAATTCCAATTCAACCTTGGGTGGATAATTCCACAATTTGAATCTTTCAAATTAGCCAACTAAACCTTCAAAGCAACCAATAACTCAACTTAAATCCCATCCGATTGAAAATTTTAGTTAAGGACCAAAGCACAATCATTCGGGTGTACCAAACTCAACACAAACTCATACAAATGGCTCAAATAGGTTGCAAAAGACTAAAACTGAAGGCGGCTCGGCTTGAAGAGGCTTCGGCTCGCATCTTGGGACTCACAGCTCACGTTCGGCTAGGGCGTGTGGATCGAGCGCGAGGAGATCGGCTCGGTCGGCTACACGCTGGAATGGCTCGGTGAAGGAAACGTGGCTCGGCTTCGAGGAGAGGCCACACGTGCGGCTCAAAGGCGCTCTAACCAGCTAACTCAGATTTGGACGACGCAACGTAGGCGGCGACGTTTGATGGCAGAGAGCATCTCGATCGTCAGGGAGGCGCGGATGAGCAACGACTAGCTTCAACGATGAACGCCCGACGCCCGACTAATGATGAACCAAACGACTTTCTGTGGTTGACTACCGACGTGCGGCTACCGGCGAAAAGGAGTGGACGAAGAAGATCTTGGTGGCGGCTAGAGTTCTTTGTGAGGAAGAAGGTGATGAATAGTAACGCACGCTTGACGAGACCCTCTATTAAATATATACAATAATAATAATAATATCTTTATTATTATTTATTTTCCCCAATTAACTCATCTTTTCCTTTTTTTCTTTCCATTCCAATTAATTTCTTCTCTCTTCGTTAATAACCCAATCAAATCAACTTCTTTCCAACTTCCCAAAATCCAATATATTTTTTTTTTCAAAATAATTATATTTTCCTTAATATAATTATTTTTCTCTCTCTCCAAAAACTCAATTCACTCCAAAATAATTTTAACATCCAAATTTCAAAATTGTCTTATTTTTGAGGCGTTACATGCTTTAGCCCCAAACTTAAAAGAAGTGGGTGGGCTATTAGCCCACTTCATGTTAGAGGCCCGGATTATGGAATCCCTTCTCATATTCTTCAATCATTTCGACTTCCTTCTCTTATTTTTCTTAATCCTTCTCACTTCCCCTCTCACTCGTTCAACCATTTCGGCGGCTCCCTTCTCATATTCTCATATTCTTTGTGTTAGATTATTTGACAAATATGAAATTATTTTTATTTTTTTTAAAGAAAGATAAAATATCTTTCTCATCTTTAGGATCATTTATAAATATATTTTAATAAGAAGTTAAAAGATCTTTCTTAAATATCTCATTTAAAGAAGAAGACAAAAGATATTCCTCATATTTAGGAATATTTTATCATAAGAAAGTTCTTCTTTCTTGGCTCTTTAAAGAAGTTTTTCTTTATTACGTTTATATTTTTGGTGATAAATATGTACGGTTTACCTTCTGCATTATGACAGATTATTGAAGAGAGTATCGATTAATAAGAAATAAATATGAATGAAGGCTGACATAATTTTACCTTGATTAATGAATTCAGGGGAGTCTGAATTCGTCTTCGAGGAGATTCAAATTTACCGTCATCTTTGAGGAGATTCAAATTTACGTCAGGGGAGCCTGAGTTTACAAATTTAAGTTATGGTGATAACTTGTTAATGTAACTTTAAGGTTAAGTTACAAACTTTTGAATCTAAATAATATTTCTTATCTAAGCAAAGAAGCTCTCAAGAGGTTATCAAAGTGTTGTGTGTTATTTGTTCGTTTTGTTACATTAGCTATTCTTGCAATTAATTGAAGGATATTATTTATAATCACACCTAATTTTTTCACTTTATATGTGCCCATCCCTCTCCAAAACGTATCTCAGTGTACCTATGTGTGCGTTTCTGTTTTTTTCTCTCCGAATCCCAAATGTCCGTCATTGGTTTTGTTGAATGCTCTTTTTTCATCCTTTAACCTCTGATTCCCTTCTCCTACTCTGTCCTTGGTTTCTTTTTTCTGCAATATCTTTGTTTTCTAAGTTGGGTAGAGGAAAAATATGTGTATTCACTTAGGTGGTACTTTTTAAAGAAAAACCCGAAACTGCCTTATAATACAAGGGTTAATTTGGTTGGTATTGCCATTAGAAATGGTCCAATAATATCCAATTACTCAAGTTGCTACTCATTGGTTGAATTCTTCTTTATTCGATCGGGGTTAATTAATGGTAAGTGAAAAAACAAAGGAGATGAAGAACTATTAAATCAGGTTGAAGCATATAGAGCCTGTACTTCTTCCACTGCACAAACTCTCTCCGTTATTTCCTCTGTAGAGAAAGCATCTTCATTTCTCCCTCTTATCGCATTTCCCTCTTCCTCTTTGTAATTTCCTCTGTAATGCGGAGAAAGGTTTTTTTTTCCTTACCACAAGTTCGCTATTCTCCACATATGTCTGTCTACCCACGTAGATTGCAACCTTTTACAAAGTTTATCATGATGATTGATAAAAAATGATATATATTCACGATGTAATTGTAACAAGTCTTATATTTTAGGGATTGGTTTCTGCAATTTCTAGTTATAGATAACATAAAGTTTTTTAAAAAATGACAATAAACTATATCATTTTCCCTCCATTCAACCTCTCTTTTCACACATGTAAAATTAAGATCAAACCAAATCCACCATTTATAATATCCTCCATTCTGACTCTCCAACTCTAAAATTTAATAGGCAACAAATTTAACAGGTTAAAAAAAGTGTTAGAAAGGAGATAGGTATGAAATCAAAGGTTTTGTATAATTTGGAGAATTTGTGAGAAAAGTAGAATGGATGGATTTTTTAAATTATTTTTTAATGGAAGTAGCAATATAAACATTCTAAGGTGTGTTTGGGGTGGGGAATTAAGAGGATTGGGCCAAGGGTTTTGTATTTTTGGGAATTAGGGTTAAATAACCCTACAATTTCCCTACTTCTTTTCCTATAAGCTGTCCTACATGTCTACTCAAACCTACATTTTTTCGGTTCGTTTCCCCCCAATTTCCTCTTTAATCCGGCTGAATTTCTTCCTCATTCTCTTATTTGTTTCGATTTTGCCATTGTGTTTTCCCTTTCCCCTCCACTTTGAACCAAATTTGCATGTGTGTTTTTTTATTTCCTTTTACACTTTTGCGATTTCTTCCAGTTTCGTCGCCATCTTCAATTTTCTTCTGTTCTGTTTGTTTTGGATGGTTGGGTTTGACGCTGCCTCTTAAACACTTCTCATCCTCTCCACGATAAGTTTCGTTGACCAGTTGACACTTACGCGTGTGACCTCTGAAACGATAAATTTTCTCTCCATCTTTCCATTAAAGGCTTTGCTTTTTAGACGTCCTTTGCGCCGATGAACCCTTGTCGCTCCGAGTACACCTTTGCTCCCCCAACTCTTGACAGATGCTACACGTACTTCAACAAACTGAGTAGGGCACGACGGAGCATGGCAGGGGTCGCCGGTCACCATCCAAGGTATGTGTAAGCCGATGATGAGTCCTATTGGTGGTCACTGTCTGATGCGTTTTTCACATCATCACTAATGTTTGCTTGTATATTTGTTGGGTATGTTCTTTATTTTTTAAATACTGTGCGAAATTTGATGTCGGTTTTGTGAACTCGATGTTTCATTTTATGGATTTTGTTTTTTGAACTCTGATTTTATGGATTTTGTTTTTTGAACTCTGATTTTATGCCTTTGGTTTTATCTTCAACCGCATTCCATTCATTCCATTACTGCCCAGTTATAATTTTTGTGCTTTCTACCATTGTGAAACTTTGTTTCTTAACTTAAACGTTTGTTTCATTTTGTATTTTGTAATGTTATGTCTGGTTTAAGATGAAAATTAATTATGTTTAACTGCATATTATGTTTGCTTTTCTTCCATTCTATTCTGGTTTATGCATGTTGGTTATTCATACTAATGTGTAATTCACTGCCCTATGGTGCTTATGTCAATCTTGTGATGCCTATTCTGTAAGTACAACTATAGTTTTGCATACCTAATTGTCTAATCTCTTTATTTAGGTCTTCAACTTTGATTTATGTTGTATTGTCACCTTTAATTGTCAAGTTCTATTGTCACCTTTAATTGTCAAGTTCTATTGTCACCTTCATTGGTCATATCCCTTATTTGTTGGGATTTTATGGGATGGTTGTTGGTCTTTAATGTTTCCTGCCTTATTTAATATCATCTTGCCTTTATTATATATATATACTTTCCTCCTCCTTCCATTGCATCCTCGTCTGAGGCCTTTTGCACTGCCTTCTCCCTCTTTGGTATGTTTGTGAAATATTTGCTTTCTATTATTTTGTAGAAAATGGTACTCTATGCTTTTGTTCTTCACCACAACCCCTCCTCTGTTTTCTCTCTTGTATACCATGCTTTATCATGTTTTATAATGACATTATTTCAAGCCCAGAACAATACTTCTCCACTCCTTCGCCACCCTCACTTAAACAATCTAATATTGTGAGAGACAATATTAGGCCAATGATGATTAGTGATCGTGAAAACTTAGAAGATGAATCTATAGAGCAGAACACTAAATAGAAGAGTTTCAAGCAACAACTTGTGGACTAGTTGGGGGATATTAATTTGAAATTGGCTCTTAATGTAAATAATAGTGTTGTAAACAATGTGTGAATGTTAACAATGATATGAAAAAATCTGTTATGGGTTTGTATGAAATGGGGCAGCAAAGTTTCTCATGAAAGTTGTATGTTGGAACATTAGAGGGCTAAGCTCGTCCGCCAAAATATAAATTTAGGTTGAAACTTTCCATCGATGCCAAAAGAATGAAACGAAAATGAGTGAAAACTTTGTTACATATTTGGACAAAAATATAAATTAAACAAAACATCAAAATCAATTCGTCGTGGACACTATGTGTATATATAATTTTCTTGGTCTTCATGTCGTTTAGATACAAATTGAAAGACTGTTATGTATGTTGTAGAACTATGCATGTTTCATGCCTTCTACCACACATTATTGTATATATCATTATTTATGTACATTTTCTTTTGTAAATTATATTATATCCAAATTTAATGCATTTTATTATTGTACATTCAAACTATATAAAATATCAATTACCAATCTCAAACATAAATTGTTTGATCTTTTAAAATGTACAATCATTAAACTAAACTAACATATTCTATTATATTTGAATTGTTGAAACAAAATAATTTACTATGTAATTGTTTGCAAAAGAATATTATATATTTAGAAACATATATCCTTGTAAACTTTAGTTTCATGATTATACAGTAAAACCCTAACATTATATATAACAATAAGTGTCAGGATCTTTGAACTAGATGATTTTACAAATTAAACTTAGATAAAGAATCATATACCTTGATCCATGAATGGTCTTCTAAAGGATTGTGTTTCTCTCACCTGGCCTTCCTTAACATAATTAATTTTTCTGATGGAAAGATTGAATTATTTGAATGAGGCAGTGAGATGACCAATCCCTAAGATTCTCTTTATGGTGTTTAATTAGGACATTATTTTTTTACCTAATAAGTCTAATAAAATAATGGGCCCTAAAAAGATGAAATGACGTATAATGCACATGGGCCACATTAACAATAATATTATATTTAAAATAAATCTAACATTCTCCCACTTGGCCCATTGACATCATTTACCATATAATAGACATAATGCGCAAAATTAAACTTCAAAACATATCATGTCAAGTCAGAGAAACTACTAAAGGATCATGGCGGTCATACATCATTACATTAACATATTCTCTTCTATGTAGCACTCAAATAGTTCTTCTATTAACATGATTCATAATAAAGATAATCAATAATGGTCCAACAATAAGTGTCTTTATTAAAGACGATGTCCTGTTTAACACAATTCATTTATGTATATACTAATTATAAGAACAGAATAATGATATAGAATCAGAAACAATAAATAAATGAGCTCAATGTGTCAAATAACATAATCTTGATTTCAATAATGATATCTACTAAAGCTCATATGTTTAACATGATCATTGAATGTCTTTAGTGGCAATCCTTTAGTTAGTAGATTTGAAATCATAAGTTTAGTGCTAATGTGTTTGATTGACACTCTTTGATGACATGTTTTGACCATCAAGAACTTGATGGTCGGACTTTCTTGATGTCTGCCTACTTGATGGACAAAGACCATCAAGATAAACATTTTTTGACGTGTTTTGCACATCAAAGAAGGCCAAATTTGTAGTAGTGTCTATATTTATATAATCATCTTGTTATTCAAAATAAACATAGCTTCGGTGTCATTGCACTTATATAATATCAATCTCAAATTCAAAGATACAATTCCCTTATTGGGACATTTTAAAAATAAGAAATTAGCAAAATTATTTATAAAATAGAGCAAAATCGTCCGTCCAACTCTATTTAGTCGATTTTTTTATATATATTTTATAAATAGTTTCATTCCTTTTTTATTCATTATCAATTTCCCTTCTCTCTCATCTCACGTATTATTTTTTAAAATAATTAAAAATCTAGAGTTTTTCTATTTACAAGTGTCATAATTTAATTAGGTCTAACCTTCACTCTCTTCCTAGTTTTGGCCCACTCAAAATCCATTAAAAATAAGAAAATTGCATAAAAACATTGAATTTTTTTAAAATGATATTTGCTTAAAGAGTTATGGGGCTAACTTTAGAGATTTGTTATTTTGTTCAAAGAATTTTATTTATAAGCAAATGTTGGAGTGTGTCCATATAGATTCTTGTCTTGGTTAGATATATGTAACGATAATCATCAATATATAAAATTTTATAATTAAGAAAGTTCACATGCTTGTATTTTTATTTGTTCATAACATTTAAAAGGAGTTTGCGGTGAAGAGAGAAAAATCGAAATTGTTTGCTCATAGTATTCACGATGTAAAGTATTTAGGAGGAGAATTGTCAAAAATAGCAAATTCGACAAAATATTTATAAGCTACAGCAGAATTTCAGATTCTATTAATAACAAACATTTGATAGCCAGTGATATTAATAACAAAAGAATAAAAAGACAATATTTTTATTTAAATAAAATTAAAAATTAAGATTTATAAAATCATTTAGATAAAAAAATATTCTAAAAAGTATTTAAATATTTGTTTTATTTAACATCATATGTAGGGTTCGTTTGTATTGAATTAAGAAAAATTGTTTTTCAAAAAATTTATTTTTGTTTAAACTCTTATCTCTAAAAATTATTTAAAATATACTTAAAAATCTATTTTGAATTTCTTCCAAACACTTTAGTCTTTTTTAAAATAACTTATTTTCTAAATTAAACACTTAAAAATATAATCTAAACATATCGTTACAAGTATTTTTTCAAAAAAATCGTTATGAGAGTTAAAATTAATAGACATTAGTGAAGTAGCAAAAAAAGAAAAAAAAAGCTTGAAAAAGTCTATATAAACGGGATAGAAGCTAAATTTTAAAATTAAATAGGTAACTTTTTAAAACTTTAGGATAAATATATAAATAAAACTCAAAACAAGTAGAAAAACCTATACTTTTAAGACTTAATAATAATAGATAAAATAAAAGTTCTACACAAAATTTGTGGTAATTTCTAACCAAAAAAAAAAAAAAAACTTATATTATGAAATAAAAACTTAGTTTAATTGATTATTAGACTAATTGATGTTGAAACTTTTCATCGATGCCAAAAGGATAAAACAAAAATGAGTGAGAACTTTGTTATATATATTTGTAAAAAAATATAAATTAAATAAAATGTCAAAATCAATTCGTCGTGGACACTATGTGTGTATATATATAATTTTCTTGGTCTTCTTGTGGATTAGATACAAATTGAAATAGAGTGTTATGTATGTTGTAGCACCATATTTCATGCCTTCTACCATACATTATTGTATATATCATTATTTATGCATTTCCTTTTGTCAACTATATCCAAATATATAATGTATTTTTATTGTCCATTCAAATTAAAAACATTATGCACTATAAAATATCAATTATTACCAATCTCAAACGTAATTAATTGTTTGATCTTTTAGCTCTTTTCAATGTTACAACCATTAAACTAAAAAAACATACACCATTATATTTGATTAGACAAAAATTAACTGTGTAATTATTTGCAAAAGATTATATTTAGAAACATATGAATAGAGATGTATCCTATCATCTATGTCCTACTAAATTGTATAAATAACATCTCGTATTATTGTGACAGATAATTTTATAGTATAATTGGCAAAACAATTGCAACAAAATTAAGTATATAACAAGGCCGTTTAGGCCAAATAACATTTAACCTGGAGAAGATGGTTGGTTAGTTTGGGTTAAAGTCCTAACTAGTGTGCTAGATCCCAAGCATCGCCTTAGAAATAAAATGAAATTAGGGAAAGATGCTTGAGCTTGACAAACTCTAGCCAAACATGAAACTGGCCGACATGCTGACCTTTGAGTCAATAACCATTGGCTCTAAAATCCTAGGAAACAACCTAGGTTAAGTTTCTCTATAAGTGCATTATTATAACTTGGTATGTGGTAACTTTAGTCCTACTCTCAAACTCTCTCGACTACTTTTTTCATTGCATCATGTTCTTCTCCAATTATTGAAACAAATTCACTTTTGGAATATCACATGAAAGTTAGGTATGGTAAATTTTTCTATCTAAAATTTGACATCAACGATTATTATTATATATTATCATGTAATATTTACCGAAGAAAAAAAAAAACTCAACCATAGTTGAATTTTATTATTGTTTTTATTTATTGTTTGCTGTTCTTGTTCTCATCGCCAAGTTGAATTTAGAAAATATAATTTGTATGGCTGGTTGTCAAAGTAGACCAACCATAATAATAATAATACAACACCTCTATTCTACTCATGGAGAAATATAATCAACATTTCATGAGATTGAGTTATTAGGATGATTATCTAATGAATAAATAACTATAAAACAAGGAGGTAGTAAAGATGATAAAATCAAGGAAGCTTAGGAACCCTCCACGTGGACGGTGGAGATATCGATATAAATTGTGTACCTCAAAACCTCTATAAATAGAGAAGAAGAATTACACTCCAAATCAAAACGCAGCAAAAATTTAAGCTTTGAGAAAATTAAAATTAATTTTAAGTTTGTGAAAGAGAAAAATGGCTTCTGGATGCAAATGTGGTGACAATTGCTCGTGTGGAGATAGCTGCAACTGCCAATCAGGGTCCATGGTCCTCAAGCAGTAAGTAATAAGTTTTTCAAGTGTTGTTTTAGAATTAAGTATATGGTTAAATATGAATAAAAATTCAAAACTTATTATTATATATGTGTATATATCAAAGTTATATTGAATAAAATAATAATTTAGAAAATGGTTTGATTGAGAATGCAGAAGTGGATGCAGCTGTGGGGATAGCTGCTCATGTGACCCATGCGGCTGCAAATGAGCCATGAGAAAGATGGATAAAACCCCTAAACCCAACAAAAGCTTCTTCTTCATGCAATAAATTGATGAATATGATCAATCTACAAACTTTGTTTTTCTTTTCTTTATCCTCCTTTGTTTGATGAAAATCAAATATTGTTAAATTGGCTTTGAAACTCCAAGTTCATATGGATTTGGTTTTTTTATGGCTTCTTGAAATTTAGTGTGAACTATGTACTATTGCTTTGTTGTGTGTTGGGGAGCTCAAGGTTGACAATATATATTCATCAAAAGTTTCAAGTTTGTGTTTGAACTTGTGTTTAATATGAATATTATTTGGTTTTGAGCTTATTTACAACTCTTCACTCTTCCTCGACCATCTTCTAATTCACATAATTAATTTTTTGTTTTACATAGTTTGAAAGTTTGAGGTTCATGTTATCTTTTATTTATCGATCTCTTAGTATATCATTAAATGATAATATAACAATTTTAAAATTCTTGACTCGTTCGCTACAAAATACTTTTTATAAATCTCATACCTTCCAACTTTAAACTTTAATCCTTTGTTCAACTACTCATTTATAAAGGGTTCTAGTTTTCCTAATAAAGTGACAAAAATCTTACCAAGATGTGTGGGCAATAAGTGGTCTAATTTGTGTAATTACTCTCTTTGAGCATCTAAGTTCAATGCCTAAATTTAATTTTGGTATTCCTATATTAAGAATTTGAAAACTTAGAAATGGACTATGGTTTTTTTCATATACAACCATATCTATATGGGATAGATTTGTGAGTTGGAATAAGTATGATAGACAAAAAAAATAACTGAGTCGACCAAACGAACCGAACGTGGTTGAGAGGTTTGATAGCCGTCGATTTGGAAAAAAATCCAAACCGACAATAGTTTTTAAAAAATTCCAAAGGCTTAAACAGACTTGTTGGCGTGTGCTCTTTCGTGGTCGAGGTCGGTTTGAATATTTACTAAATTGACCATAGTCAGTTCAATGGTGATTTGGTCTAAAAACTGACTCCTTGATATTCGCCCCTATTTATAAATGTCTTCATCTTTTGAAAATTAACTAAATTCTATATTTATAGAATCTTGTTAGTCGAAATAAACATAGTTTCCGTGTAATAGTACTTGTATAATATCAATCTTAAATTCAAGGATATACAACTCATCATTTTAAAAATTAGCAAAATTATTTACAAAATATCGCAAAATCCATCCAACTATTTAATCATTTAAGATTTTTTATAAATAGTTCATTATTTTTTTCAATTCATTAACAATTTCCTTTCCCTTTAAAAAAAAATCTAGAGTTTTTCTATTTTCAAGTGTTAAGAATTTAATTAGGGCCAACTTTCACTCTCTAATTATGAGTTTTGGCCGACTCAAAATCTATTAAAAATAAGAAATTAGCATAAAAACATTGAATTTCTCTTTTAAAAAAGTTGATATTTGTTTAAAAAGTTATGAGGCTAATTTTAGGGATTTGTTATTTTGTAAAAGAGTTTTGGTTGTAAGCAAATGTTGGAGTGTGTCCATATAGATTCTTGTATTGGTTAGATATATGTAACCACAATTATAAATATATAGGATTTTATAATTAAGAAAATTCATATGCTTATACTTTAGTTGTTAAAAAGATTTAATAGAAGTTTGGAGTAAAGAAAAGAATCGAGGTAATTGTTTGCTCATAATAAAATATATAAAATCGATGTTTTTTTAGTTAATACAGATTTCATAAAATCAAATTTAAAACTTATATATTAGCCGCCCTAAAAGATTTTTGTTTTATTATTTGAAAAGAAATCTAATAGATTTAATACTCGCTTAGGTAGTAGGGACAATTACATTTAAAAAACTAAAATGAGCAATGAAACTAAAATTAATTTTAAAAATACAAAAACCAAGTCAAATATGGAGATAATTTAACTTCATTCAATAGAGAGAGAAAATAAGTATAACCATTCTCATAAAATCTTATGATTTCATTTCTATAATAGATGGATAAATAAAAAAATATAAGTCAAAATGAGATTGATTCAACGCCGTCTCTAGAAGTTTGGAAGTTTCAACTCACACTTCTAATATGTACTAAAAAAACACGTATAATGAATGTAATAAGTCAAATTCAGATAAATTTGAATAATAATAAAATGATCATTTGAATTTAGTAATTTAGAAGATAGCATGCCCTATGACTTTGATAGGTAGAGTGAAGATTGTGATATGATTTTAAAAGAAAATCCATAAGAGATAATGAAGGGCAACAGCTAGGAACCATCCACGTGTACGGTGGATATTCATCAATTTGGTCTTCCATGAGACTATATTATAGAGAACCCAAAACACAAAAAACCTTCACAATCACATACTGTTTTGGAAATTAAGATTTTGATTCCAAGACTTTGAAAACAAAATGGCTTCTGGTTGCAAGTGTGGTGACAATTGCTCGTGTGGAGATAGTTGCAATTGCCTCTCAGGGTATCTTTATTTGTTTTTGTTATCTACTTTTTAACACAGTTTTTAAATTTTTTCATATAAAATTTTGTATGATAACGGTTTCATTAATCGCTTTCTGTTTTTGAAATTTGTATTTGCCTCTTTTCATTTTTTTTCATTTAGAGTTTCTGGTTTCTTTAAGGTTAATTATGAATAAATTGAAAACATCAGTAAAAAGTTAACAACAAAGCATAGAAATTTATGTACATAATTTTCTAAATCTAAATGATTGTTGATTTAGGTTTAATTAAAAATGTTTTTAAAAACTTATATTTGGGTAAGTTTTTATAAAGTTAAGAAAATCATCATAATTTCTAGAAAAGAATTATAGTTTTGAAAATTTCAAAACTAAATAGTTGTCAACAGCCTTTAGAATATTCATTTTTATTTTTAAAATTTGTTTATTGAATTCAAATTTTTAGGTAAGAAACAATTCATAATATTGTGAATAGTACCGTTTTCAATATGAAATTCAATTGGGTTTAATTTTTCAAAAGACAATCTTTTACGAGTAAAATTGTTTTAAACAAGAAAACTATTGAAAGTATTTTTAAATATAATCAAATTTTATTGTACAATAGATAGCAATAAACACGGAGTAACATTCATAAATAAATTTTACTATATTTATAAATAAGTGATAATTTCTTTGTTCTTTCTTCATATATAGAAGGTGGATATCGAACTTTATTTATTTACATATTTTATTAATTATTTTTCTAAAACAATCTTCGTAGGACCATCAAGGAGGCCACCTCCCTAATCAACATGTACGTAAATTAAATGATTTCACTAAGTTACTTTTAATTTCTTTTATTAATTCCTTTAAACAAATCAATATAGTATGGTAGTTTTAGAAATTTTTTATTGAAAATCGTGAACAGGAATAATGGTTGCAGCTGCTGTGACAGTAGCTGCTCGTGCGACACATGTGATTGTTGTTGATGAGCTCTTGTAGAGATGAATGAAGCCCTTAAACAACAAAGCTCTCTGAAATGGAATAAAATTATGTGATAATATCCAACAACAAAAAGAAATTGTGTTTTTGGCTTCTTGTGTTTTTGCACTTTGTTTGAAATCAGTGTGTGAAAGAACTATGTAATAGCTTTGTTGTGGGCTATGAGTGGGTTGTTGTTTTATATAATCAAAGTTGCTACAAATATGTGTTTGGAGTATTGTGTGTAATGAAAATTTGGTTTAATTTGTGTAATTTTGGTTCAATCCTTTCTAAATTTTACTATTAGTATTAATGGATATATTTATATTACTGACTAATTATTGATTTTTTTTTTATAGTTAATGAGTATTTATGTCAAGAATAGGACTAAAGTCGCTTGTGAATGATAGTATGACATTTTTTTATCTTTCGAGTGAAACAAAAGACAAAACTATAAGTTATATTTCACTCGAAAACAAAATTAAAATTTATGTTCAAAATAGACAATATCATACAATTTTAGTACTAAATGGGAATATCATACATACTCATCATCCATTAAATCCGATATCAATGTCAAAACCCTAATATCAACTAATATTTAATCATTGAACAGTAGCATATTGTGATTGGCTTCACAATAGCATTATAGGTCATGATTGTGATTGGTGTCATATATAGATTCATTCAGACTTGGTGTCAATTTGTTATGTTAAGCTTAAAAGACAAAAAAGAAGGAAAATCGCTTTCTTAAAAGCTTAACCAATACTTTGTTCCTTATAACAATGAAACTACAGCTGCGATTACAGCCTCAACAAAACATGTGGCTCTCATTAATGAAGAAATAAGATATGTATTACTCTTTTTTCTCTTTTTCTTCACATTTTTGAGGCTACAACTCTAAGGAGAGACTAATCATACAAAGCTGATTATTCTGCAAAAACAAATTGAAAAAAGTTTCAATATATTGTTACATTAACATTCTGATGTTATTTCTTATAAACAGGGCATGATTCACCATACCTTTTGCTCGAGGTTTACAAGGAACGGGACATGAAAATTCTTGGTAAACCTCGGTGTCAAGTAAGATAGTTTATGAACTCTGCAGCAGTTGCAACAGCTCCTCCTGTAATTGCGTCGATAACAACTTTGTCTCGGTTGTTGTTGCTCGCAGCTGATACTAGAGCTCCCGTCAAAGCACCTCCAATCATTGCATTTTTCTGGAAACAAATGCTCAAATATATTGAAAATATTCTCAATAATCTAACAGAATAACTCGAACTTGATTTAAAGGACGGCTTTGAATTAATAGAAAACATACCCAATCTCTTGTGCCACGAATCCTTTCTACTCCATACTCCATACCAACATAAGCTCCAGCTACGGTTCCTGCATTCAAACGAAACAACAGTTGGTCAATTATATGCCTTCTCTATATTTTCAAATCAACTTTCAAAATCATTTTCAAAGCTATAAGGTTAATTTCCAAAAAAAAAATGATTCAAAAGAAAGATCTTTTCAAATTGGCATGAGGTTTATAGATGCTGAAACTCATCCACTAAGCTAAGTACTTCATTGAAGAGTAATGGGATCCATACTTACCCCAATATGCACCTTCTTTACACATTTTCTTCAACTGCAACAGAAGTTCAAGTTAATAAGCTGAACGAGGTAGTAGAGTGAGAGAGTAACAACAACTTCAAATTTCAATATTTTTCTTATAGATCAAAAGACCAAAAAGCAGGTAATATTAAAGTTCAAGAACCTACTAGTTCACTTAAGCTTTAAGCTTTCAAGGCCTCTTTTACAGAACAGCATAATCATTTTGTAGCTTTTCCAAGTGCAATGGGAGTTTCAAATCATTTTGTAACTTTAACAGTATTATATCTAAATGATTGAAAGGTACCGGTTGTAATGCCCCAAGTCAAGGATTTGGAATCCCCAACATCCCCACAAACCAACACAAATCATTTCAAAGTGTTTTGTCTTCACTTACATGCTTCTTTGAAAAATTCTCATAAATTTACCCAACAAAGAATTGTGTTAAGCTAAACACACTTAATTTTACTGTTTTCATGGGTAAGTCATTGAAAAGAAAGTTACACTCTGTTGGCAGAGGTAAGATCTATACTTTCATTTCTTTGATATTTATCTAATTTGGATGTGACGTTGGTTTATTTATGTAAAACTCTAAACTTTAAACTTAGGTGTTAGATAATTCAAAACAGAAACTACCGCAACAAATAGAAAAATAGAGGTAACTATATAATCTACTAATTAAAAGTCTCGCTCCTAATTATAAACATTCTAAAAATGAAAATTTCAGCATTCAAAAGCCATAAACTGGCAGACTCCACAACTTGAGTCTGAAGCAAGAGATACTAACCGTATTTTCAAAATTGTGAGTAGAAATTGTTCCTACAGAATCAAAAGCAACGCCATAAAATCAGTAAAGAAAGCAAGAAATTGAAACCAATTTCGCAGAAAAAGGCGAGAAAAACAAAACCTTTTCTAACAACATGATAAGCATCCTCAGCAGCCGCTCGAGTAGCAGCGACCTAAACAGTAGAACCAAACGAACAGAACCCATTTCACATTTAGCCATAATAAACACACAAAAAAAAAATCAAGAATATATAAAACAAGAAACACATACGGATCCGATCTTCAAGAAGCCATCGACGGTGAGATTGAGAAAGGGATTACCCATATCGATGACGACATCGATCTTGGGGGTCGATGAGGAGCCGACGAAGCCGGTGCGAGGCATGGTGTTGTTCTAAAGATTGCGTGTGAGAAGGGATTGAAAGTGGAGGATGGTGGTAGAAATGGGCTGTCCCTGATTTTTGCCGCTACAAATTGTTCAAGATTTTTGGAGGGTACTTAAAATGTGAAATGAATTTGGAATTTAGTGGCTTTTTGGATCTTTGATTTAATTGGATTCTTGAAGAAGAAGAGACGAGTCCAACTTTTTTGGTTTGCGTTGCCCGAGGCCAGTATTGGCCGTTGGTGTTGCCCTCCATCCATTTTTATTTTTCAACCGTTGATTTTCCTTTCTCTTTTAAATTACAATAGCTAGCGGTCTTAGAAATAAGACAATGTCCTAATGAAATTTAGTTTAAGTATAATGGGATTTTACAATCTATCACATTTTACCAAACACATGTAAACAAAAAATACAATCAATTAGAGATATGAATTTATGTTTACACTACGATAAATATAATCTATACATCGATTTTATGTGTGCATGCAACTTTAATAAGTTGGAAGGAACAATACTTAATTCTTAATATTTTGACTTTGAAATTTTGACCAAAATAAGTGATAATTGTATACATTAATCAGGATAATTTTGGAATAAGTTTTGAGTATGTGAGTTTGGTTTGAAGGTTTTATTTAAGAGGTAGTTGGAAAAAATAGTTCTATTTTAATGTTTGCATCTACCATTATATTTTTTTTAAAAAGTATTTATTTGTATTGTTTATATTTTAGTTTTAGTTTATCTATCACACCCTTAGTCATTAGTCATGGGCATTGGAGATATTGAAAAAAAAATTATTGGTGTATCTTATGTCATTGTTAAAAATAATAAATCTTATCAAAACATAGTTGAATAAAAAAAATTTAGATTCTATCAACGGTATAGACATTCTAAACTTCTATTAGAATTATGATTGTAAATATTTTTAATAGTTTTGCATTTACAATATTTTTTCTAAAATATAAATTTATTCATTCCATTAAGAAAATATTGTTTTTGTTTATTTCTAAACACTACTATTTAAACATGATTATTCCTATCAGTGTTCTTATTGAATTAATGTAAAAAAAATGATATTATCTAAAAATTAATTTTAAATTTGTCAAAATAGATGTAGTTCAACCAACATTAAACTTGAAACTTGCACTGTAATCCTAAGGTCAAAGAGTTTTGGTCGTTGTAAAAGGTAAAAATAATAAACTACTTAAGAAACCAATTATATTTGAAATCAAATTCAAACTATATTTTGGAACCTAACATAACCTTTCTGGAAACTTCAAAGATACAAAAACTCAATTAAAATTTTTGTCAACTTTGGAAACAAAAAGACTAAATATGACTAACTTCAAAGCCTTAGGCAAAGGGGAGACAATTAAAAAGCAAGATTCCTTGCTTCAATGGTTGTTTGTTTCCCTTTATGCATTAAACTATATAACATAGTTGACCCCACTTTTGGATTTCATATCAAAATCACAAGCTTCACAAATTTATTCCTTTCTTAACTCAACTCTATGGATTTCATTCACACGTGTGCTAAACACAAATAATGGAAAAGGGTAAAAATATTGTGAAAGAAACGAAATAATCAGATCGATCCTCAAAATGTATTTGTTGAACAAAGAGAGAGTAAAATCAATAGATGAATAATCAACTTCTAATAACATGGGGATGTAAAAATGTGATACAAAAGCACTATAACATGTCTAGTCACAGATTTCAAACGACTGCCATCTTTCTTAGGGTATTATCATAAGATACAATCATGATTGGGCTATCAGATGATAATTAAAAGTTTCATATTTGATGGTAGTTATTTACGATGACATTTTGTAACTGATAGACAATATTGTGTGCTATTGTACTTATATGATGACAGTCGCTCTCTATGACGCTCGGTTGACCTGTTTAAGAATCAACACCATACATGTGTCCATGTGTCACCATACACCAGTGAAGAAAATTCTTTCGTAGAGGGAGTTTAAAACCTGTTTAAAGGTTTTCTTAAACATGAAAAGAGTTGTGAAGCTTCAACGAATTAGGAGTCGTCTCAAATTTGGGGAGCATAAACTCTTCATTAAAGTAACCTTTTTGTGAGTCTAGATAATATGTACTAGCATAGAGATATTCCTTTGGAATTGCTTAAATCTGTAAGTGAAATTTTTTTCGTCGAGCACTCGAACACTTATAGATGTAGGTGTAGTTACAGTAAACTAAGTTACCAATTAATGTGTGTTCATTCTTCTATATTTACCAATTTTACGAGCACTCCTAACTCATGCATAATACTTGGTGGCAACTATTTCTATATTTTTTTCTAAATATATTAGATCAAACACATTGTGAACATTTATTAAATATGTTACCAACACATATCTAAAAAATTTAAACATAACTCTATTTATTTAAATCAATTGTTCTCAAACTTTTGTCCTCAATTTGTCCATAAACAAGGTTTCATTGGATATATAAAATGCAAATTTATATATAATAGAACCATTAATTTTGCAAATTTATATAGGTATTTTGGGTTGGTCCCAACCCTAAACCTAGTTCTAATATTAGACAAAAAAAAAAAAAAGGTATTTATTAGCATTTCTAAAAACTTTAAAACAAACAAACATCAACAATAAGTTGAGATATTAACGGCACATTTGAATTTACTAAAAAAAAAGTGTTTTTAAAAAATTGATTTTATTTAAACTCTTACTAATGATTGAGACAAAGAGTGAGTTATTATAGTTTGATTAGATAATAGTTTGTGTTTGACGGTAGACAGGGACAAATTTATTAAGGGGCCAGGGTACACGATTTTTGTATCAATTTTGAAGTGTCAGATTACATTGGTTTACATTGGTTCTGGTGTAATGGCTATGCCTCTCCTGCCAAAAATCCTTGCTTGTGATAGTTATTTTGTGAAATAGTTTTTATTCCAAGCCTTATATGTCGACACTTGTTTGACGTCGTTATTTTTCAAGTCATAACACATATTTTTTTGACATACATGATCCAACTTACCCACATATTATGCTTAGAAAGATTTTTTTATTTGATAATAAAAAATGTACTTTATGTTATCAGTAAAGGTTTTACAATAATCTAAAAGATAAATTAATTGTAATACATGTATGTGTGACCTAATCTAATCAAACTAACTTATAAATATGGACTTGATCGATCTCATGGTCCACGAATTCTTCAACTACCTGCAAATTTGGTGAGCTCCTTTAAACGACGGGTGAAGAGCTTTTACGAGAGAGGGAAAGTCGTGAAGATCGTTTGTGAGAGAGGGGGAAACGTCGCCAAAGAGCATTTGTAAGAGAGAAAGACAGCGACGACGTGGGATGAAGTAAGAGTTTTTTTCGGTCGTGGTTTGCAAGAGGGATGAAGGCGTCGAATTTTTTTTTTAAATCAGAAAGCGTATGAATGAAGAAAAACATTGATTTTTTATTAGGGTAATTTTTAATGGCACATAATTTATGTCGTTAATTAACATGCAAAAATTTTGTCAAGAAAATTGTGTCACAAAAAAATTGTACTTTTATTTTTAACGACACATTTTGTTCTCTCCCACCCCTTTTTTCTTGATTTCAAGTGTCATTAAAACTCATATTTCAAAAGAAATTTATTCGACGGCAGTGGCTAGATTGGTTGGTTCGACGACGAAGGCTTGTTGTGGCGAAAATGACGGTAGTGGCTGGAGTGTGGAATCGACGACGGCGAGTGGCAGAAAATTAGGAGGCAAGGGTTCTTCACAATGACGCGTAGCCCACTTCGATCGATGGAATTTTTTTTTGCATTTTTGGTAGAGAGAGAGAAAAATTGCGTTAAGGCTTCATTGGACGGCACGTTTTTTGCTTGAGAGAAAAATTGAGGTTTTTATTTAGTTTTAATTGCGTGAGGGAGGGAGATTAAAAAAATTTGAAATTTGGGGTTTTTTCATTTGGAAATTTTTTTAATGACACAAAAATTATGCCAAAACAAATTAAATTATGTCGATAGAATTGTGTCGAGAAATAATCCATATTTTTATTTTCAACGTGCCAAAACAAATTAAATTATGTCGATAGAATTGTGTCGAAAAATAATCCATATTTTTATTTTCAATAACACAATTTACCTCACCCCACCTGTTTTCTTATTTTCAATGACACGATTAGTAGTGTCATTAAAACCTTTTTTTTTGTAGTGTAGAGAAATAAAGAAGAAGAAGAAATCGTGGTACATGTTTTTTGTGGCAACGTGGAATAAGTGAGATAATAAAAAATATCCTTTTAACTATATATATACACTTAAAGTAATAAAAGGTTTTGTTAACCTAGTTTGGTGAATTCCACTTATGTCGGGAGAGAATATTATTAAGATTCAATAGAGTAATCAACTTGTAATACTGAAAATAAATTAGTAAAAAGCAACAACTCTAATTATAATCAAAACCTAAATAAAGAGAGGCTCCTGTATTTGAATCTTATATATCAAAGATAAAGTCGGAAAACTTTTTCAATCTTCAATACATTTTTTATCAACGGGTAAAAATCACTTGTAGAATACATCATAACAAAGAAGGTAATTGAAATACAAAAATGTAGAGTTTGGATATTTAAGGACTTCAATGAGATTTTCTTATTTAAAAGATATAGATAAAAAGAATTTAATCTGCATCAACCACATTTTCAACCATGGCTAATTAAATTGAGATTTAATTTCTAAATTATTTCCAAGCAATTATTTTCTGTGAAAATATGCAATGCAACTTATTTTGATCATTGAATCACTTTGTCTTCAAACTATATAAAAGAAAAAAAATCACACACACATATACAAAAATCAAATAAAATATTTATCATCAAATAAAAGATTTGGTAAAGCAAAATATAATAATAAAAAATCTTTATTATAAAAAAAAAAAGGATAACAAAATTTTCGTGAAAAAAAGAAAACAAACTTATACTCCCTAAAAGATTTAAAAAATTTAAATGATTAAAGATATTTATGAAGGAATTAAAAAATTTTAAAAAGCAAAAACCTTATAAATAAAATCCATAAACTTCCCCTCCTTATTCTCTGGTGAACTCTTTTATCTTCTAAAAGAAATATATGATGTCATCTCCGCCGTATATTGCCGCTTCTCCGATGGCAATGAACGGGTTCGAAGCCATTTTTGATGACTACGAGGTTTTGGCAGCCATATGTTTTGCCATTATAGTCTACTTCATCTCCTTCACTTTCTACTTCAAAACCGGAAATAATGAATCAGAATCCGACATTGGGACGGTCGAAGATCCATTGCCTGTGTTTCGAGAGCGGGAGATTGTACAGATTGAGGCAATGGTTTTCAGTTATTACAGGGAAGCTAAGGGAAATGAGAATGATGATGATTACGAATGTGTGATTTGCTTGAATAAATTCGAAGATGGCCAAAAATGCCGATGGATGAAAAAGTGTGGTCATATATTTCATCGTAGCTGCATCGATCGGTGGCTCAGGACGGAGATGGAATGTCCGCTTTGCCGAAGCTGCGTTTGCGTCGTCGTCAATCCATAATACATTTTCTTTCATTTTTAGAAGATTAATTATCAGACTTTGGGATTTCATTTGGTCACTTTTACTTGAAAAGTTGAAGAATAACAATATATACTAATTAGTTCATTGTACATCTAGTTTTTTCATTGAAGATCACAACAAATTATGGTTTTAATAAAATTAAATAAAATTTTGATTTTACTAGTAGACTTCAAAAATTGGAATTTAAGATAAGTTTTGTTATTTCTGGTAAATGGATACATCTATGCTCCCAAATGTTCCATAGCAAATAAAATGAACACCGGAGTAATTTAAGAAAAATATGTACCAAAAGATATATTGGTTCATTTAATTTATTTTCACAAAATTAAGTTTTTTAAGATTTTTTTGATATTCATCTCTTTATTAAAAATAAGTAATTATTTAATTTTGGTTTTTTCAAAGCATTTTAATTTAATTTTGGTTTGTAGGTTCAAAGTTTGTAAATCAAATTTAAATACATATAAATTATACTCTATGTCCAGCTGCATTTTAAAAAATAGCAAAAATTTACAAAATATGGCAAATTTTATTAAATTGTATACAACTCTCATTTTAAAATTTTAGCTATTTTATAAATAGTTTCATGTTTTTAACTCATACCAATTCTCCAATTTATTATTAAAATTTACTTAGATTTTATATGATATTTGATATTAATTCATATTCATCAAAGATGAATCTCCCTCTTATGTGGAAAAAAAATCAGCTTAAATCTATAGTTTTAAGAAGATTTGATTTTTGAAAACATATATTTTTCATCTCTATATTAAGTTTAAGAATTAGGAGCACTTGCAAAATTAGCATAAATTAGCATATATATATATGTTGTGATAATAGGGTTCATATGTACTGCTAACAAATTTAAAAGTTGAGAATTGCAGTCTAATATCATTTGTCTGGACTATTTTTTATTTTTTTTTGTTAATATTTTTCTGTAATTTTCCTTATATTAATATAGAGTGCAGAAGGACTGTTTTACCCCTTTAGGTATTGTTAATTTCGAGATGAGTTGATTAAAAAGAGAAGAAAATAGCTAAAGTGAGCGACCTCCCTGGGAGAGGTGTTGTATAAAACAAACATCAAATTATACTATTAAAATTTTGTAAGTGTACTAAACCTTAATGACTATATATGTTTGCTTTGATTCTAAAGAATATTGACATTTAACTATATAATAGAAAGTAACGAAGAAAAAAAAACTAAAAATCACACAATTCTCTAACCTTCATTTTCTTGGGAATTACTAATATTATGAGATACAGCATGAACCAAACAACGACATAATGGGCAACGGCTCTCAATCTTAAGCCATTGATCCATACAATCCATATGAAAACAATGGCCACAACTCTCAACAACTCCACAAATCTCTTCATCCTCAAACTCTTCGACGCATATGGCACAGCCACAGTACGAACCGTCTTCATCCTTCACTGTGTAAGCAACCGTCATGACAGCAGAAGAAGGTTCTTCGCCTTCCATCCTGTTATTCGTCCTAGTCTGCCGTTGCCTTACGATTTCGGCTTGAAGTTGAGTAAAGAGTTGCGTTGTACGGTGTTCGTGGAGTCGTTCCTCGATGTCTAGGGTTCTTGTTTGGGAAAGCCTAAGACGGTAATGGTAGAAACGGAAAAGGAAGATGATTACAACGATACAAATGACGCTCACAAACAAGAATCCCATCTTTTGGTTGTTGGAAATCATAAACGACGGCGGAAGATAGCAATTATGATGTTGAAGGGTGGCGGTTGGAAGATGATCATCTTCTTAAGAGACATGAATTTTGGAAGATTATATGGTGGAAGAATTAAACATATAATATGATCAATTTGATGGATTTAATTGTTATAAATATTATATTAAAATGGGAAATTTGGAAATCTTTAAAAGATTTTTACTCACTTGTGATGTGATCAACCAAATTGGAATTGTGATTACGAAACCTTTTCAAAAATTATTTGTATCAAGTTTAAATTTTCAATTTGAATATCTTAATGTTAAATAAATTAGAGACTTTTATCTTCAACCTCGATTTTCACTCATTTTCAAGAGAATTTAAAGTTTCAATTTTAATAAATTTTGAGGGTTTGATTTTTTTTACTTTTTTAACTTTTATAATTTAGGGTCTAATTTTAACTATTACTTGTTAGTTTGGTTTAATTAATTTTAATAATTTGTATAGATTTGGAACTTCCGTCTTTCCCGGAATAATTTTCTTTCGAATTTAAATTATGTTTAACTAATTTTATTTTTATGGAATAATACAAACATAGATATTTTCTGTTTCTGTTTGTATTAGATACGAAAAATAGTCTATCTTCATCTATCACATGAAGATTTTGATATTTTATTATATTTGTAAATTTTTTTTTAAATCATTTTAAATAAGTTTTCATATATTCTTATTTCACTAACATTGAATTAATTTTGAAGTCCGATTTTAGGATTAATTGGACAATGAGGGTAGTTTTGAAATTATAAACGGTGCAAATGGCTGGTTTTGAACTTATTTAGAACATCTTTTTCTTTTTCTTTTTCTTCTTTTCTTCTTTTCTTTTTTTGTCTTTAGTAAAAAATTTCTAATTTTATTTGAGTGGATCAACATACTTTCTTTTTTGTTTTACAAAACTATTTTCTTTATTTTAAAAATATATACAATATCACTTTTTTTATAATTATTTATCATATTATTTTAAAAAATGCTCATTCAACTTTTAAAAGGGTTTGTTTTAGTCTCAAACTTAAAAAAAACAAAAAAATTTATTAATTTATTCTGTAAATCTTGTTAATTTATAATTATTTAATTTCTTTATGCAAACTTGATTTTTTAATTGTAAATAAAAGTAATTTTGGAGAACAAATTTTCAATAAAAAAAAAAAAAAGAAGAAGTATTTTCAAATATAACAAATAATTGACCCAGGAATTCAAAATCTTGCATTTTAATATTCTTATCGATGTTTATTCTACCTAATTAAGAATTTGGCCACCTTTACTTCATATAAATATTTTTTTTATATCCATAAATATTTTATTAGCTTTACGTGTATCTCGACTAATTTTGTAAGATAATCTGTGTGATCCTACCTTGTTTGTAAGAAAATTTAAAATATTAAATCTTAGGTAGGCGACTACCATATATTAAGGTCATGCACTCATATTTACCACTAGGATCCTATAATAATTTCAATGTTTATAATGAAAAAAACGGTACCCATTTAATTATGTTTGTAGTCGTTTATTAACACCATGTAATCCTAATCAACTTGTCCCACAAAGAAATATATTACCTACACCATAGTGATTGAAGATATGAGAGTATTAATTTGATAATATCAATAATGGTAGTCGAGGCCTTAATAGTATCCTATATCATTGTTTTTCTAAGAGGATAAGCTACGATTTTACTGTTTTGTGCTAATGATCATGAGAATATTAGTGATAATTTTTAACAAATATCAATGTGGTTACGGTATATTTCAATTCTCATAAAATTATTCATTTACTGCATTTTAATTAATTATTAGAAATATAAAATATCATTTATATTTCATTAGGATTTGAAAGGAAACACCAATTAAGTTTCAACTTTGGCAGCAAACATAATCAAAATGAATCTTACTCTCTTTGACATTGAGGTGAATGCAACAATCTTGATTATGTATTGATAAAAGTAACTTTGAGATAGTATTTGGTGCAGTCATTCAACTAATTTTAATGTATACGTTGATGCTTGTGCAACATGTAATAATCTTATCAATTAGGCATGTTAGAATCCACAATTAATTATATATAAAATAAGTAGTGTATCATCTACTAATGAATAATTTGACAAATTTAGCATCAAAATATTACGTAACCTAAAAAATTTAGAATAAATTAGAAAGTTTCACCATAGTGGATGCAAATAGGAAGTAAATTTCATTAATCCAAACAAAAAGTTAGGTGAATCATACAAAAATATCCATTGGTGTGAGCTAATTAAGTTCATTGGAGGGGGAGATTAAACTAATTAATCACACCAAAACAACAAAATTAAAATAGAAAAGAATGAGTCAATGAAATAATCGATCCATACACATCTAAAACACAAAAACAAATTATGATTCACTACAACTAACAAATCAATAATCAGCTTTTGATTCTTTCAAAAAGAAAAAAAGAAAACGAATGAATTAAATATTATCGAATCCAACTAACCAATGAAACTCAAACAAAAAGAATTATTCACAATTGAAAGAAAACAGAAAGCTCAAGAAGGAAATGAATAAACGAGACGAACATAAACAGGGGAACGACAAACAGGGCAATTGCGTTCATTGGGAAGCCATCGATCGATACAAAACCGATGAAAAACATGTTTGCATTTTGGAAGCATTCGACAAATCTCACCTTCGGTAAATTCATCCAAACAAATCGAACAATCCGCATTTTTCCCTATTACTCCTCCTCCCACTCCGTACTGAAACAGCCTCGTCGAAATCACCGCCCTCGAAGACGGCCGTCTTCTCGATGAATCCCCTGTTTCTGAAGCCGGAGATTCATCCATCGTTACCGTCGGCAACCGTCCGCCTTCGATATCGCCGTTTCGGTTCCAGTATTTCCGTTCGCAGCAGGTGAAAATGAAGTAGAGGAACATCAAAGCCAGAGCGGAGAGTCCTGCGAAATTTAGGAAGTCGAGATCTAGAGTTGAGAGGACGTCGACGGGTAACTCGTCAGGAGGTGGAGGCGGTGGAGGCATGGTTGTTGGAGATACGGCCGTCGGAGAATTCATTTGTTTCCTCTTTTTTTCAGTGATGCGTTTTTGGAAGAGTGAAAGAGTTGTAAAAGGAATGAGATTCTTTAGCATTGATGAGAGATCTTCTATTGGGCCTTCTCAATTCTTAATGACAGCCCATTTTTATGGGCCTTCTTAAGGCCCATTTTGGGTAAGGGTATTTATGTAATTGTCTAAACTAAATAGCCAAAAACTTCAAGTTTCATCAACTAAACCCTAACCTTGATGAGATTAAATTATAATGTACTTCAACTAGTAGCAAAATTTGAAAACATAGATCAACAAATTTATAATAATAGTATTTTATATTCTCTACATCCAAGATTTTAGATTTTCTACCAAATAGTGCCTAAAAAATTGTAATGA
Source organism: Cucumis hystrix (assembly GCA_025688845.1). Classification (NCBI taxonomy): domain Eukaryota; kingdom Viridiplantae; phylum Streptophyta; class Magnoliopsida; order Cucurbitales; family Cucurbitaceae; genus Cucumis; species Cucumis hystrix. Next base: position 2,362,337 of record CM046894.1, read on the forward strand.
TTCCTATCGGATGTGATTGAAGAAGAAGAACACATATTATTTTCATCACAATCAACTACACAAATGACCTTCCGACAAAGTGGACAATAGTGCTCCACCATAAACCACTCGTCAATACAATCTTTATAAAACACGTGATCGCAGGCATTCATCCTTCTACACTTTTCGCCTTCTTCAAATGCACAAAGGCATGTTACTCATTCTTTTTCGTTGTTGATTTTTTTGTAACTGAAAATTAGCGCTTCAGTCTCTACATTATTTGACAACTCTCTGTAGTCAAATATATCAACTCTTATGTTAAAGATATTGACTTTGTGTAAATAGAATATAAAGAGAAGTAATATGAAGATCGAGACCAAATACAGAAAACCAAACAACGATGATGGCGACAATGGGATGGAATAGAAGGTGTAAAAATAGTTGGGAATGGGGAGAAATTTAGGAAAGACATTTTTAAATGTTTTGTTTGAGAGAAACTAATACTTAAAATCCACTTTGAACTTTTGAATTTATAGACAACGGTTTTTGAACTTATTGTATAGGTTTAGGAAAATGAGAAATAATAATAGATTCCGTAAGTGAATGGGGAATTTAATTACAAAATATTTATACATACATACATATATATACATACATACATATATATACATACATACATATATATACATACATACATATATATACATACATATATATACATACATATATATATATATACATATATATTTATATTTCTATTTAATGTTATTTATATTAATTTACTATTCATTTTTTGGATAAATTATAAAAAGTGCCATTAAACTATGTGATTTGGGTAAAGAATGCTTCTAAATTTTTAAAAGTTTAAAAAATGTCTTCGAACTTTCGAAAACAGTTTAAAAATATCCTTGGAAACTTTCTTTTCTTCCGAAATATCACTAAACTATTGAAAAATTTCATAAATACTTTTAAACTTTAAAAAAAATATCCTCATAACTCCAATTTTTATACCAAATTTCTTAGCACCCAAAATAAAAACCAAAATTTTCAGTTAAAATCATAGTTTTAAATTTATGTCTATATTTCTATCGATATTTATTTTCATGGTTCGATATTTAAGAAGTGAATTGATATTTTCATTACATCTTAAAACAATCTACCAATCACAAAAAATAAACATCAAGATGACACTAATATAAATAATAGATATGTTTAGTCATTTGAAAATAGTAAAATATTTATGTGATAATTTAAATTTATTTTTTGAATTTTTTATAACTTTTTCATAAATATCCCTGGAAATCAAAATTTTTGTAAAATTAAGACTTAGATCATATATCCATCATAGTCTAATATTTTAAACCCTTGTTAAAACATAACAATTCACATCATCTTACGAAGTTCAAAAATAAAATTTTCTCCCTAAAACATACTATAACAATAATTAGTCAAACAAAAAAAAAATCGATATATTATTTGTAATCCTTACATTTTTGGGAGAATTTTTATGTAGCATATATTATTTCAATTACAGTGTATTTGTGGTTTAGGTGAACAATTGTATTTTTCATATTGGATAGGGGCATTTAAGAAATTGTTTCATTTATTTATTTGTCTAATTTTTATGTTTTGTTATTCTAACAATTTAAATTTATTTTTGCTATTTTTCTAAAGTGAAACTCATAATTTGCTATTCTTCTTGACAACCCATGGAAGAATCCCTATTTCAATCTCCCCTGGAAGGGACAGACCTGTCTTGGCACACACCCCTCATTTCAGTTGCACGATCGATGTGTTGACACGAGACATGTTTCCTATTCAGGCCTTGGAGTGGGCAGATGTACCACAAGAGTGTATCGAGATCCTCAAGGGCGACCCAACGGCAAGTCTGTAAATCCATAAACACTTATATATGTTTCGATTACCTATAAAATCTATACTGACTTGAAACCAATATTTCGTTTATAGCAATTTTTCGTGTTCGATCTAAACGATTCAACATTTAATCAGTTTGTTGAGTATCAAATGCTCACCGTGTGGAAGAAATTCAGGGCAAGTAACCATCGACATTTTAAGAAGTTTAGCGACCTTGAACGAGCATGGACAAACCCACCCCTGAGATTGGTCAATTGGGTGGAAGATATGCACTTTCTCTGTGACCACTACATCACTCGACGGTTTAAGGTGATTTATATTGTTTTACGTTGAAATCAATTAACATTTATTTATTTAATTTATTTGAATGCATAACGTTTTGATCATCGTCATTTTTGGAATGTAGAAGCAATAAAATATGTGCAAGAATGTTAGGGCGCAATAGGCTTACAACCACAAGAGCAGCATAAAGTCGTTCCTTCAAAGACAAACAGAGCTCATTGGACAACACGGTCGTCCAGTGGACCATGTCGAGTTATTCAGAGAAGCACACGTCAGTAGTACTGGCGAGTTCGTTTCACCAGCAATAGAGGTTACTTTTGTAAGTTTAAAAAAACTTTATGTTGTGTTATATTTTCAATTATGTTTTTAAGTCTGATAATCTCCCGAGCTTACAAGCTTCTATATTGTGCAGAATCAAATGGTAGAATTTTAGTCTCAGCCCGTCCCAGAGGGTTCTCAATCTCTAACTGAGGACGAGATATGCGAGACAGTTTTGGGTGGACGATCGGGCTACTCAAAAGGTCTTGGTTAGGGCCCAAAACCCAAGTCTAGGATGAGTGCTGCTTCATATTCTTCCTCTAATATGTATGACATCCAGACACACATAGCGGAGGTTAGCAAACTAAAGACGAGTCTTGAACACGCTAACCGCATGATTGCAGAACAATGCCTGAGGGAGGATGAGCGAGATCGACAAATGGCAGACCAAGCACAACAAATGGAGGAGATGAAGAAGATGATCGAGGAGATGAGTCGGGCAGAGAAAGAGCCATGATCACTTGGGGTACGTACATTTCAATATTTAATTTGTTTAATTTTGCATATGTGATATTCTAACTCTACTTTTATGTCGTTTGTAGGTTTGACGTCCGTAACTAGGCACTTGCATTAGCTTTTGGTTTTTTTTTTTTGTTAATGTAATCGTTTTTGTATTGAACATATTTCGTGTATATTTTTGTAATTAATTAAAATATTTACATTTTCATAATTTACTGCAAATTTTGTCACATCAGAACTTAGGTAATTAACTAAAACAGTAATTTAAAAAGCCAAAATAAAATAAAATAAAATAAATAATGAATTAACTACACAAAAAAAATATTTTAAGCCTTCCCCGACGCATGTTTGTCACGTTGCGGAATGTTTCCACGACGTGTTGACAACGTGCGTAGGCAAAAAATTTCCTGTCATTGACTTGATCTGCGTCAGAAAAAGTATCATTGACATGCTTTTCCCAACATGCGTACCGACATCAATGTCAACGTTAGGGTAACCTTCCCCGACGTTGTTGAGGGTTTTGGCCGACGTGGGGCTGTACCGAGGAACACCCTATTTCTTGTAGTGATGCAATGTCAATTAATTTGTGAAATCAAAGTTCGATGATGCTTTTAGTTTTTTATCTTTTTTCTAATTTGTAGTACATGATTAACAACCATTGATTTTGTATGTAAGAGAGTAAGAAATGATATAGAATGTATTGTCAATTGTGAAGTCAAACCAATAAAATCTTAAATTTTATAATTTTATATTTAAATTTGTTCTACATGATTATATTCACCGATTTTTCAAGAAAGACAAACACAATTTTATCTACAAAATCGATTAAAGAGGAGAATCAATTTTTTAAAAAACTATTTTACCAATTTGTCAAAATCTTAAACTTTAATGTTATCTTTTGTTTTTAAACGTAAATTGTTCTTATTAATTAAGTTTTTTTTATGTATTGATGATTATAAGAAAATAAAAGAACCCACCACGCCGACCTACTCAACAAAACCTTTTTTTATATAAAAATAATACTTATTGCACATAAAGTTAAAATGATTTATTATTTGATCAATATAAAAATAAAATTAAATAAAAATTAAATATATTTTTTTCATGGTCTCATCCTCACATTTATTACTTAAAATTATATCAAAACAATTTATCTAATATAGAAAATCTAATATGTTTTCTTTTTCCGGCAACAAAAATTCAAATTAGTCTATAAGATGACTTGATCAAAAAATTCAATAATGTTATAGAGAAAGAAAAATATTATAAAAATTTGAAAGATTTAGACGAAAGACCTAAATCTACTAGTAAATTTCACAAATGTCCTAAATTATGATTTATTTTATTTATTAGGTTTTCGTATATTTTTAGGACAATTATAACCTTATCATAATGATTAATTATATATAATTTTTGAAATTAAATTCAAACTATTTCCTTATTTATATTATACTCAAAATAACTTCCTTAATTACTAATACATATATATTTGAATTTATTAATGGAATATTTATTACCTTTGCAATAATTTAAATATGGTATAAACTATTATGTTATATGGCAATAATATTTTTAATTATACTAGAAAATAATTATTCTCAATTTCATGCACAAACCAAAAGCTTTTTTCTCACGATCATCAATTTCCGCGTCGGCTTTCTTCTCCGATTTGCATTTGAAAAAATTGTTTTCTTTCCTTACGATTTTCTATAGAATATTCCGTTAGTCTTTTTTTTTTTTTCGTTTTGTATATCTTTCTTCTCCCGTTTCTAGCTAGCATATATTTTTGTTCCTTAAAAAATTTGTTCTTCTTCCGTTCCGTAGCATATATTTCGATCATGTTCCTTCTATTTTGTTTAATTTTTTATTATTCAGTTCATCTTCCTATCATGCTCGACATATAATTTTTATTAAATGTCCCGTCATCCGTATATACTATGATATAACACCGAATAATAAATTTATGTTTGGTGATTTGTCACATATATACTACTGCATATATTCAATAATACATACACATATTCCTTTTTGTGTTCTGTGATTTTTTTCTTATTGCTTATATATACCAATATATACACAAATTATATATCCATTCAGTGTTATTTATTTATTTATTACATATATGCTACTGAATAATTCATTTATGTTTTGTGATTTGTTACATATATACTACTGCATATATTCAATAATACATACATAGATTTTTTTTCATGTTTTGTGATTTTTTCTTACTGCATTTATATACCACTCTATACATAGATTATGAATCCGGTCAGTATTTTTTTTGAATTGTAACACATATACTACTGCATGATACATATATTTTTTGTGATTTGTTACATATATACTACTTCATATATTCAATAATACATAAATGATGTTATCTTTAATATACTCAATATACTCTAATGTATTTTGAATGTGAAATATAAATTCTTACTAATCTTAAATTTTTGCCAATTTTTTTCGAAAGATCACTGCACCAATCGGCCGCCGATGTTCTTCTCTTTCACCCAATCTTCTAGTATTTGGTGTCTTTTATGAAGAAAATGTAATCAATATTCAACATATTCGAAGAAGGAAATTTTTACTTTTTTAAAAAAAAAATTCTAAACCGAAACTTAGGTCCCTGATTTCTCTTATTGTTGGTCCACCTTCTATAAACAAATTGATATAAGAACTTTCCGTTCATAAAATACACATCGTATTATTCAATATATACTATAATTAGGTGGAATATATGAAAAACAATGCAAAACGAAAGAAAAATGGATGGAGAGAGAGATTGAGAGGGAATATTTTTTGAACAAAATCAACAATAAAAATAATTAAGGGAGATTTCTTATTATGATATTACCATAATAGAATTAATCACTTACCATATTTACGTAAGATATCTAATAAATGCAAATATTAATCATGGTCTACTTTCCTTTTTCCTTTTTTTTTTATCTTTTTTAATATATTAATAATAATAAAGATGAATAAATTGGTTATTTAGGTGAATTTAGGTTAATCTTGTTATATGGTATACCATTTTAGGTTACCTTAGTTAAAGATCCTAAAAATTTAAATGTTGAAAGTGTAAGAAAAAATATTGTATATAAAGAATGACTCATTTAAATTTTATTGTATTCTTTAATATTGTTATTTTTTAAATTAACCACTACATACTATTTATTCATTTTAGCAACTATATATATTAACAAAGTTCTTTAAAAATTTCTAGTATTTAAAAAGAATGTGTGTTTTTGTTTGAATTTAGTTATTATATTATAAGAGTTATACACTATAAACTTTAAAAAAAATTAGCCAACAACATCTCTAGATCAATTGACATCTATATGAGTCAGAAACCAAAATGTCTGAAGTTAAAACCTCCTACTCTAAGTTGTAGTAGAAGAAATCTTTCATGTTAATATATGAAAAGTAGATGCCCATGTGATATTATTAGTACACTTCATCATGTGTTATTTGGTAGTTAAATTCCTTGTCCACGAGGTTACTGTTTCCTTTCTTATACATATAGATGGAGTCTCCTTCCTCAAAATTTTCAACTCCCAACTTCCAACTACGTACAAGCAAAACATTCAATACCAATATGTATTTTTTTAGAAAGAAAAAAGGTTCTCTCTTGGATTTTTTGCTTCAATTATTCAACCATATATGCACCTTTCTTCTTTTAGTTTTAAAAGTTTTGTTGTTTTCCGTTTAATAAGTGTTATTGTAATCAACTTTATTGATTCAAACACTTGTAGCATTTTGATTAATAATATTTAAAACAATAGGGTTAGAGTAACCTTTCAAATATTGATGATTGAACTTCAATCACATGGAAGATAATAAAAGAAAACATCCATATTTTGAAATATCTCGAGTTAATTAAATACATATCAACACATAATAATATATAACAAAAAAAAAACTTAAAACTGAAAGAAAAGGCATGTTAATTTCAAATTGATCCAAAAATTAAAGTTAGAAAAGCATTAAACAAAATAATTCAAAACCTACTACTACATTTACGAAAATATATGATAAACAAAGGAATTTTGGGTCTAAACATCTTTTTACTTTTTATACACCAAACTTTATATATATTCACACACAAAGGAATAACAAAAATTTACCATATTCAGTATTAGAGGGTGTGGCCAATTAACGGCATAACCTACTCATTCTCTTACCTCTCCGCCAGCAACCATATTTCGTTTTCAATTGAGTCTTTAAAAGCCGAGAATTATAATCCTTTTTCCTCCACTCTTAATTCATATTTCCAATTCACAAAAATATGTCGAAGAATCTCGCAGCTCTCATCACCATTATTGCAGCACTTGTAACAATAATGTCCCTCATCATCATACCATCCTCTCAAGCTACCACTTCATGTGAACCCCCACATCGAGTAAGTTTAATTTTATTTCAAAAATCTCCCTTCAAAACTCATTAATATAATTATTTCATTCTTAATTTCCGTTACTGCGTATTTCTTTAATTAATCAGATTGTTTCTCAAGAGCTCGTCGCTGATCAAAATAACGACGGACCATGTGAAGGACTAGGAAAAGAAGATTGTCTGATTAGAAAAACCTTACAGGCTCATACTGATTACGTTTATACTTGTGATAATCCAACCAAAGCATGAACTATACTGCTCATATTTTCTTTACTTTTCTTTGATCATTACTTACACTTTGATAATAAAAAATAAGGTAATTTAATCATTCAGTCTTCTTCGCTTAATTCATTTTGTTTGTCGTCCGTCCACAAAAATAAACAGAGATCATTGTTTTTCGTTCCAAAGCTTTACGAACTAACCGACGGCCAGCCGGTTGGTTTGCAGTTTCCATAGTTTCTTAAGTCTGAGTTAGGAATTGAAGCAGTTTAACGTCAATTCAATATAGTTATTTTCGGATATATTTTCTTCTTTTTGCTCATAAATAATGCACATATTTTTTTACCCTAAATCACTTTCAGCCACACACGTGACAGTACATGCTTTCTAAAGAAAAGTTTTTCTTCTTCTAATTCTATTTCGTTGAGTACAAACAAACTTAACAAAGTACTCTTTAATTCATTCATACCTATAGTTACTATGGTTCTCATTTGTGTTTGTTTCTTTACAACTAGATGGTTGAGTTGTGGGATTCAATCTCACCCTTTTTAAAATGTAGGTTATATCAATAATAGTCAAACTTACTGTTAACACTTGTATAAAAAAAAAGATGAAAATAATACTATAATTAATGTAACTTTTATTCATAGCTTCACAATAAATTTAAAAACAATCAAATAAGGCTCCACTTTCTATAAAATTCTACTAATTCTCATTATATTTTCATCACTACTAATCTAATCAACCACCACACAAATGACAGCCGGACAAACTAGACAACGACGGTTTAATATAAACCACCAATCAAAAGCCATTGGTTAATGCAATCCCTATGAAACACACGTGATCACACATGCTCATCCTTCTACATTTCTCCTCTTCTTCAATTTTGCAAAGATAGATCGTACTATTTTTCTTATCGTCGTTGTCTTACCCATCGCAACTAAAATTCGGTACTTCAAATCTCTAAAGTCTCGAGCTAACTTTTTGCGATTAGATTTGGCAACTCTTTCACTACATAAAGTGATAAGGTAGAAACATAGTAAAATGAAGAGAAACATGAAGACCGTTGGCACATAACCAACATATTGAGGAGGTACAAACGACGGTATTGATGGTGAAAAATTTGGAAGTGACATTTTAAATCATTGTATAAGGGTGAAGTTGATCATTGAAATTTATTTAGTGATTTTTAAAAAAATATTGATAGAAAATGTGAAATTTATATATTTAGGTTTTTATTTTTGTTGGTGAGAAAGTAAGGTAAAATTTGCTTCAATAAGCATATTATTTTAACTATTCTTAAGTTTTTTTTAACAAGCTTTTCTAAGCTCAATAATATTTATGAAACTTTTTCGTCCAAACTCATTTTTAAACAAAATTTAAATCGTTTTCATTCAAATCTAACCGTAAGTGTATTTTTTAACCTCTTTTAAAATTTTAAAGACGTATTTTAAACTTTTGAAAGTTTATGTGTATTTTTTACACAAACTACAAATTTCAAGAGTATCTTTTGTAATTTAATAGTATATATCGTTAATAAAAATTTTAAAATGAGTATTGAATTAAATATGTAGGGTGAGATAAGTGAATTGCCTTTGGGAATTGATATTGATTGTACAACTATTATACAGTTGAGTTATTGATTGTACAAATATTATACAGTTGAGTTATAAGCTCATCTTGTCGAGTGTTTTTAGTAGACTCATTTATTGATAGACTAACTGTAGAAGTATGTCGTTAATAGTACACCCTTTTAGATAGACTCTAATACAGTATATTAGCTTATGTGTTGTAAATGTGTATAACATAAGTAGGTTCGTTGATTTCCCCTAGTGTTTTAATCCATCATTCCATTCAATTGAGCTCAATACAGATACAAATTCATTAAACAAAACATTAGGAAAAAGAACATAAAAGGACTCTATATATAGTATTTACTACTTCGCTTGCTTCATTGTGATCACAAAGTTGATCAGTGTCGAGATTAAATTCAGTTCATGAAGGGGGCCGGTAAAGATGAAGAAGAAGCCATGGCATTTTCACCGCGATCAACGACTACAACACAAACGGAGGTCCGACAAATTGGACAATGGCCATCCACCTTAAACCACCGGTCAATGCAGTCTTTATGAAACACATGACCACACGTCTTCATCTTTCTACACTTCTCTCCTTCCTCAATTTCACAAAGGCAAATCGCACATTCTTGTTCGCCGCCTTCAACTCCTCCGTAATGAAAAACCGGTGCTTCAATGTCCAGATTCTCCGGCAACTCTTCCCCGTCAGATTTGGCGGATCGTTTTCTACATAAAATGGAAATGAATAAAAGTAGTACAATGAGAAGAAGCATGGAGAGCATCAGCAAATCCATAATGAAGCCAGGAAGTAGGATCAGTGAGTGCAACGGCGGCAGAGGCGACGGTGGCAACGGCATGAGGGGCGGTAAAAAATTTGGAGATGACATTTTATTAATTGTAATTCAGCTTGAAATTAATTTTGTGAATCTGATTAAATTTAAAGAGAGTGATTTTTGAATTTATAGGTTTTGGAAAACGGGAATTAAATTAGTTTCCTAATGGGAAATGGGAATGGGAATTTTTAGAATTTAATTAACGCATGAATTGAAGATTATTTTGTCAAAAAGTTCTATTTTTGGCCATTTTTCTTTTTGTCAATAAGCAAAATTTTCTTCATAAGATATATTTTATTTATTATCCCTTTATTTGATAAAAGTGGATATTTGTTCTTCTTAGAGTAGAGAGAAATTCTTTTTTTAATTGTTTTTTTTTTTAAAGAAAAAAGAAAATAAAGTGCCGTATGATTATTTGAAATAAAAAAGAATTGTTTTTCTTTCTTTATCTTAAATTTAAGGTGTCTTATTGTGTAAAATTGTGTCTTTCTTTATCTCCATTGTAACTAAAATTCAGTACTTCAATCTCTAAAGTCTCAAGCAACTTTTTGCGATTAGATTTGGCAACTCTTTCACTACATAAAGTGATAAGGTAGAAATATAGTAAAATGAAGAGAAATATAAAGACTGCAAGCACATAACCAACATATTGAGGAGGTACAACTGATGGTATTGACGATGAAAAAATTGGAAGTGACATTTGAAATAATCGTATATTTGGGTGAAGTTAATAATTGAAATTTATTTAGTGATTCTTTTGATAAAATTTATAGAAAATGTGGACTCATTCTCGAATTAGGTTTAGAAAAAGGAGAATTGTTAGTTTTCTAATGTGAATGGAAACTTTTGAATTTAATTTATCGCAATCTTATAATCACTTAACATCAAATGGGAATTAGATTCCTAATCTTGTTGGGTTAAATAACAAAATATTTTTCTAAAAAAATCAAAATTATTAAAATTCCCATTGTTTTACATAAAAGAAACCAATCAAACCTTCTTCTTCAATTCAGCCATGTCTTCCCCATCTCCTCCGCCGGTACCGGAATCCACAACACGGCCACCAATTCCTCCGCGACCGATCCACCACAGTAAGTTTCACCTAACGACCAGATTAACAATCGCAAGCGGGTTGATGTTGGTGGCGGTGATTTGTGCTCTAATCATTTTGTTCATGTTCATATTTCATTATTGTTACCATCAACGACTCCTTGTAGTCCACGGCGACACAGAATCAAGCCAAGTATCGGGAACTGCAGCGGAGGAGACGTCGGAGGAAATTCCGGCAGCCGTGAAGATGGGTTTTAGAGAAATAAAAACAGGGGAAATTAGGGATTACGATGGGAGGAAGTGTGCGATATGTATTGAGGGATTTGGGGAAGAGGAGATTTGTGGAGTAATTGAGAATTGTGGCCATTTTTTTCATAGGGATTGTATTAATCGGTGGCTTAGAATTGAGAGGCGTTGCCCTCTTTGCCGCTGCTTTGTTGGTTGTTCATAGGGCTTTGTGACCATCCACTTCAAAATTTTAATTCTTTTATTAACTCCTCCATGCTTTAGATTAATTCCTCCTTAGTCTAATTTTTTCTAATGAAGATTGATGTAATCGATAGATAAATTCTAATGGACAACCATCGCAAATGTAATTAAATTGGTGTGAAGTGAGAGTGTAACAATAAAAAGTAATTTTTTGATACAATTATATTCATCACTCTCTACTCGTCAATGAGATTGTGAGTTTTTGTTAAAGGATATGGAGATGGTCTCATGTGTTAGTACGAATGAATACACCATGGTGGATCCACTTTTTAAATTACCATTTATTTTTTTTATTGGATTAAGGTAACAATGAACTTATAAGTTCTTAAATTTTGAGTTAAGTTTCGATTTAGTTTTGAGTTTCAAAACCTTACAATTTTATTGTTGTTGATACTAAAATTTGGTATCAAAGATGAATTTGTAATTTTTGGAAGATGGTCAAACTCGCACCAAAGTCGTGTTTTGCCACCAACACTTCGCAATCCAGTCAATAATAAAGTGCTAGTGGATATAAAAGTTGAGATGTATTTAGCATACCTTAAATGCGAGGTCATCTCGATTATATAGAGAAATAAGATTTGTAATAGCTATTTACTAATTAATTCATAGTACAACTAAACAAGTAGTAACTAACTCTTGTGAATGATTGGATCAATTTCAACCGTGACCTAAGCATGGGCAAAAGTGCAATACTTATGATCAAAATTGAAAATAAAACTCAAATCTCAAAGGCAAAATTATAATATTTTGAAGCCTAAAAGGTATCAAAACAAACTTTAAAACTTAAAAACTAAAACTGTTGCCTTCTAAAATTTGAGAACCAAATGAAAACTAAAATTGAAATTTAGAGTAATGTATTTCTTCAAAGAAAGAATATCTAAGAGGTTGTTTGTTTCATGAGCATCCTCAATTACCTTGGTATGGAAATTAGGGGTGTAAGAATATGGGTTAAACCCGAATAACCAGAACTAACCCATATTATAAAGGTTGGGTTGGGTTAGGTTAAAATATGGATTGGGTTAAGTTAAAAAAAATTGATTTTTTCGGGTTGGGTTGGAGGGTTGAAAATTTTGGTTTAACCCAACCCAACCCGAATTAATGTATATATATATATATAATTATTATTTAATAAAAAAACAAATTAGGTATATAAACTTTGAATTTATTCAATGAAATTCTGAATTATGTATGTTTGAAATTTAAATGTAACAATTTTGAACTTTTATAACTATTAGAAGCTAGAAACAAAAAAAAAGAAAAACAACTATACAACCCGACAATTCAATCCATATTTTACATGTTGGGTTAGAAACTAAATTCGAGTTACCAACCCAAATAACCCAAAAATATGCACTCCCAACCCAACCCAACTCGATTTCACCCCTAATGGGAATATGTGTTATCGCATTGTAAAATGTCTTGTCATATGAAGATTCTCGAGCATTTTGAAAGGCATATTGAGAGTTTTGAATGTTCATGTTGAGGGGCATCCTCATTTCACCATTTTGCCCTTCCTTTTTTTCTTGTATATATAAATATGACCCAATTTCCTTTATTTGTATTATATAATTAAAAATAAATACTATAGCCATATATACATCATTTTTTTTCTGGTACATTGTAGTTGTTTTATTTTAAAAATATTTAAATTGATATTTAGTCTATAAAAAGTCTTTAACTTACTATATTATTTTGGTGAGACAAATAACATGTAAAAATAATTATAAAGTAATAAATAGATAATCGAAGGTGCATTCTTAGAATCTTATTTTATTTTAAGACTTTCTCAAATAGAAATTCTAACATATTTACAAAAATATTCTTAAAAAATAAATCATCTATAATTTTTAAATCTAAAAATTTTAGATCAATAAAGCATTTTCCAACAATGGCATAATGACAAATGATCTAAGACAAACTATTTAAGAAAATGGTAAAACTCTATTTTGGTCTATTAACTTTGCATTCGGTTCTATTTTGGTCTCCAATCTTTGTTCTTATGTCTCCAAACGGTTAAAAATAACTTCCTTTGATCAATACTATTACAGTAAATAAATAGTTAAAAATTCAAAAATACTAAAACTAAATCGTTACTCATCAACGTTCACTTAAGAATTAGCTAAGTTCATAGATCAAAAAATGCTTTCTACTTTCTAGCCGATATTACAATAAATACAAGATAAATAGGCATTTAATTAAATATTATATGTGATTCTTATGAACTCCAAAAAGCACTAACCCCAACGGTCCTTTCTTTTCTTAAAAGCCCAAATCCCACTTTTGTATCTAAATTAATAAAACACCGCCGGCAACAACCGCAATACATGCTCGCGCCAGCGCCACTGCCCAAACCATCCTACACCTAATCGTCGCCCCAGACGCCACTGATTTCTCGGTTAACTTTTCTTCATCGAACGGGTAACTGCACGCCTCATAACCTGTAAATTCCCAGAACAATACAAATACAAAGTTGAATTACAAAAGAGTTAGAAGGACTTAAAAGGGAAAAAAAGAAGGAAAAAAAGAAGGAAAAAGAAAAAGTATGTTACTGGGGTCGGTGGAAGTGAGGATGGCGGTGTGGTTAAAATCGCAGTTAAAATCATGGCGACCAGCGGTTTGAAAATAAGCGTTCATAGCATACGATGCATGTGACCGCACTGTATTCGGATCGTAGCAGGCCCCACCTTCTTGTATGGGCCCACAGTCAACTCCACTACTACACACGTAATCAATATTCTTCTGCAGCGCTTCATCTGATGCGTCCGTTTTGGGCACGCACCATTCTCTCCCCTCATCCGACGGCTTCGGTCCTCCCACTGGCGATGTGGGCCCCATTACCTGTTCAATTCATTTCATAGATGCGGATATTAATTTATAAAAATAGAAAAACAAAGGGAGGGTAGTATCGTCAGAAATCAAACAAAATGACAGGTGGCTTTTTGAATCCTTAGACAGCAGGGTTGCCCTTGGAATCTAATCCACGTGTCGGGAGATCATTGGTAGAAAAAAACAATAAAACATAGGTGAAAATATGAACCAATTAGAAACGAACACGTGTGTATCCATGGCAGTGGAAATTCCGTATACTACTCTTCCACTGGGTAGCAGACTAGTAATGTGAATGTTCTTTGCTTTATCTAAATTTACTAAAATGACCTCTCCGGCGAACGGTGCTTACAAGGAAAAGTGATTTACCGGTGGATTTCGGAGGATGCCCACGTCGTAAACCGGAGTGAAATCGGGTTGGAACAGCCCGTAGTTTCTCTCGGAAGTGGATGGTTTGAGATTCTCGTTGAATAGAGAGAAGATGTAAGTTTCGAAGGTTCTGTTCGGCATCAATGGCGTCCCCTTTCCAGAGTTTACATGTTTCACGAGGTTCCGGTTGTACGAAATGGCGTTCTCCATGCTTACGCCCGCTTGATTTGGGTCGCCGGCGGAGGGCCATCCGGTCTCTGCTACTACGATGTCAACATCTCCGTAACCCACCTTCTTCATCGCTGAGTGAACCGCGTCTAACTGTGCGTCGAACATGTTCGTATAATGCTTACCGGTTGCGTTGTCGAAAACTCCGGGGTTGGGCTTGAACAATGCGTAGTCCAACGTCGCCGGTCTGAAACCAAAAAACGGGTATGGATTCACCATGAACGGTGTCTTTGTTTGATTGTGAAAGTCGAGGATTGGAGCGAAAATGGCCCGGTCGTAGCCACGCCGGAACCGCCCGGTACTCGGCGGCTCCGAGGCGGACAAAATGCCCAACGAATGAGGGGTCGAGACGTTAACATCAGAGATATGCGCGAGCTTGAGGGCGGAATGAATAGCCTTCATAGCAGGGAGCAAATGCGCTATAAGATTCTTGTCAGAGGTAGCAAGGATCTCATTCCCGACGGCGATGTGGTTGATCAGAGTGGTTGGGTGAAAGGGGAGAATATTGTTGGCAACCCAAGACTGGGCGGCGGGGAGCTTGGCGAGGGCGGGAATGTCACCGTTAGCGACTGAGACGGTGAGTGCGATGCCGGTGCCGGCGAAGGCACGGAGGATATCGGGGTTGGCGTCAAAGATCTTGACGCGGTCGATGGAGGTGTGGGATTTGAGGAAAGCAGCGACCTGGGAAGGGGGAGGAAGGTTGTTGGCAACGGTGCCGTAGTTGACGCCGATGGAATATGCGGCGGAGGAAAGGGGAATGAAAAAGAAGAGGAGGAGAGAGAGAAAGAGAGAGTAAGCCATGGAAGAGGGAAACGAGAAAGGGTGAAGGGTTTGTTTTTGCGGAAAAGAGAAAAGGAAGAAGGAAAAGTGGAGGGTGGAGGTGGGTCCCACGTATCTTGGGGATTCTTTTTGGGCCCTTCCTAAGGCCCATTTGCTCATTCCCATCTCGCTCGCTCTTGTGATCACTTTTTATCAAATGGAAAAATGAACCACGTGAAGAAGAATAGCAAATTATTAGTTTTATTTAGAAAAATAGTAAAAATAATTTTAAATGGTTAGAATAGCCTAACATAAAAATTTTAAAAATAAATAAATAAAATAATCTCTTAAATTTTTCTACCCATTATTAACATATGCTACATAAAAATTTCTCTAAAAAACATAAAGATTAGAAACTTTGTCATTACGCTTGCAAAACTTAAAGAAAGTTTGAAAATCGATCTGTTCATCTTTTTACCAGTTTTCTTTCGAATCATATTTGTGCAATACCGAAAACGACAATTCACAAATTGAGCCAAAAGACGGCGTGCAAAAAAGAACTTAGTGTGGCTCGACGACTCAGGTCTAGTTTGGACGAAGGCAAAGCGGCTCGAATTTGGGCGTGCAAAATGGATGGGCTCAGGCGAAGAACAAAACGAAGAAGCTACGAGATCGAACTGAGCTAGGGACGACTTGATGGTCATAGTCTGATACCTTATCTATTTGGCGAAATAGCCTTAACTCTACTTCTCATCCTCACCTCATTGATTTTATTTGCTTTTTTCCTATCGAAAACGCCCTACTTCCTCTTCCTCTTTTTTCTACGAAGAACATTCGAAAATCATGAAGATCGATACGCCTTCTGCAACAACCCGCACACAACCAACCACCACCGTTGTCATCATCGCTTGAAATCACATGGCCACTTTCTTCGCTTCCGCTACTAATACACCACCCGCTTAATTATTCTCATTCTTCTAATTTCTCTCCAACGAAAAGCCATCTTCTTCATTTTTGCTTCCTTCTAATTTTATTATTGCATCGGGAACTTATAAATCCATGGAAATCGAGTAAAAAAGTATTAGATATTAACGCTAGATTTCATCATAAAATCAAGTCTCTCTCTATCTCAATTTTGCCTTTTTTACTATATCGTTACTCCATATAATCATATTAAATTAGATAATAAGAAATTCTATCTCAAAACTATGTAATAATAAATATTTTATACGAAATTTTTTAAAAATAGTATATTTTACAAAATATTTACAACCTATAGCAAATTCTATCACCGATAGTCATTGATATGCTATAGTGATGGAAAACTATCAGTGATAGAACCCAAAATTTTGCTATGGTTTGTAAATATTTTAATTTATTTTACTATTTTTAAAAATGTCCCTATTTTAGATTATGTATTATTTAATAAAATTTTCATAAATAGTGCAAAATATAAAGAATGTGAAACGGTGAATTTATCTTTGCATTATTTTAGATCATGATCTAAAATTTGAATCCAAATAGTTATTAAAAATATCAATTTTGAATTATACAAATAAATTATTAATTAATTGATTTCAAATAGCAATAATTCAAAAATCTAGTAGAACTTACAGCCATATTTTTAGAAGATGTTGGTGCAAAATGAATATGAAAAATGTGTATTATGCATGATATAATAGAATGCTACTAAATATTAACCATATGAAACGTACGTGAAGAAATTATATTATCCATCATTTTATTGACAGAAAAAATATAAATTAAATAGCCATTAGTATATAGATTATGAATTATATAAATAAATTGTTAATGAGTGATTTGAAACCTACAAATTTGAAAATCTGATGTGAATTGGAGTCATAAATCTAGAGAAGGTTGATTCAATTAGATTCATCCGAAAAATAAGTATTTATTTAATATTTTTATTAAAACCGATTGTCTGCAAATCCACTGTATCTGTCATTCTCGGTTATATTCTATCTTTTTCATCCATACGAATACATCGTATCTGTGATAAAAAAAAAATCTATAGAGGGATAAAATCGGTTGAAAAAAAAATGACTAGATCATACGATTATGCTATAAATCAATTTTTTTTAAAAATTTTGCTATTTTCCAATTTGTTATCAATTGTTTGGTCATTCTAACCTTTTTCTCAAAAAGGAAATAGATTTGGAATCAAATGTATTAAAAAAAAAAAAAAAAAACTAAATTAGGCCTTCATTTATTCTAATCAAATTTGAATATCTCAAACTTTTTCTTAAAACTATAATATTAAAATTTGTTCCATATTTTATTTCATTCTATCTCCTAACATCTTCATTTTGCACAACCATCTCGTTTTTGCATATTTTGAATACTTAGTTTTGCTAATTCACAAACAAAAGATAATGCTATTACTTCTATACTCATACAAACTATAGCTTTCGTATTTTTTATAACTTGGCCTATATATTATAAAAGGTTTTCCACATGTTTATCGATATTTTTATGTTATATTATATTATACATAGATTCATGAAATATAACATTAAAAAAATATCTACAAAAATGTTTGTTAGAGCATGTTTCACAACATGATTTTCTTTCTAGTTTTTCATTTTTTTTGTTTTGGTAAGTGTTCTTTCTTTAAAAATGAAATAAAAATGAGTAGTCTTAAGATTATTTAGGTATAATTATAGAAATAAATAAGGTGTTCTTTAACTATTTCGGTTTTTTAGTTTTTGTTGTTTTTTTAATTTTGTGTATTAAAAATAGATATCATATATCTTTGGTAACTAATTTTAAAACAAAAGTTTTTTTTTCATTTTTAGTTTTCTATTATAATTTAAAAAGCAAATTTATTGTTCTAAAAACAAAAAGTAAATTAGTTATCATGTTTGATAAGCCATTTGTAAAAAGAATAAGTGTAGAAAAGACAATGGGTAAATAAATAAAGTATAACAAAGGAACACTGGAATGGATTAGTTAATCTAGTTTCCTTTCATCATAAATTATGTCTTCAAGTTTTCTACCATGTCACACATGATAGAGAAGGTAGTAATCAATCAAATTTAGACAATAAAATATTATTTAACTATCCAATTAATCAACAAAGTTTTTAACAAGCATCTCAACGTTTAAGGGAATCTAAGAAAGGTGATACTTGGTTTATATTGGGTTTCCCTGGCCTATGTCAAGTTTTCTACTTAAAATGCAAGTTCCACTAGAACAAATAGAGTGAAAAGTTATATAGTTCATTATGCTTAAAAATGTTTCTCTTAGGGTACATTTGGAAGAAGGGTTATCATAGTGTTATGATAGTGTTATGATAAGATGTGGTTGGGGGAAGGGTTACTTAAGTAGTGTTATGATAGTTTTATGATAATATGTGTTTAGGGGAAGTGTTATGTGGGTAGGATTATGGTAGTGTTATGATAAGATGTGTTTGGAGGAAGGACTATGTTGGTAGTGATGTGATAGATTTTTTTTAATTAATTTTTTTATTAAATTCATATTTAAAATCCAATAGTCAAAGTGAATAATTTTTATTTACCAAATCGTTTGACGTTGTCTGAAGCAATTGACTTAATTTGTGGATTGGTAACGTCCATATTGAACATGTTGTTGATTAGTTGTTACGTTTAATTACATTCACAATTTTAATTATTTTTTTGTGACACAACACACAAAAGCGTAAAAAGGAGTGCAATTATATACATAAAAAAAAAAAAGAATTAAATTACGTCACATTTAATACGAATATGAATAATTGGAACTAAAAACATGGAGTGCAATATCATTACAAACATAAAAGAAAAACAGTTAACAGGTAGAATCATAAAAAAAAAACATTAACAATAGTCTGTGGAAGTAAAAGAAAGAATCAACTGGCGTTTCGTAGGATCACCATGCAGTAGTCAAGCTTCTCGTCATCGGCCAATTCGAGGAAACCCTTCATGTCGGCTAAATTGTTCATCAGTATTCGATTGCATTGTGCCCTTTCCAACCTAGTGAGCTCAGATATGACACGGAATGCTCGAACGATCACCCTACGGGTACTATTTTCATCCTCAAGTGCCAACCGCGGCCACTTTGCAATGAGCCTCAGCTAGTAGGTTTGGCAGGCCATGGCCTTAATAACATCACCTGTTTTCAAATTCTGCCCTCTCCGCATCCACTTTGAGCCGCTCGAACACGGCCTACAATAGCTTCCTCGACTAGGTCGTGCGATGTCGTCGAGGGACATGTTAAACCCATGGTTGGACATAGTAGAAATTTTCATATCGTTCATATCCACTTGTGCAAATTCCTCGTACCCGCTAGGAATGTTCAATATGATGTCGGCAAAGGTCTCCGCACGCGCTCTCATTGCCTTATCCTTCCCAAAGACATACGAGAATTCGCCATAATATGAGAATGGCTTATTCAGCAAACTCTTGGCTGCGGGATGACTCTGCATGATGAAAAAAATAAAAAAAAATTAGACTTGTTTCATATTGAAGTAAAAATGATATCAGTGTACAGTTATACTTTTCACATACCCTGACCCAGTTGTCAAACAATTCCTACTCAACAACGATCACTTCGCCTTGTCATTCCAACTGAACCCACTGTAGGATGGGTTGTGCATTTCTGTGATTGCCTATTATGAGTGCTTCAACGTCCTTATGTGACAGTCAATAACTGTAGTCGCATGTGCTAGATACCCCGATCTGAACGTGCCATTGTCTGACTTCCATCCACCGGCAGACACCAACTCCACCATACACTCCACGAGGATTGCCTCTTTCTCATTCGTCCACATATGCTTAGGTGTACGTGACAAACTTCTCATACTAACAATTGAAATGGCGACACATAAATCAGTAACTTCAATACATACAAAAGCAAAATTTAAAAAAATAGCAATTATAGCGTCTATTGCGTGAAGGGAGACAGTTCCATTCATTTTGTTCATGAATGCATACATTAAACTATACAAGAAGACACGCCCAATACTAACTTCAAACAAATACAAGAATACTAAATCGACTTATATAGTCTATTGATTGAACATCTCAGCGGCCAAATCATCCCTTCACTGTGTCAATTTGTTTGAGTTCTCAATGAATTGAATGTCGTCACCTTCGGTCGTCGAGTAGATGGAGTCTCCCTCGTTCACGTCATCAACAAAATCGACATTAATTATCTCGCAGTAGATGAGATTGTGTAATAGGCAACATGCTAGAATGGTTCAACATTAAACTTGCACGGGGTAGTATGACTTGCCACAAAGTATTGCCTCCTTGGCTTTGGTTTGGGAGTCTTATGACACGTTTTGGCGCAAAAAGTGGGGGCATTTCGCGGGACTTGACACTAAGCTTGTTTAAGGATTAGTATAAATAGGGGTCCTCACACTACAAGAAATTGGAGCTCTCCCGACGCATAAAAAAGCGTCAGCAAAAGCAACATTGGAACTAAGGCCCATCTCTTATGCATAAAAATACACGTTAGCCGAGACAAGTATTCTCGATGATGTAGTTCACGACGTTGGGATATGATAAATAAATACTTAATTCTCGCATTTTTCTCGACGTCTCTTTGAACGACATTGAAAATTTTTTAGTCATTTTTGACGTCGTAAGTAAAACATCAGGAGAGGTGAAAACTATTTTCGACGTTTTACTTATGACGTCAGGAATAGGGGGTGTCTCCCGACATTTTCGATGTGTGTCGGGAATGCTCCTATAAAAACCCACATCAGTTCCGTAATTCACAGAGCTGAAAGGAGAAGGCCGAGAGAGTTGAGAGAGAGACCGAGAAGGAGAGAGATCCACGTTGTCGTCCTTGTCGACCGTTCGTCGTCATCTGTCGCCGTCACTCTTCATTGGGATAAGTGGTTTAGTTTAGTTATTGTTTTGTTTTAGTTAATTAGTTTTAGTATTTAGATTTCAAATTAGTTTTAGGTTTTAGATTTTGAATTAGTTGTAGGTTTTAGTATTGAATTTGAATTTGAAGTGTTGTTAGGATTTAAAATTGAAGTTGAGTTTGAATTTCAAATTTTCAATTTGAATTCCAATTTGAATTTAGGAATTATATTGAATTCGAGGAGGGTTATATTCAATGAGGGGGGGGGGGGGGGGGGGGGGTTATATATTGTGGATTGTAGACAACGCTGCCCTAAATAATTTGTATGTGGATGAATGTTGTTGGTGAATGTTATTGTTGTGCACATTTTAGTTAAAGTTTCGTTGAAAAGTGTTGCTTTTATAATTTATAGTTAGTTTGTGGTTGAATTGGATTTATATTTGATTTTGTAGAAGTGGTTGAATTAGAGTTAGTTTATGTATGTATGTTAAGGAATGCTGTTATTGTTGTGAGATGTTGTTGTATCAATATTTGTGGTTCAACTTTCTACTAAGACTACTAGTTAGTTGATAAGTTATTGGTTTTGTTTAGTAATAAACTTCTCCAAGTTATAAGCTTTTTAGTTCTTTTTTCGTTTACGCATATCATTTATCTTTCGAGCTTCATATCTCCATCTATACTAACTCATTTTATGCATATGACCACTTGATTTGATGCGCTTTTTCACGATCTTTACATCTATTATCATAAAGTTAGCATTTTATTAATGCATCTTGACATTAAATTCCATTTAAACTTACATAAGACTATATTTAAACTTTGAAAGTCCATAACTTTGAGCATAGTTGTCCGAATTGGGATTTTTTTTAATTCCATGTAACTTTTCGAGATCTACGTCCTTGGAAAGTGCCAAAGGCAGCTTGCCCCTCCTTCATTCCCAAAACACGTCCGCTTTGGCCTCCAAATTGGGTTACACAATGTTTTTCATCAAAGTTCCAGTTTTTTCAATTTTGAAACTAACACCTTAAAGTTCAATATAATGTATTCAAATTTATTTAAATTTTATATATTTTTCTAATTACAATAAAAAAAAATATACATACATATATATACATTAAACTATACATACATATACATTAAACATACATATACACACATTAAACATACATATACACACATTAAACATATATATATATACATACACCCTAAACTATACATACACATTAAACATATACATTAAACATATATATACATACACATTAAACATACACATTAAACATATATATACATACACATTAAACTATACATACATCCACATTACATATACATACACCCTAAACATATATATACACTTTACACATATAAATTGAAAAAAATAAAAGAAAATAACCTAAAGGGACGACGGTGGTGGGCGGTGATGGCGACAGTGGCAGCAGCAACAGCAACGACAACGGCAAGGCGGCGAACTCTTCTTCTCCCCCTCTCTCTCGATTTTTCTTCTTCTTCCATACGATTGTGAATATGTTCTGAGTAAAAATAGATTACACTTTCCCCGACGTATTCAAAAACGTCGGGGAAAGGAACTTTTCGCAACGTCAACAACAAGTTAAAATATTGATTTATTATTTCCACTTTCTACGACATCATTCCCCATCACATTGCGTATTATCTTCACTTTCCGTGACGTAATTCCCCTTCACGTAGTGAATTATGTTCACTTTCCACGACGTCAACTACTACATGTTGCGGAAAGTTGAATATTCAACTTTCCGCGACTATGTCAGAACGATATCACAGAAAGTCGAAATGTGTTGTTTCAAATTCAACTTTCCGAGATGTCTATCTGACACACTTCGCGAAAAGTTGAAACGTGTCATTTCAAATTCAACATTCTGCGACGTCTACCTGACAAAGTCGTGGAAAGTTGAAATAATAAATTCAATATTCAACTTTCTACGACGTCTCTCTGACATATGTTGCAGAAAGTTGAATTTCAAACGACACGTTTCAACTTTTTTGCGACGTCATCCTGACACACGTTGCAGAAATTTGAAATAATAAATTCAATGTTCAACTTTTCACGACGTCTCCCTGACATACGTTGCAAAAAGTTGAATTATTAAACTTAATTTTACACTATTCACGACGTGAAGTTCTTCAACGTCGCGGAACAACTCTTTTCGTGACGTGTTGTTGTACACGTCGACAAAAGGTGATTAACGCCGATGCACCTTTCGTCGACGTCATTTCTGGCGTTGCGATTGGTCTGATTTCTTGTAGTGGTTGATGAGGGAGAAAGTCCATACGACATCAAGGAATTATAAGATCCCTCTAAGGTAATTCTTTTGCCATCAATTGATGTAAACTTGATTTTAATAATCAAAGATCTTTTAGTTATATTTGCTCTTTTATTTCCTTATTATCATTTAATTAATTTATTTATTTTAAAAATGTAATGCTGAGGGCAGTTTAATAAATGTTTTGTACTATTTGTATGCAAATCTAAGGGTGGATGTATATACCTTTCATTTTAATGGAAGGTATTTTTTTTTAAAAAAAAATGGAATCCCGATGCACAACATTCAGCGTCGGGATTTCCTAAACATCTTCCGATGCTAGATTGACAGCATCTTCGATGTTCATACAACGTCGGGAGATATCTAGGAACTCCCGACGCTGAATGTTGTGCGTCAGGAGTTCCTCTCTTAACACATTTTTTCCGACTTGTATACCGACGTATATTTATGCATCGAAAAAGCTTTTTTTGACACTTTTCATATATCTCCTAACGATTTTGTACGTCGGGAGAGCCCCCTTTTCTTGTAGTGTCAGCCAAAATATTGAGTATTGTCATTTTGAGGAATTGGAAAGAAAGTTAAGTGTTGAGCTGCTGCCAAAGTGGCCACGCGAGAAGAAGAAGACCAGAAGCAATTAGAGTTTAAATAAACAAGTAGTGTGAGTGTTTTCTTCAAAGTATTTAAATGATTTTCGACTTTCTTATAAATTGTTTGACGGTTTTGATGATTTCAATAAAATTGTCTCTAAAGAGATTTCTAAGTAAAGCTTATACTATGTTTAAAACATGTTTTATTATGTTTCAAAGCATGTTTTTGTGTATATCAATGTTTATGAAATGGTGTTCAAACCATTAGTCTACTTTCTAACAATGAGCTTATTATTATGTGCAGGGTGGGATAAGGTGGGATAATGTATAAAAGATGTACATTGCACTTCGGCCTGAATAACAAGGACGAATTTATATATTATCGAATGTTGTTGTCACAGTAGTTTAAACACGAAGTATTGAAACCTAGCATAGAGAATGATTCAGGATCTTTGGTGAAAGGAATGATTGTTGAATAATGTGTGTTTATATGAAATGTTGAACTTATGAGATGATTAAGAGAGGTGATATGTTATTGCAAAAAGATGTGTTTATGAAAAATTATTAGTATTTAGCGAAATGTTGTTTACAAAAGGTATTTCGTAAGGTTTTCATAAAACCTCACTAAGTCTGTAGACTTACATTTTTAAATTTCATCTTAAAAAAATCAGGTCTCAAGGCCAAGTAAGGAAAGTTGAAAGGCTTGCAAGGCGATAAAAGATGTCAGATGTTTTGTTTTGTTTTTTTTAGTGAAGTATGATTTCTTTGTTTTTTTTTTTTTTTTTTTTTTTTTTTTTGTTATTGTTGTAAAGGGTAATGAAGGAATTATTCATTATTTTCTGTGTTATGTGGTTTATCGCCTAAAGAGTATTTGTAACCGTTAAGACTAAGTATACGTTAGGCGATTAAGTAGAGCTTAAGGACCTCAAAATTGAGTGTCTTTGGCATTTAACGCATCAGAGATACTCAAGTCACGCCGCATCTTGCATGACAAGCAAGGACGTCCACTAGAAGAAATCGGGACTTATTCGACGCAGAAAAAGGCATCGACAAAAGCAACGTCGGAACAAAGGTCCATCCCCAATGCATAAAAATACACGTCGGTCGAGACAAGTATTCTCGACGTCGTAGTTCAAGACGTTGGAAGAAGATAAATAAATATTTAATTCTTGCATTTTTTTTACTTCTCTTTGCACAACGACAAGAAAATTTTAGTCATTCCCAACGTCATAAGTAAAACGTCGAGAGAGGTGAAAATTATTTCTGACGTTTTACTTATGACGTCAGAAATAGGGGGTATCTCCCGACGTTTTCGATGTGCGTAGAGAATTCTCTTATAAAAACCCACTTCAGTTCTGTAATTCAGAGAGATGAAAGGAGAAGGCCGAGAGAGTTGAGAGAGAGACCGAGAAGGAGAGAGATCCACGCTGTCGTCCTTGTCTGACCGTTCGTCGTCATCTGTCGCCGTCACTCTTCATTGCGGTAAGTGGTTTAGTTTAGTTATTGTTTTGTTTTAGTTAATTAGTTTTAGTATTTAGATTTCAAATTAGTTTTAGTATTTAGATTTTGAATTAGTTGTAGGTTTTAGTATTGAATTTGAATTTGAAGTGTGTTAGGATTTAAAATTGAAGTTGAGTTTGAGTTTAAAATTTTCAATTTGAATTCCAATTTGAATTTAGGAATTATATTGAATTCGAGGAGGGTTATATTCAATTGTTGGTGAATGTTATTGTTGTGCACATTTTCGTTAAAGTTTCGTTGAAAAGTGTTGCTTTTATAATTTATAGTTAGTTTGTGGTTGAATTGGATTTATATTTGATTTTGTAGAAGTGGTTGAATTAGAGTTAGTTTATGTATGAATGTTGTGGAATGCTGTTATTGTTGTGAGATGTTGTTGTATCAATATTTGTGGTTCAACTTTCTACTAAGACTACTAGTTAGTTGATAAGTTATTGGTTTTGTTTAGTAATAAACTTCTCCAAGTTATAAGCTTTTTAGTTCTTTTTTCGTTTACGCATATCATTTATCTTTCGAGCTTCATATCTCCATCTATACTAACTCATTTTATGCATATGACCACTTGATTTGATGCATTTTTTCACGATCTTTACATCTATTATCATAAAGTTAGCATTTTATTAATGTATCTTGACATTAAATTCTCTTCAAAATTACATAAAACTATATTTAAACTTTGAAAGTCCATAACTTTGAGCATAGTTGTCCTAATTAGGATTTTTTTTTTTCTGATTCCATGTAACTTTTCGTGATCTATGCCCTTGGCAAGTGCTAAAGGCAGCTTGTCCCTCTTTTATCCCAAAAAACGTCCGCTTTGGCCTCCAAATTGGGTTACACATGTTTTTCATCAAAGTTCCAATTTTTTAATTTTGAAACTAACACTTTAAAGTTTCTCTATGATTCTAATTTTTATATCTTCTTTCCTCTACATGTAGTAACAATACAAGAACATAAATAATTAGGTGTACCGGTACTCATATGTGGCTACGTCCACGTTCCATTGCAACTAGGTCATAGATACTTGATTTGATTTGAAATTACTCATTGATATTGATGAGATTGATTTTGCTACAAGATATTGGATACACTGAGATTGTTTGAATGTTTGAATGTTTGAATGCTTGATGTTTGAATGCATATGGGTTGATGCACAAGCATTTTATGAAAAATGTTATACTTTAACCAACAATATTTTCATCTTAGGTTTAAAGAATTATAGATGTTGATGAGGGAGAAAGTTCATATGACATCAAGGAATTACAAGATCCCTATAAGGTAATTCTTTTGCCCTCAATTTATGTGAACTTGATTTTAATAATGAAAAATCTTTTAGTTGTATTTGCTCTTTTATTTTCTTATTATCATTTAATTAATTAATTTATTTTAAAATAAAATATGTAATGCTGAGGGCAGTTTAATAAATGTTTTGTACTATTTGTATACAAGTCGAAGGGTGGATGTATATAGTTCCTGACACTAGATTGACAGCATCTTTGATGTTCATAAAACATCGAGAGATGTCTAGGAACTCTCGATGTACAACATTCAACGTCGGGAGTTCCTCTCCCGATACATTTTTCCCGACTTGTATCCCAACGAATATTTATGTGTCGGAAAAGCCTTTTCTTATGCTTTTTATATATCTTCCGACGATTCTATGCGTCGGGAGAGCACCTCTTTCATGTAGTGGACGTCGTTGGGGCGGAGTGTGACAACTATTTTCTTTAATTATTTAAGTTCATAATAAACATTTAAGAAAAAGCTTTTTTTTATAAAAAAAAACAATGAATTACTATGTAATAATTTATAATTAAATGCAATGAAAGCTATTAGGTACTATAGAAGTTCTTCTCATGTTAACCACTCTAATACCCCCTTTACTTATATAGACGGGTGGAACAAGAGTAAAGTAATCCTTAACATAGTGGTTCTTAGGTATCAAGTTAGGGTTAGATTGATTCCATCTAGACTAAACCCTATACCCAAACCACTCATATTATTATAAGTACAAAAGTAACAAAGTTCCCACCCACTTCAATGACCAAACACATTACAATAAACAATGCTAAATAAAATAAGGGGAAAATGATTTTGAAAGATACGAGAAAAAGAAATTAAAAAAAAAAAAAAGTGCTTGTTCACATAAAAAAGAGAATGGGCCTGGGCCCAGTGATGAATTTTGAATATTTGTAACGTTGGAGTTGGGCCAAAGCCCATGGAATTGGAAGGGAAAAAGAAAGGGAATGGTTTGTTTGTTATTAGTGTTAAAGTAGTAAAGACAATAAATAATGTGTTGTGTTCTTAACGTTCTCTTTCCCGTTTCTTCTTCTTCTTCCCTCAAACCCCAAACCCACATGTCTGCTTCTGGAACTTCATTTCCGGACTCCGATTGGCCCCGTCCTCATGATCCGATCCGACCCGACTTACCTTTCTCCCATCACCTCCCTCCTGACCCTCTCCTCTCCGCCGGCTCCTTCATCGACTCCTCTACCTCCTCCCCCACTCCCGCCACCTCCACCGTCCCTTCCCCAACCCTACCTTCCCGAGATCTTGACCGGACTCCTCGCAAAACCCCTCTAACTTCTTCCACTCGCCGATCTCCATTACGCCCCGACCCTCTCAACTCTTTCAACGGAGATTCTTCCCCTTCCAAGAAAGTCTCCGCTTCTAACTCTGCCTCTTCGAAATCTGCCTTGTCTGAGCGGCCTAATTGGCTTCCCCCTGGCTGGGTTGTTGAAGATAGAGTTCGTTCCTCTGGTGCTACCGCTGGAACCGTCGATAAGGTGAATTGATTTCTTATCTCTTATCGGTTTGTAATTTCTTTTTTCTTTGTAGTGGAGATTAATCTGCTTTGCTAATTAATTAGCCATGCAAAATAGAACAGAGGTATAACGTCCTCTGAACTATTTTTCTTCTACTTATGAATAATTTTTTGTGATACCTATATTACGTTTGGAGCTTCGGATTAAAACATGAAAAGGATCTTTTTTTTTTTTTTTTTTTTTTTTGCCTTACGTATTCATTAGCTCTTTGTTGTTAGCTCATCAATTTTGGTGGAAATGAGGTATATATCAAGTGGTAAAGGGTTTAAGAACTTCTATGGATTTGATCATCTGAAAAATGGATCGTTAGCTATATTCTGTGTTGAGTTGATGGGTGTTGCAGTTATTAGGAAATCCACAAACAAAGATTATAGCAAACGTAAAATAGAGTAGAATCAACTTTCAAATGTCCACGAGACAGAGGAAGAGTAATTTTATTAGAGAGAATGTTAGTGTCTAGGACTAAAGAGTTTATATAGTGCCCTGTAATTGGTCCCTCCAAGGGCTGCATAATAGATTTAAGGTACTCCAACAAGTTTTAGTTACCTGATAGGGAATCAAGAAAAGAAGGAATTCATTTCATATAAATCTTTTAAGGGAATTCTTTTGTCCTTTACTTGGTATAGTATTTAAGTACATTCTGGTCCATGGATTATCCAAGCAATTCTGTCATGCAGTTAACGTAACAAGCTTTCTTGGTCCTTTCCTTTGGATGGTGAACAATCCTTGACAAACTTGATATATATTTAGGTGTTTCTTTGGATTTTGGTACGCTCTAGTTGGCTACTTACCATTTATATGAAATCAATTAGGATAACAGAGTTTGGTTGATTAGGATGGAGATCATAATGGGAAAAAGAATAACAAAAGTATAACGTTCTGATTTTAAGAGGAGAATGTGAATGTACTGAGACCACATTTGAATGTGACATCTTGAGGATATGAATATATGGTTAAGAAAAGTTTAAAAGAATTTAAAGTTGCAACCTGTGCCAATAATTTTTGGACTCTTTTTTTGAATTGTGCAACTTACAGGATTTGTGACTAGTTCTTGGTGCTTGAACTGATATATGATGCTTCAGTAGAAGTCAAGTTTGAGATTGATTATACCTCAATTTCATATTCTTCAATTGCCTAGTTTAAAACAACGTTGTTATAGACAAAACAAGAACAAGCAATTTAAGTAAAGACACAAGTATCATATGGCCAATTATTGAGTACTGAGCTTGAGTGCCGTATGGAAATTGCATATGAATTGGTTATTATTTTTTTCATTCTGAATTAATTGGGAGCATGCTTGGGCCCATTTATTTCTTGAGACTTCCTTTTCTTAGTATTCTGTTTTAGATATTTATTAAACAAACAAACAGTAAGGAATGTAGAAAGAATCTAATCTATCCCCATGTCCCTTGCAGTACTACTTTGACCCAGTCTCAAACCGTCGATTCCGGTCTAAGATCGAGGTTCTTTACTTTCTGGAAACAGGAACGTTAAGGAAACGGAAGAAATCATTAGATGGTAATCCGTCGGTGAGTTGAAAGCTAACATTCCTTCTTTGGCACCCAATGAGATATTCAGATCTCTCATCCATTTTTTTCGTTCCTGATTTGCGACTCTGCAGTCTACCGATGGCTCTGAAGAACCCAAGGGCAAGAAATCTTCCAGCAATGCTAAAACTGCTCCTTTAAACTTCGATTTCTTCAATGTACCCGAAAAGGTTGAATGGGTTCTCACTGACCCATCTCAGGATGCTTGGACACCCTTTATCGACAACGAGAAAGTACCTGAATCTACTAAACGCGAATGGGTAGGAGCTTTTCAACTCCTTGGCCGATCGAAAGTTTGAAGTTAGAAGGCAATTCCATCCCATTTGGACATTTTTTGAGACAACCAACCCATTCAGGGAAGAACTATTCCCCCTCCCTCCCTCCCTCTCTCTAATGGCTTCCCCATCTCCAAATTCTTTTGGTCTTTGTTTTCTTCTTTTTTTTTTTCTTGGAAGGAGCAGGTGAGGTTGAGGGGGAAGTGTTGTGAAAAACCAGATTTGGTTAGGAAAAATGACTGGAAAAAACATGACTTTATCTAACTGACTATGTCTTGGACTGTGGAAGAAGTGATCAAATTTGTGTAGATGTGGGCTGCTCTGTTCATTCTCAACAATCACAAATGTATTTGAATGAGTGGCTACTCTTGCTCCTCATTTTGATCTAGATTTGTATTCCTTTTATGATTCAAATTTGATATTTTTGTGGCAATAATATTGATGTTGCATATAATTAATGAAAAAAAAATTACCAATTTTAAAGATAAATACTAGAGTGAGGAAGAAATTTATGGTTTGCAATAAAAACAAAAGTGGAGATTTTCAATATGTAGAGTTTAAATACTCTTGTGTGAATTTGTAAATTACTCTCTTTTTCCCCAATAAAACTTAATGAAAGAAAGATTCATTGCATTCACTCAACTTGTAAATTTTAATCTTAAATTCTCAATTTCATCTAACCAAATCCTAAACTTGAATTGAATGAAGGGGTAACTTACTACTCTTACTTAAAACAATCTTTTTTCTTTTTTCTCTCTGTCTATTTTTTAGTACTTATTAATTGAGCCATGTCCATTTTCTTTTCCTACTAGAATTTGTCAAAAGGTTCAAACATTTGCATATTGTCAACTCGAATATCCAATGTGGGTTGATGTTGATTCTTTGCTGGTTGGATTTTGTCTCATTTATCAGTTGGTACTCACAGCAATTTTCAACTTTTACTTTTGAGGATGTATTGATTGACATAAAAGTTTAATGAGCTTTTTAGGGAAAGAAAAATTAACTTGTCAATTTTTGTATATTATATTAAAAAATATTTCTGAAATACACAAAGAATATGTTTTATAATTACCCCATAAAACAGAACAATAATGCTGATATCTTCTAATTTTGACATTTTCAATTCATTTGAAGTTATTTTTTTAAAATAAATAAATAATGAGTGAAAACGACAAAATAAGTCATACTAATAATTAACAATCATGATAGTTTGACATATATAATTTTCATCAATAAATATGTTTTTTATAAAAAAGGAAAAAAATGGTTAAACTTAGTGTATAGTATACCTCATGCATTCACTTCATATCAGATGTCAACAAGAGTTGGTCAACTATTTTGGCCAATGTCATCTCCACTTAATCACCTAAATTGGTCCTTTTATTTTCTTTTCAATAACTTTCATAAATTACATAAATATACTAAAACAAAAATAATTAAATACATATTTGATATTTGATATTTGGTCATTATTATTATTGTGTGACCTAATTTTCATGGAATCAATAGAGTTGAGGTATGTTAGGTTAGTTTTCATGAGATGATCAATCCATTAAGTAAAACAAAAACAGACTAAAATGGATTAAATATGTAAGAAATGTGAGAGGAAATCATATATTAAAATAAAAAATATGGGACACGCCTAAAACTGGATTATGACTTACGATTTACTTTCATATATAGAGAAAGAAAAAGGGTTTGGTTGAAGACTTTTGATGAATGATAGTAAAAGGAGAGTCAATTGGGCAAAGAAAAACACTTCCATTTTTTTTTATCGAAATTGTTTGATTCAAACCCCTTTTTACGGGGTTTTAGTGGACAATTAATTGATGAGCTTTTTTAGGGAAAGAAAAATTAACCTTTGGAAGAGTTTTAGATCAATTATTTTTAGGGGTTTGATAATAGTTTCGTTTTTAGTTTCTATTTTTAAAATTTGTGTTTCCTTTATCTAAATTTTCTATTTTCGAATTCAATTATTATTTAAATTATAGAAATGAAAAGCAAATTTTTAAGAATTTATCTTGTTGAAAAAAGATTTTTAAAATTGCTTTTGTTTTTTTTTTAAGATTTTTTTTAAAAATATAACAAACTGACAAAATATTTATGAAATAATTTTAAACGCGAAAAAAACTCATACATCCGGAATGAAAAATACCAAAAATGTCCCGTGAATCATGCACTAATATTCCAACTATATTTGATACACGATCGTGTAGCTAAATCTAAACGATCTAATATCTCAACATTTTTTTCAAGGTCATGTACCAAATATAAAATATTTATATTTGCTATACGATTTTACATTGATTCTTTTATATTTGATACATTTTTTATAACATTAGTAGAAAAAATAGATAGGTCTATAAATTATTTAATTTTTTATAGCAAAATTTTGAAAATCTAATGATAATCAATCACTAGTCTTAATATTTTTTATTTATTGAACCATGACGTCTTAAAAAGACTGTTATATATATTTTATTTTGTTGATAATACAAATAGAATGCTAATTATGTTTTTTTATATTGAGTTCAAAAGATTTGTTTTGAATTTATTAGTAATTAGAAAGAGAAATTGCAAAATTATATGTAACTTTGTGCTGTTTCGTATTAGATTCATCTATTTTTTATTTAACTCTATTATAAAGTTCATTTTTAAAATTTTATGTTTGTGTCTATTTTGATACTTCAATTTTAGGAAGATGCCTAAAATATTTTTCAAAAAAAAAGTCTTTAATTTTTTTATAAAATAGCCTACAAGTTTTTGTTTTGGTTTTAACAAATTACCAATATTTTCTTTAATTCATAAACGTTTGATATATAGTTTAAGATCAATCTATTAACCAACTTTTAAAAGTTTGATATATATTGGAGTTTTATTATACACAAAATTTACATTTTCACGTTTTTTTATAGATTAAAAGTTTGAGGCATTTTAAAAAATAACAAAATATTAAAACTATTTATAAAATATAGCAAAATTCATCCAACTTTTCATAAACTATTTAAAAAATTTGTAAATAAATTAGTTTATAAATTTTGTAAATAATTTTAATTTATTTGTGTTATCTATGACAATTCCTCGTAAAGTTTTTTCCTCGAATGAATTTTCTTTCCCTCTTTTTTCTTTTTCTTTTTCTTGTCAATTGATGTATTCATGCATTGTTATTGAAAGAAACTTTTAATTAGAATTGGACCAATCCTTTCTCAAATCTCAGATTTGAAATTACCTTTAAAAAGGTAAATTGAAAAAAAAAAGTAAATTAATTCAAACTTTACCAAATAGGGAACAAAAATAGGTAATTGAGGCATTTGATCAAAGAGAGAAACTTCATTTTAATATTCTTTTACAACATTATTGTCTCATAAAAACAATTTCTTCAGATTGTGATGAGCATTAGAATAATTCAAAGTACTTATATACTATTATTATTATTATTAATTTATTTGTGGGGTTAATCATGAGATCAACCCTCAAACTTGGCTGCAATATTAATAATGCTTATTTCTATTCAAAATAAAAGAAAAAGAGGTATACTTGTAATGCTAAATGTAGAAAAAGAGGGGAAAAAAAAAGCAGAGGGAAAAAAAGGAGAGGGAAAAAAATAGTTTTATTTTTTCAAACAATGAATGATGACTTTAGGAAATATCCAAAACTTCAAAAGAAAAAAAAAAAAGTTGAAAAATAAAACTTTTTATTTTTCTTTGTTTTTGTTTTTTTCTATGGGGAGAGTGGAGGATTGGAAGGACCCTTTGTGTGGACTTTTGTGTTGCATAAAACCTCATTGTGATGGTTAGGTAGCCTTCTCATATATATATATATATATATATATATATACACTTTAATGCTATGTGCAAATATTGGGAAAATGTATCCATCACAGATTAGTCAAATCCAATCAAACATATTTCAACCAAAAAAACAAAAAAATCCAACATATCAACTATCAAAATGTTATCTAATCTTGTAGAATAATTAACTATATATTTTTAAATTTTAAAAAAATGCACAATGTATTCTTGATCATGTGCTTAAAAATGACAAAATAAATTATCTAAATATGATCTTCAATGATTTAATTTATTATTATTTTTTTTTTTAAGTATATTTTTTTTCTTAAAATAATTAAGTTTAAAATTTCATAAAACTCAAATGTTAAATATCAAAATTCAACGTGTATGAATTACAATATTTATAAGATATATATATATATATTAATAATATTAGAACTTTGGGTTGGATCAACCCAAACGTTTAAAAATGTAACATAAACCCAACTCAATGAGAGACTCTTTTCATTTTTTTTTTTGGTATATTGTTTAAAAATGTAACATAAATCCAACTTTGGGTTGGATCAATCCAACTCACACATCACAATAATATGTATGAATTCTAATATTTATAAGTTAATAATATTAGATCTTTGGGTTGAGTCAATCCAAATGTTTAAATATGTAACCCGAACCAACTCAATCCTTACAATTTGAGTTGCGCAGTCTAGATTATTCAAATTTTCGAGTTATTTAAACACGCACTACAAGAAAGGGGGCTCTCCCAACACATAAAATCGTCGGGAGATATATGAAATGCGTCGAAAAATCTTTTCCTGACGCATAAATATGAGTCGGGATATGCGTCGGGGCAAATGTGTTGGGAGAGGAATTTTCGACGCACAACTTGTTGAACGTCGAAGGATGCTGTCAATATGGCATCGGGAGATTTCACGGAACTCTCGACGCACATGTAAGGAACTCCCGACGCACATTTTTTTAAAAAAAATACCTTCCATTAATTCCTAAATTCAAATTAAAATTCAAACTCATCTTCAATCTCAATTTCAACACTTCAATCTAAACTTCAACACTTCAATCTCAACATTCAACACTTCAAATTCAATTTCAATACTAAAACCTACAACTAATTCAAAATCTAAATACTAAAACTAATTTGAAACCTAAAACTAATTTGAAATCTAAATACTAAAATTAATTAACTAAAACAAAACAATAACTAAACTAAACCACTTACCGACAACGACGGCACGGGGACGACAATGACGATGGCGAAGGTAACGGGGACGACAACGGCGATGAATGCCTCTTCTTCTTGATCTCCCTTTCGGTCTCCCTCTCCCTCTCTCGGTTTTCTTTCTCTTTTCTGTTTCCATTCTATAAATAATGGAGTTAGACGGAGAACTCCCGACACCACGTCGGAGGAAGGCGTAACGTACAATTAATGATCTGTCCTTCCTCCGACGCAACACTGTAGACGTCGGGAATAGGTGCACATTTCTCGACGCACCTGGCACCACGTCGGAGGAAGGCCAAATGATACAATTAATTGTCCACCCTCTTCCGATGCTACATTTTCCACGTCGAAAATAGTTGCCCATTTCCAGACGTACCTCGCACCGCGTCGGAGGAACTCTAAACCCATTACAGCCAATTTCGATGCTAATGTGTCTGCGTAGAGAGAAATACCTTCCTCCGACGTGCACCAAGCTGCGTCGGGAAACACTGGCTTCTATCGACGTCATGTTTCCCGACGAGTTTTCCTGCGTAGGAAAACTCCCAATTTCTTGTAGTGATGTCTAATTAAAACTCAAAAGTACAAGATGTTAGGACTTAGTATACTTAAGCTTTGATTTAAAGTATATTGTTTTTTTCTTTTATAAACTTTCAAAAGGTCTAAATTTTTAGTCAAAACGAGCCCCTACCCGCAACACCTCCTTCTTATGCTACAAATGCATATGCGACTTGAGGTAGATCTGATGCCTCTAAAGTGAAATACTATAACATCTGATCTCATAACTTATGTTAACCTGAATTTTATTAACTTGGAAGCATGAAAAACGGTAAACTTTGATGACACTTAAGAGTAAGAAAACTTTTAGGACATGCACAAAACAAAATTAACATGATCTTTCATTTTATAGATGAGAGATTTGATCTTCCATCTCACAATTGTTATACTAAAAAAATTCAAATATACACCGATCAATATATCTTTTAGGGCATGCATTAAACAAAATTGTAATTTGATTGGTTGAGTTTAGTCACGTATTTGGTTATCCAAAACAAAAAGTTACATTTAGTTGGTATCTTAAAGTTGACCTATGTCAATTTGTAAGTAACATTTTACTAATAATTCTGTGATATTATATCGTTTATGATTTAGTATTAGTTTAAAGTAATATAATTTAAATGATTGTTGACAATATTTTCATGATTTCTACCTAAAATGACTATGATATGGTTGAAAATAACACATAAGTTTTAACTAATCAATATTATTGCTTAGAAATGTGTTGGCTAACTTGAGACAATTAGGGTTTTTTTAATAAAGTTTTCACTTTTTTCCACCCTCAAGTGGATTAAATTTTGAATTGTAGATTTTGAAAATGAATAAAAACTAACACTCAATATTTAAATAAAAGTAGATTTGAAATCATTTTAGATTTTAAAAACACTCTTTCTTTCTTTCTTGCTGTAACACAACCAAATTGAAATCTCTCTAAAATCTTTTAATTAGTTTTCAAACATAAATACTGAATAAAAAAGAGATCTTTTCAAAAATATAACAAATCGTTAAAATATTATATTTACACGGTATAAAACGAAAAAATGTTCATAATAGAAATTGAAAAATACCAAAAATATCTCCGTCAACACGATCGTTTAGATCTCAAATCTAAATGATCATGTACTAATACCTAACGATTTTCTTAAGATATATCTTCTATATTTGTTAGATTTGGTTGTAGTCAAATCTAAGCGTATACCAATATCCCAACGATTTTTGCTTTTATATTTGATACACGATATTAAACCAAATAACCGTTTGAAAAAAAAATAATACAACATTTACCATGGATTGTAAACAAAGATCATGATTTCAAAATATGTATATAAAAAAGAAAAATTGCAAAGAATATGAGAAAAGGATGATGAAAAGAAAAAAATTGCAAAAAGGAAAAAATAGAAAGGAAGGCAACTCTAGAATATTTAAGAAAAAATTACCGACTTCATGCACTTTTTTATTTTGTTACCCGAACAGTAAATATTTCGATGTTTTATTATATTTAAAAATAACTAATAAAAACCACAATTTTTTTAAAATTTGAAGTTATATTTATTTTTGAAATTTTACTATTGACTTCAAATTTAATAAATATATATACTATTTAAAGAAAATATTTGAAAACATAAGCATAATTTTTAAAAATAAAAAACAAAAGATCAATTATTGTCACAAACATATCTAAAACAGCAACAATTACTATGTGATATCTTTTTTATTTGTTTTTTCTATTTTTTGAAATAAAGTATGTGAAATTGTGTATTGAAGGATGAGACAAAATCACATTTATGAACATAATTAAATTCTCCCAACTATAATAATAAGTATATGCTTTTTTAAACAGGAATTTGTGTCACATGTGTCTCTGTCTTGCATCATCCCCATCCAACCATATCATACACCTAAATGTTTTGCATTAAATGTTATTCCCTAATTCAAATTTTTCACATGCCACACCTATTTAATCATCTTTAGTCTCACTAAAAATATTAATTTAGGGGTTTCTTTAATTATGATTTATTTAATTATGTTTTATTTACAATAAAAACACTAAATAATCCTTGTACCACTTAGATTGAGATCGAGATCGAGACCTCTAAAATAGAAGGTCGTGTTAATTATGTTAAGCTAAGCTTACTTTAAAAAATTAAAGTTTTCAAGTTAAAATGAATTATTGGTACATTTCTTTTCGAGCTAATCTTTCTCGATAAAGTAACAAAGGCCAAAGTAAGTTTAGATTAATAATTTTTTCTTTCATTTAAATTCAAGGTTTGATCCCTTCATCTCTCCACAATTATTCTACTAAAAAAATTACTACAAAACGTACTTAAAAACTAGCTTTTTTTCGATTTTCTTTTTACTACTAAAGGTGTTCTATAATTTGAATTCATTACTTTACACCGATCCTTTAATTAATGTGTTACAAAACGAAAATGTTTGATAATGTTTCTATACTCACAAACCTTTATCATCTCAAAACTTTTATGGCTTTCTTACATACTACGCGAAGGTGTCATTTCACTATCAATTTATCTTGCATTACGATAATGTCATCGCGAAACACTTGGCGACCAATCTCGTTGTTCCATGTTTGCTACAAGCACCTAGTAATTTACTACCACATGGTACATAAGCTCATCACAGAGACAAATTGCCCATTCAACTCATGGTTGTTGCAACAAAGAGAAAAGGAGATAAGGATTATTTGAACCAAAACTTCTATCGTTTTCATGACAAACTAAAGGATATCAAATGATTTGGGACCCAAAATCAAAATTTGGTATGGAGATCATAAAGATGAAAAGTTGGGAAATGGTATTAAAGCAATAAATAATTGTTTACACCCATAAAAGAAGAGGTTGTAATTAGAAGGGTAGGATGTGAATAGGGTTTTCAATTATTGAAATGTGCTGTGCTAATAAATGTTGGTCGGCATTTGTATGCTCTTCTCACAATCACTAATTAAATGCTATGCTATGCAACAAAAATACAATACATATATCTATCCAACAAAATTTTAAAATTATATAATTGTAAACTCAAAATAAAATATATTTAAAATTAAACAGGGTAGAAACATATTCTTTTGATGCTCCATTTTGGATCTAGTTATTATTTAGGAAACGATTTGAGTTTTGTTTCAATTTAATTGTTAAAATTTAATATTTTACATTTTTTAAAATTTACTTTTATTTCTAAATTTTAACTAAAAATACAAATGTTTTAGGTAAAATCTATGAAAATAAAATTTAAAAGTAAAATAAGCATAAATTTTAAGAAAATAAAATATTATCAAATGGAGGCTTATAAATACTATGAACTTTTAGGTTTGGGTCATAAATTTTATGGGTACTCTAAATGTCTATTAGCTATTTAAACTCTAAAAATATTTTTAAATAGATTCTAAAGCTTTTAATTAGTAAATATAAAATTAAAAGTTTATAGATTTACTTAAATACAAAATCGAAGGTTTAGGGATCAATAGACACAAAATTATAAAAATTAAGAAAATAGATTATTTTAAAAGTTAAAAAGACCAAATAACATATAAATAAAATTTTTGATGACGTAGAATTAAATTTGATTTAAATATGGAAATGATAATAAAAGTTCATATCAATTAAACTATACTACAAATTTACATATATTATAACCTTTTTCCCATGAGATTAGAATTACACTTGTAATAGTCACATTAGTTGTAAATTAGCTATAACCCCAAGCTGTGTTTGAATAAGACAAGAAAGTAATTCGCTCACTTTACTCTTAATAATGACGTTTACTAACTAAAAATTGAAATATTATTTTACAAACTATTAACAAATTACTATTGACTTTTTTATTTATTAATTTATGTGTTTAGTTTAGTGTTAGTAGGTTGCATGAAATTTTGAATTGGAAAGTACAAAGAAAGTTAATTTAAAATTAGAAAATATAAAAAAAGTATATATAGAAGAACATAAATTTTTTCGATAAATATGCAAACTCAAACAGATGGAATTGACTTATATATATAAACTAACTTGTGAAGTTTGTAGGTTAAATGTTACCTTCGAATGTAGTTTTTAGAAATTTGTTTTTGGATTGAATCTAAAAATTCAACTCGTATACTAACTTAAGAAAATGTTGATAAAAAACGTGACAAAATAAACTTATTTATCAAAAGAAAATAAAAATAAACGTTACCAAAGGTAACCTTGAATATTTACATAGATTTTAGTATAAGTATTTTACCTATCAATAACTTTTTTTTAAAAACGATTAATTGGACACAAAATAAAAAATTGAATTTTCTATTGGAAACAAAATTTAACTTAAATGTTACATAAGTATTATTATTTTTCTAAAAAAAACTAATGAGTATGATAACGATAGAATATAGTTCAATTGTGTATAAAATTTGTACATTAATGTATCAAAAATTAAAGAAGTGGTTTAACTAAATGATTGATATACACAAATATGGAGGCTTGAAAATTCAATATTGGACTTTGGTCGGTAGTATAGAGAAACAATTCTTCTTTTGAGGAATAAATATTAAAATTTTCTACTTCCTATAAGGACAAAGCACCCACGTGGATTTCTTGAAATTTGTGAAAAATAGGATTTATTATTATTATTACTATTTAAAATTAGGGGAATTTGTTTGTTTCCTAAGAAACCGATACAAAATTTGACCACAATAATGTAAGACTATGAATATATAATAAAATGCCAAATTTGAACAAAAAGTGTTACTCTTTTAATCCAAAAACTAATTCCACTCCACATTCTATTATGATTGGTTCCCAGAATTTTTTATTTAATAATTGTTATACTGGTTTCTATTCCTAGTTAGTTATATGTTTCGGTGTATATGTATATATTTGAACAAATCAAATGTATCTATAATATATGTGCGTTTATTTGTGAGTGAGAATAAAATATTCTAAAATGAAATATAAAGTTAAAAGGTGAAGAAGGTTGAATTTATTTAAAAGTTAAAGTTTTTTTTAGAAGGCATATATATTAAACAATAACAAAAGAGACTCCATAGCTTAGAGCCAAGATCACAAATTCAACAATCAACATTAGGATAATTGGATTAATAAGAGACCATATATCAATTGAGTTAATCAACATTTGTCCCATTTTTGTTTAGATAATGAAGGATGATCCTACGAAATTGAAGAGAAACAGAAGAAACGGTTATGGAGATTGGCAAAAACAGAGTATAGCAGTAGTGATGGGTTCTTGTTGACTTTGTTGTCAATTCTATGGCTTCTTCAGTTCTTGACCTGATGGAAATCAAATGGTGGAGAATGGTATCATCAGAATTCTGCAGCCCCAAGAACCCTATCTGTTTTCTTCTGCTTCTATTTGACCAAGTAAAAGGCTTTCAAAGGAAAAAAAAAAAAAGTTTCTAGGCCAAGATGCGGGCCCGTGGACTGACCGCCATTAGTGCAAACCTTCGTGCACTGGACCCCCTTTCTTCAACCATCTCCCACTGCTCCATTCTTTATTCATTCTTACTATCCCACAATTTCCCCAGTCAAAGTAGTCTCTAGCTCAACCCCTTCCCCCCCTTTCTCTCTCTCTCTCTCTCTCTCAATTTGTTTTCAAAGATTCCTTCGCCATTCGATTCGACCCATTTAAATGTTTGTTTTCACCTCCTATCTCTTCCTTGTCAACTTCGTTTCTTGCTAGGGACTCTCAATCTCTCAACTGAACCTGGTAATTGAATTTACTCCCTCCTCTGTTCATTGGGTTTTGGGGGGTTTTCTCTGTTCTTTCGGATTTTTCTTCCTGTTTATGTTCTAAGAACTTCAATTCTGAACTTGTGATTGCATGCAAGTTTTTTGGGAGGTTTTCCGATACCCTTTTGACTTAAACATATGATTCTCCATTTTCCATCTCGGATCTGCAACTTATTGTTGAAATTTCTTGCTGTAAGGGGCTGAATTTTGTGATCCGTAGGGAGATAAGTGGTCAGGCTGTGAGATTTTGAGTCGTTTCCATGGGGATTTGCTTTAGCGCCAAGATTAAAGCTGTTAGCACATGCAGTACAGGTAGAGCTCTGAAAAAAAGCCACAGAAGTGGATTGATCATGTCCATTGTTTTTAAAGTTCTATTGTTCATTTCTTTGTCCTTCTCTCTGTTGGGAAAAACTGTTTCCATGATTTTACTTTTAACAAATGGTTGGAGTTTTGTTATCTGGGTCTTTTTGACATTTGATGTCTATAGTACGTTAGTTCGGAGAACTTTTGTAGCTTGATTGATTGAGATCTGTGAATCAACTCATTAGAACAAAAAATCTGAATTTACATACAATGGCAAGCAGCTGTTCATTTGTTTCGTTTATTGTTTGGTTTTGGTTTCTTTTCTAATGCATTCTTTCACACTTGGGTTGCATTTCTTCACTGGACCCCCACCAGCCGGCAGTCATATTCTTTTGTGTTGGGAATTGGAATATTTTTGTTGTTTTGGATCTTTCTTTTGTTTGAATGTGCTTACATGAATCCGAATTTGCGAGTCAAGTTCTGCGGAAATCGAATTGTATATGCAATTCAACTTGATTGACAACAATAGTTTTTCTTCGGGTTATGGATATCTATCTTACATTTAAGTTATGCAGGAGGAAATTTAAACAGCATTAGCAGGGATGCGATCGATCTCTCTAGTTCAAGCATCAACAGCAAGTTCTCATCAACGTCAATTCCTCGTAGTGA
This sequence comes from Cucumis hystrix, assembly GCA_025688845.1. Taxonomy (NCBI): domain Eukaryota; kingdom Viridiplantae; phylum Streptophyta; class Magnoliopsida; order Cucurbitales; family Cucurbitaceae; genus Cucumis; species Cucumis hystrix. The sequence goes on from CM046894.1 coordinate 2,405,163, forward strand.
GGATGAGATTCTTCAATCCTCAAATCTGAAGAGCTTTAGTTTTTCAGAACTTAAACTGGCCACTAGGAATTTCCGTCCTGATAGTTTGTTGGGGGAAGGTGGGTTCGGTTCGGTTTATAAAGGTTGGATCGATGAGCATTCATTTTCTGCTGCCAAGCCAGGGTCTGGCACTGTCGTTGCTGTTAAAAGGCTTAACTTAGATGGTCTCCAAGGTCACAAGGAGTGGCTGGTAAGTTGATGTTCTTTACTGTAAAAGATGTGGGGCCGTTTATGATTTCTACTTTGCCTTCGACTTCAACAAAGTAGGCTACCAAGTATCAATCCAATTAACTTTAGTTTCTTCATTTCTGTAGGCTGAAGTCACTTTTCTGGGACAACTCCATCATTCTCACCTTGTGAGACTGATAGGCTACTGTTTGGAAGATGAACACCGATTGCTGGTGTATGAATTCCTTCCACGGGGCAGTTTGGAGAACCATTTGTTTAGAAGTAAGCTCTCATCTCCTTCACTGATTAAACTTAGAAGCTCCATCGTTTAGGATTCTCAGTTTATTTATTCTTGCAACTTTTCATTTAACCTTTCAGGAGGGCTATATTTTCAACCTCTTTCTTGGAGCCTTCGCTTGAAGATCGCTCTTGGTGCTGCAAAGGGACTGGCTTTCCTTCACAGCGAGGAAAACAAAATTATCTACCGTGACTTCAAAACGTCGAATATACTCCTTGATTCTGTAAGTAGTTGTTAAGGTATGGCGGAATTTCAGTTCTTGGCCTTTTTCTTTTTTTACTGAAGGTTCCATTCTTTTTATGGGATTGCAGAACTATAATGCAAAGCTCTCTGATTTTGGGCTGGCAAAGGATGGACCTACGGGAGACAAAAGTCACGTGTCGACCAGAATTATGGGGACGTATGGATATGCAGCTCCTGAATATCTAGCTACAGGTAATACTTACCTAATGATTGCATTGATGTGCTTGTTTTAAAGAAGAAAATAAATCTTTTCTATGATCTGTTTTGTTGATCTTTTATTTCATCTGGACTGTTAGGTCATCTTAGTGCCAAGAGTGATGTGTATAGCTTTGGGGTTGTTCTATTGGAGATGATATCTGGTCGAAGAGCCATCGACAAAAATCGACCACAGGGGGAGCAGAATCTGGTAGAATGGGCCAAACCCTTGCTTGCTAATCGACGCAAGACTTTTCGTTTACTTGACACACGTATTGAACGCAACTACTCCATGGAATCAGCTTTTAGATTAGCAGTTCTTGCATCACGTTGCCTATCTGCAGAACCCAAGTTCAGGCCGAATATGGACGAAATTGTTACGATGTTGAACGATCTCCAGGATTTGAAAGGAAGTGGAGGACCAAAAAGATCAAGGACTTGTAAGCAAAACACAGACAGTGGCAACAAGGAAGTCACTGCTTATCCTAGACCATCTGCATCTGCTCTCTTTACGTAAGTTTGGGTCTTGGAAAGATCATAACGAAAATGAAAACCCAACGTGGTGATTGGAGAGAGAGGAGGGAAGAGTCTCGGCTTATACATGGTCGAGCAGTTGTATAGTGTTCTTATTTCCACTAATGCATACTTAACTTGCTACATGGGAAACAGAAGCAGGGAGCAAGGTTGAAAATGCTACTGCTGTAGTGATTGGGTATAGCTATTTTGTGTTTCAGTTTTGTAATGCTTTTCTTCTTCTTCTTCTTCTTCTTCTTTTTTTTCCAGATTTCTGTCAGGTGGGATCTGTGTTATTGAGTTTATTATAAAATGCATAGTTAATGAATGAAAAAAGGATTTATTCAGTTTAGAGATAAAAACTTTCTTTCTTTGGAACCCCGAAGCTGATAGAATATTATCCATTTTCTCTAAACACAAACAGAAAGTTGGGAACCGCCAAACAGAACCAGTTCTAGCCTAAATCGAGTACGGTTTGGACGATTTTTGCCCGCTATATACAACCATTTGACACTTCGTACACTAATGAGATGTTAACACAAGAAGAGTTTCCACACACACATGTATGAGATCTTCTGTTATACAATATTAATCCAATCTTATTTTACCCTTTCATATATCATTGGTTTAATTTAGGCCATTTATTTTCAATAAATCTCTTTAGTCTTTATGTACAAACACTTGGAACGAAAATCTAAAGTACAAACACTAATACTAAACAATCTCAAATCACAAGGACCAAAATGTTATTTATCTTATCAATATTATTACACTCACATTGAACAGTTAGTTTAACTAAGTATTACTCATGATAGCAACATTCAACTAAGTATTACTTTATTGTTGTATCAATTAATCAAAATCTTAGGATAATGTATGGATGTCTTTTAAAATTGTGGCAGGTTGATGCAAAAAACATACGTTTGAGGGTGAGTGATAAACATGTGCGAATCACAATAGTACCAGCTTATGAGATCAATGATTCAACAAAGTCAAGTTGGTGCAGGATGCTACTTAAAAGGCCATAAGTGTGATATAAGCATAACATTAACTCTCATTTCTTGCTAGAGGTAATATACAAAAATAAAAACAAAAAATATACATATTCTTAAAAATTTGAGGACTAGATGGACGTAAGAAATTCTTATTGTTTATTTTTTATAATATGTTTTTGAATGATAAAAATGGAATGCAGAGAGAGATGAGTGGAAAGGGGTGTATTCAAATATTAGTCGGACCAAAAATGTAATATTCCCAAACGAAGGATTTGAATTATCAAATAAAAGGTTTAGTAGTACGGTGGAGGACCCCTCTCTGCAGCGCAGAGCCGAAGATCATTCGTTTCTTCTTTCTTCACAAGAAAACCCTCTCTCCGCCTTCTCTCCGCCCTTCTCTACGTTTTTCTTTCTCTTCTTCTTCCAATCCTGAATTTTCCTCAGTTCCCGCCTTCTCTATCCTTCCCTCCGCCCTCTGAGCCACTGGACACTCGCTGGAAACTCCCTCTTTTTACTCGTCTGGAAACTTCCATATATACTCTATATTTCGCATTTCTCCTTTGTTTGCTGCTTCTCCGTTCCTCTTGCTGTTATACTTTGATTGATCTGAAAATACTAAAGAATGGTGGTAGAACGAACTCATATCGTTTATTATTTCGCGATTGTAAACCCACAAGAGAAATATAAGTTTTAGATGCTCACGTCTATATTGGATGCTTTTCTCTAATACTTCTCTCCGTTGATTGGAATGAACCTTTCTGATTTTGAAATACTTACGTTGAACGCCTCCTACTTACAATTTTTTGACCGATTATTGAAATGATCGGTCGTTGTTCTCATCTTGAGTTAGTGTGATCAGTATCACGGTGTTTGATTTTTGAGAAACTATTGGAGTTACGTCGTGTGAGTTGTAAATCCTTTCTTTCTAATTCGGAACTTTAGTTTGTTACTTTCAAATTGATTATTATCTGATTTTTCTAGGCCCAAGATGTCTGTTGGCTCATATAGAGAATCTGAGACTGATAGGTTGAAGAAGTATCAAGAGTTTTATTATGAGGATTTGAAACAGGGTCACATAAGAATTGAAGCTTCTGATTCTAGGTACAGATGTCCATTCTGTCATGAGAGACGTGGGAAGGAGGACTTTCAATTTAAGGAGCTTCTCCTGCATGCTTCTGGTACAGGGAGAAGCTCACAGAGCTGGAGCACAAAGGAAAAGGCAAAACACTTAGCTTTAGAGAGGTATATGAATAAGTATTTTTGTCCTGAGGATCAACGTCAATCTGTCCGTAGTCAGCATCGTGATGACCGTGATCAGCCTCTAGCTGTCCACAAAAAGCAGCATTATGATCGTGATCAATCACAACCCGTCTACAAGGAGCTGCGTTATAATCATGATCGGCCTCAACTTGTCCATAAGGAGCTGCATTGTGATAGCAATCGACCTCAACCTATTCCGAAGGACCAAGGGTATGATTGTGATCAACCTCAACCAGTCCTCAAGAAGCAGTGTAATGACCGTGATCGACCTCAATCTGTTCTCAAGGAGCAGCATCATGATCGTGATCGACCACAATCTGTTCTCAAGGAGCACCATGATCGTGATCAACCTCAACCTAAGAATAAACTTGAAGTCTGGAACCACTTTCATCTAGAGGATCAACCTCAACCTGTCCGCAACAAGCAGTGTTATGATCATGATCAGTTCTTTGTCTGGCCTTGGATGGCTATTGTGGCAAACATACAAACTGAGATACACGCTGGACGACATGTTGGGGACAGTGGTTCCAAACTTAGAGATGAATTTGTGAGACAAGGTTTCAATGCTTTGAAGGTTCATCCTTTGTGGAACCGCTTTGGTCATTCTGGATATGCAATTGTTGAGTTTAACAAGGACTGGGATGGTTTTAGAAATGCCATATTGTTTGAAAAAAGCTTTGAAGTCAATCATCATGGGAAGAAGGACTACAATGTTTCAAGGAACCGGGGAAAGGAATTGTATGGTTGGGTGGCAAGGGATGATGATTTCTATTCAAAAAGTCTATTTGGAGATTATCTGAGGAAGAATGGGGACCTGAAAACTGTATCGGGTAAAGAGGCTGAAGATAATAGTAAAGCATCAAAGCTTGTCTCAAACTTGGCCAATACACTGGAAACTAAAAATCTACATCTTAAAGAGATCACTCACAAGGTTCAAGAGACTAACGCATCCTTGAATAATATGATGGAACAAATGGACGAGACCGTTCAAATTTACAATGATAGTAAGATTTTATTTTCTTTGGTAGATGATATTGTCAATTGTCAAAGCACACAATTGTTCCCTTCTTAGCAATTGTATCTTTCCATAGCTTACTTTCTCTTTATTTCATCTGTAGAAATTAGAAGATTGCAGCAGGATGCACGGGATCATTTCAAACATATTGTCTCAGAACATGAAAAGGTTAAACTACAAATAGAGGATCAGAAGAAGGAACTTCAGCAACGTGAACATCAACTGCTTGATCGTGAGGCTCAAAATGATAATGAGAGAAGAAAGTTGCATAAAGAGAAGAAAATGGTACTTAAACTTCTGTTTTGCCTCGTGTTGAAAAGTTTTTTTAGAATCATTTGCGTCCTTCAGTTCTTGAGCTTTTACCGTTCAAATATGTGTATTTTGTAGGAGCATGAGAGTGTAAAGTATATATCTTCTTGACAGGGAACAAAAAGTTTTAAGTTTCTAAGGTGTTTTTTTTTTATCAGAATGAAAGGGCCACTTTGGAGCAAAAGAAGGCAGAAGATGAAGTCTTGCACTTAGCAGGGGAACAACAAGTGTGCATCATATTTATTGTTTATTTCTTTTGGTCTTTCTTTGCCTCTATCATGCTTTAATTGTAGAGAGTTGAACTTTATTCTTATTCTTGGGCGGCAAGAAAACTTATAGAAATAAATAACAAGCTTTTTGGGTGGTAATTTAGACTAATTTGTGATGAATGTAGTGTTTACAATTCCTTGTCATTGCAGAAAGAGAAGGAAAAGCTTCACAAAAAAATCATAGAGTTGGAACAGAAGCTTGATGCAAGACAAGCGTTAGAGTTGGAAATTGAAAGGTTGAAAGGTTCGTTAGAAGTCATGAAACATATGGGTGAGGATGGAGATGACGATGCCAAGAAAAAAATGGACCAGATACTACAAGATTTGGATGAGAAGGAAGAAGAACTTGAATACTTTCAAAACATCAATCAAAGCCTTATCATCAAAGAGCGTAGATCCAATGACGAAGTTCAAGATGCACGCAAAGAATTGATTAATGTATTTATTTGTGATTTTGAATTTTCCTATTGATTTCTTGTTTTTGCTTAGTGAAATACATCAACTTTTTTAATTACATTGCCAATATTGATACTGTCTTATGGATAATGTATTCATCTCTTGTAATTTAATTCCTTTATTCATAGGTGTATGGCGGTTCATCGACCCAAGCCTTTATTAGTGTCAAGAGAATGGGAGATCTTGACAGCAAACCATTCTGCACAGCCACAAAGTTGAATTATCCCAAGGATGAAGCAGATGCTAAAGCACTGGGGTTGTGCTCACAGTGGGAGGACCAGCTTCGTGACTCTAGCTGGCATCCTTTCAGGATTATAGTGGACGATGCAGGACAAACTAAGGTATGCATCTAAAAATAAGATGTCTACGTTTTTTCCTTTCGGTTTTTTTTTTATTTTTTATTATTATTATTATTCGGATTTAAGAGTGTCAATCACCCATCAACATATATTCAAATTGGATGGAATATGAAAAGAAACATTTAGTTTGATAACAATTTTATCTCTGGTTTTCTGTTTTTGAATATTAAGTTTATAGCATTCACGTTCATTGTTAAATTTAAAAATTAACACAGGTTTCAAAACAAATGACAGGTTTCTGAAACTGTGCATTTATATATCGTACATATTAAATGAGGTTATGATTTTGGAAGTAGATAAAAAACAAAGAAAAAAAAAGTGAGTAATTAATCACATTTTACTAAAAACAGGAAAATATTGCATTTATTTCTGATTGATTGGGGAAGTATGGATTTGCCCTCTTTCATTTCTTATGATTTTGGAATTGGATAGATATCTTTGTCCAATGGTTTATATCATGGACTTTGTTCAGGAAATTATTGATGAAAATGATGAGATATTAAAGAATTTGAAGAATGAGTATGGAGATGAAGTTCACAAGGCTGTTGTCACAGCTCTGATGGAAATGAATGAATATAACCCAAGTGGTAGATACATAGTACCGGAGCTATGGAACTTTAAAGAGGGTAGAAAAGCGACATTAAAGGAAGGAGTAGCTCATATACTTAAGCAATGGAAGCTCCACAAAAAAAGGAAAACCTGAAGCCAACCTGCTATGTTTTCTTATCTCATTACTCATTATTACTTATTACTTCATGATGGATGTCAGCTTCTGATTTAGGTGATGGGGAATCATTAGAAGGGAATGATGTTTTTTTTTTTCTTTTGTTCTTTCAATTTTTGTGAATACACTCACCGCTAAGGTCAGATGTAGATTTTAACTTCTAGCCTCAAGGAAAGGAATAGATGCCTTAACCATTGAACCTTCCGGTCAAAATTTTGTTAGACATTTTCTATATTAGTAACTATAGAATCTCAAACTTCTGAAGTGATTTCATGATTGGATTTGTCATGATGTCCAATTTGTATTAGGATGGTTAGAAATCAGATCCTGTCAAGGGCATTCATCATCATTTTAGAACTCATCTTTCTTTCTTTTTAACAAATGAAGAAACAATTAGATTAGTTCTATATTTGTTACAGTTTCTATATTGGTGATAAAAGTAAATGTTTCGATGCAATATCTTAATTTTGTGGACCTAATTTGTGGACGTAGCTTTCCCTTGGTCTATGTAGTTTTAGAAGTTTTAATTTGGTTTGTATAGTTTAGCCAAACTTCATAAATTGTTTTTAGGACAGATATTGACCATTTTTATGTTTCACTTTCTTTATTTGGGTAACTATGATAGTTGACTATAGGGTCTCGGTTTAGAGACGAGTTAGAAATAATTAGCATAATAAAGTAGAAACAAAGTTCAACCTAAAAGAAAATGTTGAAGAGAATTATTTGTATAGTTGGGTGGTAGAAGTTACATCTTTGAAATTTCACCGTTAAAATAAAATTAAAGATAAATGCAAAAATTTTAGAAAACTTAATCCTAGTTGCATCCCTACAATTGTTTTTTATTTTGTTAAAAAAGAATTTGGGGAAAGCTTATTCTTTAGAATCTTTACTTTCCACCTGTTTTATATAAATTGCATCCTTTACAATTGCTTTTACTCATCTAAATCCCTTTTTCTTTATATTCTAACTTTTTACTATTGAAGGTTGAAATAAAATTATTTCACATAAACTACGAAAATATGATTTGATATCAAGTATCAAAAACAATGATAAACAAATGTTTTTTAATTTTGTTCTTTAGTCTTCCATGTATTATTAATAGGAAACTAACTCAACCAATAAAAAATATATAATTTTAAAGGATTTTTAAAAAAAATATAATAATACAACAATTTTATAAATGGAAAAAATACACAGGTCCACAATAAAAAATATTAAATATGTCCGTCAACATGCAATTAATTGGCACTCGTGCTCGTAATATATTTGATACAAGATTCTTTAGATTTGACTATTCTTCTTTGCTAGCCGAACGATTTTTTTTTTCAAGATTTTTTTGATAGACAAGTCAAATCTAAACAATAAAAGTATAGATTTTGGTAGTCAAATCTAAATAATTTTTTTTCTTAAGATTTAACCGTGTTTCTTACTTTATATATCAACAAATTGATTTGATATAAATTCTTTGATAATACTATCAAAATTAAGTCATCACACAGAGGTAAGAAGTGACGCCAAATTGTGATGAGTCATTTTATGATGAGAATTAAATTGTTATGAATTTTGAGACAAAAACAATTAAAAATATGTAGACTTAATTGTTAATTAACATAAAAGTCTACGGACTAAAACTTATAAACTAATTTCTCTTTTCATACAAAAGTTAAAAATTAAAAATAGTTATAAACCTAAGCTACTTCTTACCTAAATAATTGAGAGAGGGTAATCAAATTTAAAAGAAAAAAGAAAAAAAAAATTATCAATTTGAGTTGTCTCTCTATAAGTAGTTGTAGATTTCCCCACAAGTTTAGATTTATAAAATCTATTTAAAATTCCTTAAAGATAAAATCCCTTTTAACCATTTTCCACCTTCAAAATAACAACACAAAGCTCAAAATAATTTAGGTTGGTATCCAAAGCAGTTTTTGTTATTTTGCTTCATTTGCCTTTGAGAATCCAAAGACCCTTAATTTTTTCCCCCAAAGTGAAGTGAAAATGATAATAATAAAATAAAATAAAAAAGTGGGATTTAACAATTGCTTCTCCCCCACCCATGTGCTTTGCTGGCTTGATGTGATATATTCATGTGATTCAATTAATAGGGAAAAGAAATTTGTCACTCTACCCATATATATATATAAATAATAATTTCAATCCTATGCCTAAATTTTCATTTATACTATTTTCATTCATAATTTAATAAGATAATAAATATTATTAATTTAAAAATGAGGATAACACTACAACTTTTTCTACATCAAAAGTTAAAGTATGTCTTTAAAAAGTTTTAGTTAGGCAAAAAAACTTTTTGATGCGTTTCTATTCAATCTCAACTTTGATAATGATTTTTAGAATATTGATATAATACATATTCATTAGTCTATTCAACTATTTGTCGTATGATATGAATTCGACCGTTATTTATTTATTTGGTAATAATATTGGAAACTATATTTATTTTAATGTATGTTGATACTTTTGTACTTTTAGTTTTGTTTTTATTGAACAAATAAAGAAATGTTTCGTGGATAGTTAAATAGTTTTGAAAGGATTCAAATTTTCAATTACCTTTGTTTATAAAAATAATAGGAACAATTAATTATTGAGTATTATTGAATAATCAATGAATTACTAATAATAATGATTAAATAATGTTAATTTTAATCAATGTGTGGTATTATTAATAAATAGTGTTAGTTCTAATTAATGGTGGGTTACACATTTGAGTATCAAACACAATACCTTTTTCTTTAATATCTAATTAATTGATTGAATAAAATTTAAAAAAAAATTCATGAGTGGAAATCTTGAAAACTATCCACTCTCTTTAATTATGTATGATTAGATTTTGAGGGCCTTTAATTACATGGTTTATTATAAAGTTTAATTAACTTATCTTTAATAAAATATTAATCTTATTACTTATTGAACTTTAGGATGAATTTAATAAAATTCTAAAAAAAAAATTAAGCTGATCATAAAGTATAGAATTTAAGAATGAATACTTTCCAAAAAAAAAAAAGTGCTCTTGAAAAATAAATATCAATTATATTTTTACTACTTATGTTTTCAAGCATTTTTGCTAAACAGAGATCATAAAAAATTGTAAAAAAAATATTTATAAATATAACAAAATAACATTATATGTTATATGGAAGAAAATGACATATTGTTATATTTATAAATATTTTGGTTGATTTTGTTGTAATTTTTATATTGTTGAAATAAAAAGTTGCTTAAAAATATTTTATAAAATACTAAAATGCAATAGAAATAAAATTTAAACTTAAATCAACCTAAAACTTCAAATTTATTGTCATAGTTTGTGAGGTTAAAATATGTTGTTTTAGTCTCTAAGAAACAATAAATAAACAAATAAATTTGCGATCAATTTTCATTATTTTGCTATTAATTCTCATTATGGTAATAAATTTTCATCACATCTAATACAAACTACTTTAGCAACCACTTTAAGTGATGCTGACAAGTAACACTTTATTAATTATTACACATTTCAAATGACATTATTACAAAAAAGAAAAAGGTATTAACATTAAAAAATAAATTTAAACTTTCACTACTTGTATTAAAACCAATAATAAATTTTGATGGCTACATAATACACCAAAGTAAATACTTAGAGAAAAATGCAATAAATTAGTAATTACTAATATATATATATATAAAAAAAAAAAAAATTGGGCTGTATTCAATTGTACTACATAATTAAATAAAAGTGCTAACACATTAATATTAATACTAATATTTAATATTAATAAAAATAAAAACATTATATTATAAAATTATAATATTGATAATAATAATAATAATAATAATGTAGGACTGTGGGCCACACTTTTGTTCAGCCACGTCAGCCCTAAAATATTTACTTTGATAGTCAAAAACTTGAGGAGGCCACGTCATAATCTCAAATCCTCTTTGGTTGTGATTCAAACCCTAAAATTCTTGCCGGTGAAGGTTTGGCCGAACTGCCAATCAGAGGGTGCGACGTTGATGGAGGTGGAGGTCCGTCTGTCACTGCCGGTGACTCTAAAAGACAAGGCCTGACCCACTAGAACGGCGTTTGACTGCCAGTTTTGACCCCAGTTACGGCTCATGCTCATCCACCCGGTTCGCGTGCCTTTCACGCTCACCTTCACGATATCTCCTGCACCCGCCACGTTGGTGACTAACACCAAGTTGAAGTATCTGAACCCGTGGATTGTGAACCGGATCCCTCCCGGTTTACGACACGCCACTCTGCCACCCACACGCTTTTCATTTTTTAATTCACACTATTTTATTTCATTTTTTAAACTACCAAATGTAATATGAATATTTTTAAATAATAAAATCAAAATTGCAACATACATAGTCCCAACTAATTAATATTTAGACCAAAAAAATAAACTTTGGTATTTTTGCCTTCTGTCAACTTTTTTTTTGTTTTTTGTAAATAGTTGGGTTTTTTTTTATTATTATTGAAAAGAAAAAAGAAACCCTTATTAATTATCCTTGAAATTAATATACATTTTTAAAACACAACAAAGAAGCTATCTATAAACAAGAAAATCACTTAGAATTAAAGAAAGAAAATCCAAACATTTAGTTTAATTAAAGAAAGAGATAATCTTTTGAAATAAAAAATATATAAATAAACCATAAAAAGGTTAGAAGGGGTAAAATGGTAATTTGCGCAGAAAATGAATGAGAAAACAGGGGAGGAAGAAAGAGGCTGACCGGCGGTAGGCGACGGGAACGATTCCGGCGCGATACTCAGCAATCTTGAGAAACATAGGCATAGCCAAATCGAAATGCGGGCGAGGAGGATTACACCACCCGCCATTATCACTGGGCAAAGCAAAGTTGGGAGGGCAGAAATTAGTAGCCGTAATAACAATCGACGGGCTGCCGGAATGGCACCATCTTGGGTCATTCGCACATTTAATTTCGAAACAAGCACCACAGCTCAGCCCATTGTTGAACAGCGCCGTACTCAACGCCGCCGTGTTCACTCCATACCCTTGGCTGTACAAATTCCCATACCCACAAGCTCCACCTACACACAGAAAAAGAAAAACCCAAAAATTAAAAAATTTAAGTCTACAATTACCCATTTCCATTTCAATCTCTTTCTTTTCAATTCTCCAACCTACCCATTGTGCCGGAGGCGTCGGAGCCGCCGTAGAACGTGGCGTGGGCACTCTCCCATGGGCCGCCGGAGTAGATGCCAGGAATTCTGGCGGCAGCCGGCCACATTGTTGAAATGAGAGATGCAATGCAGAGGAGAATGGCGGTTTTAGGCATTTTTGTAGGTTTAATAACTGAAAAGAGAGAGGAAAGTGAGAATGGAATTGGGCATTTGGAGAAGAAGGGATGCGGCAGTACTTATGGAGGAGAAGAACCTTTTTGTCAATTTACTCTTATACCCCCATTTAATGTAGAATCTTTTTTGTGTTTGTGTGTGAAAATAGTTTTAAGGATTTTTGGGGGGTTTTTTATTTTTTTATTTTATCTTATTTTATTTCAATAACAAAAAAAAAAAGTAGGAAAAAAAAGGGTAATTTGATTTGGGTTTTTGAAAATTTTAATTTAGTAGATGGAGGCCAATGTTGAGAATGGTTTAAACAAAAATGGAAAGCTTAAAATATATATTTAAAGTCTCCTAATGATTTGACATCAACGTAGTAACATTTAATACTATGGTTTGCTTAAATTTTTTAGCAATTTGATTAAGGTTATATTAAAAATTAAATTTAAGGTCTCGTGTTAGATGATTTTAACTATTTCAAATACAGATTAAAGAACTGAATTTATAGTTTAATCTTTGATTAATCATTTATATGAAATATTTGTATATATTAGCATGGAGTATTATGATATAATTTTTAGACAATGATATACTACATATAATTTTGAAATTTATTATTGAACTTTGATAAATTTATTGAAGAAAAAACATAGGCTTAGTCATTACTATGAAGGACCAAGCAAGGGCCCAGTGTTGAGACCCTAACCATGCATGCTAAGAACTAAAATTATGGGTAAGATGTTGCTCGAATCGTACTGAAACAAATTAAAGCGAGATGAAAAGGGAACGATGCCAAAATGCATGATGTGACAAAAAAAATTGCATACATTTAGTATATGCAAACAATGTTGTTACACTAAGACCCACGCAGCATAATTGATATGTGAAGTTGAAGCAAACAGTCTTAATATAAAGAATAATAGACACGCTTAGTATGAAGAATGTTTCTCAATCCGACGTACGAATAGCACAAACGTGTGTGATTGAATAAACATGTAGTAATGAATATGAAAATTTTCACAGTTATGTTTAACATACTTTTGTTTCTTTATTTCATACTTAATAAAAGATCAAAGTATAATTTGTGTACAAACCTATTTTTAAATTATTTAAAATTTTCGATCTTCTATTTTGAGATGAACAGTTTACTTTTATCATCATACCCAAATTTGCAATGACTAGATTATAGCAAATTATAGCAAACATTGAATAAAGTTCTATGGAGAGCTTAATTAGCAAAAAAAAAAAAAAAGTTGGATGATCTAATTAAACAATTATTAGAATAATTTTTATATTGTCAAAAGAATTATGATACTTAGTCTAATAAAAGTAGATTGTTGCCAATTAAGTTTATTGTGTCACATAAATTCTTTTCATCACAAATGAAACAAATCTAAAAGCTTAGAAACATTAGGGGAATGTGGTTTAAGGAAGTTTCAAAAGTGTATAAATTAGTGTTTAAGCGAGTAAATTTAATAAAATGTTTGAGTATTTATTAGCAGCTGGTTTTGTATGTATATATATTTATCTTTTAGAACAGATAAATGTTACTTATATAATTGAGTAGGACGTTACCACAAACGGTTAGAGATAATTGATTATAGTGTCATCGTAAACTTCCCTTCGTTACCATATCAATCACGTGAGCCTCGCTATCAATTAAGTTCCTTAATTATTGAGGGAAAACACAATTTGTTGAGCTTAGCTTATAATTTGAATGCATGAATGCCACAATATATCATGAATTTCATGAGTGTGTACTTAGACTTTAGGTGTAATATATATTTCATATTGGACTTGAATTGACATGCGTTATAGCTTTTCTCTTACCATAGTTCATGGTTTCCTTCATTTCTAAGTAATTTTAAAGTGTACTTAGTAATTGTTTTAAGTGGTAAACTAATTAAAATATTTAAATATAAATTTTTTTTACTGTTTTTCAATCAATTATATATCGTGATAGACATTTATCCGTGTCTATTAGTAAGTACCAATTATTGACATATTTAATAGAACATCCTTATTAATAATATATATTTGAAAAAATACGATTGTTTGGTTTGTGATTAAAAAATAATGAATTTTGTGGAAAACAAAAAACAATTTTTTTTTTCTTGTTTAGTGTATTCGAAAACACATTTAATTTGATAATGAATTCAAAATGCAATAGTGCACGTCATGTTCACAATTTCTGAAAATAAAATTTAAAATTAAAGAAAACGACAATTTATTGTTTAAAAAAAATGAACTTTGTTTTTTTTAAATCATTGTTTTTAGAATAGAAAAACATATTTTAATTATTTTTTTATAGATAATTGTTATGAATAACAAAATAATTGAAACAAAAGAAGTGAAATGGACTAATTAGGAGGTTATAATCCTTCCGACCTATGACTCAGACCAAAATTTGAAATTTGAATTCGACAAACCAACACGAATCTTTTCAGAATAATCGAGCCATAAAAAAAGGAAGCTTCATCTTATTAGTATATATAGTAACTTTAAATTCTTTTAAGTCTTTTTTAACATTAGTTTCATATCTTCAAAATCTCTCATTCATATGTGATTTCAATTCATTCATGTCTTCCTCATAAATTCATGGATGATTTTACTATATTTCAATATTTTTGCTAGTTTTAGAAATGTCTCTTTTCTTATATATATATATATATATATATTTATAAAACATAAAAAATAAAAATAAATGAAGATCGAAAGGAAGCCTAAATTCTCTAATCTCTAAAATTGAAAGGGTTGAATTTTCAAATTCTACAAATTTGCTTCAAAAATATGTTTCCCGAAATCTTTTATTTAAAATATATAGAGTAAACTAAAACAAACTTATAATATTTTCACATATTTTTCTGAAATTTTAATATATTTTTTTATTAAAAAAAAGTTAGCTTAGGGTATTATATTGGTTATATGTATAGTATATATAAAAGCTCCTATATGGAGAAATTTTTTTAGTTCATTTTACCCTTTTAATTATAAGTATTTTTACTATTCATTTGATGACAATTTTGTCATTCAACTTCAATGCATGAATATTGGGTGAATTTTAACTCTTCCTCTTCATTTCTCTAACCATTCAATATTTGATTAAAAAATATTTATTACTCTAATTAATTTCATGGGTAGTGGAAAAATAATTTTTATAGGTATGATAATAAATTCAAAGAAGCCTTTAAAATTCTTTAACGTATACTTTCTATCAATTTATTCAATATAAATGTATGATATCTTGCTTCATTGAGTAACAAATCATTGTTAAGTTATAGAAATGAGTAAATGAAAAAAAATTCTTTCATATTATTTTCTATTATATCTTCCTTTTATTTTTCTAGCTAAAATGATAAAGTAAATTTACATAATACCTTATTTTTCATGATGTCTTTTATCTTAAATTAATATATCTCTTTGTTATGCTTTTATAGATCAACACTCTAAAATTTCATATCATTTTTTTTAGAATGTGTTTTAAAATTTTAAAATTAGTATTATTTTAGATGATAAAAAATTAATATTTAGACATAAGAACAAAACCAAAAGAGTTAGAAAACTGAAATATGGTGAAACTAAATTCAAATCAATGATTTTAGTTACACATTTTCAAATTCTTAGTTTAGAAATATATGACTTTTATATTATGTATAAGCAACTTATGAATATTTGTTACAAATATTCAAATTCTAAAATAGTAAAAGACGATAAATTAACTATTTAATCTCATAAAAACCTAACATTTTATATATATTTATATTTTCTACGTCAATTATCCAATAGTAATTATCATGTTTCTATATATTACTTAAATTTATTTTTCTTCTTTGTTCTCTATAACTTATAACTTATGCTTCTTTCAATAATCTTCCATAATATAATATAATTTAAAAATATTTTATAATTTAAAAATATAATATATTTTTTAAAAAAATAAATTAAATTTTATCACATTTTGATATCTAACTAAACTTGGAATAAAGAGACTAGCTAAAAAAAATATTAATTCTAAATAAAAGTAAAGAATGATGAGATATAACCCTAATTTAGGTAAATATGAAAATATAATTATTAGTCAAATGTTGGTGTAACTTATATTATTAATTTTATATTTTAAAAAATAACATGGCATCCACACTTGCAACCCATGTAAAACAAACTAGTATATATATATAGATAGATAGATAGATATATAGATATGTATTATATATGATGAAATGGAATCCAGCTATGTGTGTATATATATATATATTGTGAAGTTCTTACACTCTCTGTCTTACGTGTCAACGCGTTTCCTCGGGAATATTCTTTCTTTTTCAGTTTATTTATTACCCCTTTTTTACCTCTTCTTTTCTTTTTCATTTCATCCATATTTTCCAATTTCCCCAACCATTATTCTATTCTACAAACTATTTCATATTACCTTAATTATATTTATTTACATCCTTTTATTTTACATAAATCCAATCTTTCAACTTTTTCATCTCTATTTTCCCTTTTATTTGTGCTTTGTAATATATATATATATATACCATCATTGACTTTTTCATCTCTGTTTTTTTTTTTAAAAAAAGTATTTACATTGATAAAATTTTCATCTAACTTGCTATTATCATATATTGAGATAGCAAAATACCAATCAAATTTAATTTATTAACAATGACAGTTTAGAATATGTTTTATAAATCATGAGACTGAAAGTATATATATATGTATATATGATCATTAAACACATTTATTTATTTTTAATCAATCTTGCTACGTACTTAAAGTGTAGTTAAGATTTTTTTAAATTATAATCACTTTTAATTCAAAAGCATTTGAAAGAATCTATTAGTTTCCATGAGACTTCTTGTAAATTAGAGAAAAATATTGGAATAATTAAAACATCTTGTAAAATTTTATATATGAAGATATTAGATATATATTTTAAATACCAAATTAATAAATAATTCAAACAAAATATAATATTGTATCAATTTGAACGGAATTCTACCAATTTAATTATATCATCATCCACTATAAACTTAACATCACTTCAAAATGAGAGATTGAGATACACAATCACGATTAAAAAACAAAAGCTTAATTAAAAGATTAGATATATATAGTTTGAATATATTATGAATGATATATGTATCTTTGTGTTTTTGGTAGCTTTTTCACATAAAATTTTTAAAATTACATATATTTGGTATTAAGCAAGTTTTTTTTAAAAAAATCTCTTTCCTACAAATATATTTGACTATCATGATTTTTGAGGTCTATGATTATTAAATTTAAGGTGGGTACATAGTAATTGCATTTAGCATTTATTTGATTCATAAATTTTCAAAAGTAACACTATTAGTGAGACATAGATTTAATTTTCTATTGATGATCTAAGTTTCAAATTTGATATATGTTGGCCTTGATAGTACACTATTTTTAAGATTAAAGCTAAGATATATATGTTATTGAGTAATTGTGAAATTGTTAAAATTATTGTGTTATTTTCAAAATTAATATAACGCTTCATTTAAATACAATTTTCGTAAATCTTAATTGATTTGAACTTATTTAAAATACAAACATTTAATCATTCCAACCTCACTTCCACACAATGGTCTAAAATAAAATAATTTGAAGTGATATAAGAACCCATTTATTTAAAAAATTGTCACGAGAGATTTGAGACATATATAAACAACATTTCATTTTTAAAAATCTAACATAGGAGTTGAATATAAGACATATTAAATTATTTTTATTTGAAGTGATAGTAGATATAATTGATGTATTATATTATATTTGATTAAGTAGCTAGGTATTTGTATATACAAAATTTGGAAAAAAATTGAATGAATTTAAATGGAAGATATTTATAAAGTAATTATAAAAGGATATCACCAAAAAAGGTAAAGTTATGATTTTACCAAAGAAGGGAAGGGAAGGGAGAAGATGAACGGCTGGGATGAAAGGAAATATGGTGGGGCCAGAGGACAATGAGAATGGAGCCCACAAAGATGGTACACAATAAAAGCTGTGTAGTGTCCCACAGCTGAAATAAACTATTACCTCAGTAGTAGTTGGGGTTTGGGGAATAAATTGGAACTACAAAATCAATTATTTCTTTTGCCTCTTTCTTTTTTTGGTCTACCATTTCATCCATACAAAAATTACAAATATAATATATATATACCCTATAAACTATATATTTTTTTTTTGTATTTTAATGTTTTTTTCGTAAATAATTTATTTTTTAGGTTATTTTTTATAAATGTAATAAAATATAAGAATATTTACGGTAACAAATGCCCAATAAAACGATTTGTTACTTTTCTTTTTTCTTCTTTACAATTTATTCATATTCTCTTCCCAGATTTTCTTCGTATCATTTTCGAGATTTTCTTTCTTCTATTCTTAAACAATTTGCTTTTCTATTTAAATCTTTTATTTCATCTTCACCGTTTTTGACAAGATTCTTTCAATCTACTTCATATTTCTCATATTCGAGAATATCAAAATCGTTTTGACATGGTTTAAACGATTACTTACCATAGTTAACACAATTATTTAGATTTGAAGTCATTTTTCTATCGTTTAAAAAGAACTACACGATCGTGTAGATATGATCTAAACAATCGTTTATCATAGTCAACACGATCGTTTAGTATTATCAACATAATCGTTTAAGATTTAAGCATTTTTTCCACCGTTAAAAAGAATTGCACGATCATGTATATATCATGAGCTAAATGATCGTAGATTATTTGTTTAGACTGTAGTACACAATAGTTAAGAAGAAGATTACTCACGCAGATGTGTGACCGGTTAATCATGTATTGATTGGAGTATTTTTCATTGTAAACTTGTAGGCTTTTTCTGTTTCGAAATTTTAATTTTCTACGTGTTATAAATATTTTACAAGTTTGTTATATTTTTTTTAAAAATCCTTTTATTATTTTTTTGTAGAAGACCTCTAAAAATTAACGTTAATTTTTATTTAAAAAAATTTCAATGTTATGAAAGCAATAAAAATGAAGGAAAATGATTAAAATTAACAAATGAGAATTTAGCTTCGGGTTAACTTAAGTATACTAAGAATGCAAAAATTGATAAAAATTATTTGAATTAAATTGCGAGACTTCAACAATAATTTATTGATGAATATAATTGATCATTTTTACTAATCATACTCATAATTCATAAATCCAGGAAATATTTGCAATCGTTAGTTAATTCAAGCTAACCTATCAACTAACAGGACAGATGATTAGAAAAATATATAAGAATTTCATAGTAAAAGAAATATACAATATGGATATATAAAATATAACTTTAACACAAAAGTTTCATAGATGCATGCATGCAGTACACCGTTTCACAATATCGTAATTTAACTAAATTTTCAGCAAGGTGAAATGACGACGATGTTATTAGCTGCGGCGGCAGTGGTAGCGCTGGCAACTGAGGCCCTCCAATTCTTTCTCAACTCTTTCCCCCACTTTGGCTCTCAAATCCATCAATGACGATCGGAAATATCCTTCAACTCCTCCAATCGCATCTCTTCCACTGCCACAAATTCCAATGCAAAATCAGCAAAATGACGATTAAACTCCGCTACAGGAATGTAACTCTCCGCTGGCTTCGGCGGCGACAAATTTTCGGTGAGATAGCGATCCAAAAGCACATGGACATCGGGATGACCGAAACAAGAAAACCCTATCATTGGGAGAGAAGACGATAATGGTGCTCCGTAAAGAACAGAGAGCTCGCCGGCTTTCTTGAAAAGTCCGGCACGGCGTTTTGAAAACGTAACTTTAATAATAATATAGTGTGATTAGATATTTGAGGTTGATTATATTTACTGATAAAAACTATAAATTTAAAATCTTCAAAAGGTTTTTTATATGTTTGCCACACAAGCTTTAAGAAGTTAAAAAAGGTAGTTTTATGGACTTACTTCACCGTTAGGGATGTTCACGATTTGGTTTCAATAAATCTAAAATCACATCAAACCATAAAATGTAAAAAAAATCTCATACGAAACCGAATCGAACAGCACATTTGTGTCAAACCGAATCAAAATCAAACCATATATGCGTTCGATTTCGTTTCGGTTTAAATCCCGGAGAATCTCAGGCAACTAAAGTATCAAGGTTTTTTTTACATTTTATGGTATGATGTGATTTTAGATTTGACACTATCCAACTTAGAACAGTGTTCTAAGTTGAAAAAAGGGCCGATGCGATAGACTAGAAAGAAACTATCCAACTTAGAACAGTGTCAAAGGTCTTGAAAGTTTACATCTAATTTGAATAATATTTCGGTAAGATTTTTGAAATTGCATTAGAATTAATTTCTAACTCATTGTGTTAAAAAATATGAGGGTGTCTCATTTAACATTTTGTTAGGCTAACCTCGGCCAACACCTATCCATAGACCCATTTTAGTTGTAAGGAAATCCTTTGAGTCGGGGCATTGTACAGGACATATCTTAGAAGCTCCTTTTTAGGCTCGGTCTCAACGGAGCATATTGGCTTCAACTCCCTTTCCTATATCTTGCCCCTTTTGATTATATATATATGGTGTCATTTTCATATTTTACTTCGTCTTTTATATTTTTGTTCTATGCTCTACTCATAATAGATGCAATATCTTAATTGTTTGAGTGGTACATTTCTTCAACCCAAACAACTCTCTTATTGAAAATAAAACTAAACCAAATTCAACCATAAATGTTCAAGTTAGTCGATCGGATCACTTATTTAAATTTTTGTCTTAAAATTAAGCAAAATATTAGTACGTAAAAGTTTTATTTAATAATTTTCATACAATGAACTAAGATTAATTAGCAACTCAATCTCAATTTACACGAAGAAAACTCATAAAATTAAGATATATAGTATCAATTTAAAAATGCTTAAGAAAACGTGTCAAAAAAACAATAAATTATGTTTAGGATTGATATATAAAAAAAAATCTAATTACAATTACACCAATTTTGATTATGAACATGACGTTGGGAAAAGAGTCCGAGGGCATAGAAGGTTTAGTTATCAAGAGATGAGGATAGAGAACATTATCTAAATCCGTACTTGACCGCAGGAAATCCAAATCTCTTATCCCTACAATGGCCAAACAGTCAGCTGCACATGTATCTCAGTCCATACACCCTCACCATCTGTCTGCACGCCAAGTGGCGTAGAGTCAAAGTCTATGTATGTTGACATTGGATTCTAATTGCCCTTGATTGGAAACATGAATAACAAAACAAATTTGCTTTGGCCTTTTTCCCTTTATTACCCTTACAAACATTCCCATTTCCCTTTCCTCAACAATTTGTTTACATTCTATGCACTTTTAAATTGGAAAAAAATGAAAACATTGAAAAAAAGAAAAGAAAAGTTGAGAAATAAAGTGGAAGAGAAAGAGGGGCAGATAGGTAAAAGTCAAAAGGGAAGAAGCGCGTTGAATAAAGAGGAAAGTATGGGGCGCGTCGTATCCATAGGTGCAATACAAATTGAGGTCCCATGTGCATGTGCTCCTCCTCTCACCCTCCAAAACACAGCTCACACTCCCCCACCTCCCATATAATTCCCTACCCAACCCTCCACTGCAGTCTTCTATCACCACTATCCTCATTTTCATTTTTGTTTTTCTTTTAATGAAGATCTAAGACATGGATCCAAAATTTAAGGTATTCTTCAATATTATTACTATTTCTTTTTTACATATATATGTAAATAAAATGTAAATCTCATCTTTCCCATATTGCTAGGTAGCTAAAGAAGAAATTTGTTTTTTTTCAATTCATAATTCATTCAATTATTCAACTATTATTGAGTTTTAAGGATTCTAGAAATTGATGGTTTGAGAAAAAAAAGTTGTTAAAATGCAATCAAAGGTTGACATCAGATCTCGATTTAAAAAGTTTTTTACTTTATATTAATTATAGAAAATTATGAGTATTAAAATTGGTTCAATAAAATAATTTAGAATCCAATTATAAAATAATATACTCAAATAGAATAAAAATGTATTGAACGAATCTCAATGTTTAACATATCAAATTTACCGACATTAACAAAACACGAAGCTAAGTTACTTTTTGACTATTTGGGTTTTCAAATCTAAGGTTATAAATATATTTTCTCTCTAATTTCTTTTTTCTAATTTTCTTTTATATATATATATATATATAATCGTTGTTTTAATTGGTAAGAATTTGAGGAGAAATAAGCTTGGTTTTAAAAAACCAATCCATTAACAAATGGACCTAAGATTTCCTTAATTTCTCTACAAATTTAGGAATAATAATGAAGTATATATAACAATATTTTTTTAAAAATTGTAAAGATAGCAAAGTTTATCGGGTAGACTCGTATAATCTATCAGTGATAGACTAATATTTACAACAAAGTCTATTAGTGATACACTTTAACAAATTTTTGTTATATTTGCATTATTTTTAAAATGTTGCTATATATAATCATATTTTAAAACTAATTGCTATATTTGTTTTTACCATTCTATATATTATTTAATCATACCATGTATTGTGACAACTATTTAATCATACCATATATTGTGACAACTAGAATAAACTACAAATTTTTGTTAAGAGGTTTGACTCCCTCATAGTACATATAATTAATTCAATACTTTAGACAAAAAAAAAAAAAATCTCCAACTTTTAAAAGTGTATATTAATATGCATAAATGAACTTTCAATTTTATATCTAATATAGATCTTAACATGATAATTTTTTTTTTTAAATATTCATGATAGACCACGACAAATCATAATAGACATAGATAATAATCTATCTTGGTTTATCGCGTTCCAACGTAGATAAACAATTATTTTGTGACTTAAAAGTTACCCTTTTTATTTTGACATTGTTAGTATTCAAACAATTTTTAAATTTCATTGATAGTACAGTATGTAAGTTTCAGACATAAGATTCAGATCATAATTATTAAAATTCGAAATTAACACCTTTCTAAATTTATTTTCCTGCGTACTCTGTGACTTAAACATCACTTTTATAAATCTTAAGTAATTTCAAGAGTGAAAACTATCTCTACAAACCAACACAGATACTTTTAATATATTTTGGTGTCGTCCATGAGTTTTCTATATATATATTTTTAAGTTAAACATACTCAACCTTAAGGTTTGTATGATCCTAACTTGTACTAGAAGGGGGAGATAACTTTTTTGACATTCCATTTCTTTTTAATTTTTGGGTTGAAAAGAAGTCAAAGTTGTTGTAGTAGATGATGATGATGTCATGATGGATATATAGATGAGAAGAAATTGAAACATGAAAAGATGTGATGAAGTGTTGGTCAATAGTAAATTTTTGTCATTGGACTTTCTCATATGGACATATATATATTAACGATGAGATAAAGAATAACAATCATCCCCTCTACAAAACTTTGATGTAATATTCTATTAAGTACTTCTTATAAATTCTTTAGATGTAGAAGAAGATGATAAGAAAGTCAATGCTCACATATCCAAAAATTGAACAACTCAACCCACTATCATTTGTCTTTTTATTATCTAGAATAATTACACTAGTGTTGTTGGGGGCATCTCTTCAACTTTATTTACACGCAAAATGTGTAGACGTTGCGTTTTGCTTATGGAATTCTTCTTTCAACTGTCGTTTTTGGTCACATTTCCCTCATAAAACAGCCATCTCCCATAAGATATCACTCAATAAATGAACCCTAAAGAAAAAGGGGGAAAACTTTGCTTTAACACAAACCAACTTTTCTGTCTACTTTCTTTCTTCATATGAGATTGGATCCATGAAAATAATTTAATTCAACATCGTTATCGTTAAGTTCATTGAATTCAACGTATTTGGTTGGAATTGAAATTTGGATTAGGTAAATCGTCGAAAATATTCTCATTAGATTAGTAAGTGAGAGACCTAAAAAAGTGAATTCTCTAAACATTAAAATGGTTTGAAGTCGGAGATAGAGACATTCTCCATTCGACATAGAAAAAAATTATTTTTCTTAATTCTTTATTAAAAACTCTTGTTTAGAAATGGAATCGATTAGGTTTGTTATAGAAATTTTTTACACATCTAAATAAATAAGTTAAAACAAAATTTGGCTTAAAGTGATGTTAGGGAAACAAAAAGGGTAACATTTATATTTTGGATTGAGATCAAGACATCCTTTTGCAAAGCAAATTTAGTGAGCTTAGCTGTTATTATACTTTTAATGAAATGCTTTAATGGGTGAAGTTCTTTTCGATTTCCAATTTGGAAAGGAAACAAAAATTGGAAACTCTAGTCCTTTTGTGGATTTTACGTTGGCGTAATTGGATTAATGATCTTTCTTTTATGTAATTAGTTGTTTAAGAAATTTCGTAGGGAAGCCTACATCTCATTATATTAACAAAAACACTAACATAATAATTAAATGAAAATTTCATTTTAAATTATTGTTAGTGTACATTTACATAAAAGTAATTAAACACGACTTTATGTCAAAGACAATATCTTTATTAACACAATACTTAATGGGTGAAGTTCAATGTAACAAAATTCTACAAGTTTTAGGCCAAAAATGAATAATATCATATAGTACAATACATTATACATTATTATAGTACTTAATTTACAAAAACAATGGTCACTTTACAGCTGTTTGTATAGATTTGTTCTTTCAATTTATTATAATATTGGATAGTTTTAACCCATCTATGTTATTACATCTTTTTTTTTATTAATTATGTAAACTATAGTTTTTTCTAAAAGAACCAAACTTGTTTAAATAATTAGGGGATAACAAACAAATAATGTCGAGTGCTCACAAACACTCTTCATTCACACCTACTTAAAACTACTTTTCACTTTAACTCATCTTGAAATGAAATGAAAAACAATATAATTTTGAAAAAATTAGAATGGTCAGTGCAACTCAACGATAATTAACATTGTCTCTTCTTTTTTTAGAGGTTGAAGCTTCTATGTCTCATATCCTGCCTTTGTTGTATCAAGAAGAGAGCAGTTAGATTATAATTTTTTAAAACTAGAATTTACGATATGTTTGGTTTAGTTATTTGATGTTTATCTTTTAGAAGAACCACATGGATTGTTGAATATGTTTCCAACTGGTTTTGAGAAGGGTCTTTACCAAAACATTACTTGTTAGATTCTATATATATATATATATATATTTCAATAATAATATTAAGAACTTTTAGAAGACTCTCTCTTTTTCATGTTGGATGATCATTCAATTCAACAATAAACTTCTTCCACAATCAACCCTCTAATTTGTCAAAATTTTTGGGTCATTAATTTGGCCTACAATAATAGGATGCATGTAATTGGCCTAACATATATATACAAATCAAACCCCATTTTATATTCAACTTTTTATTAGAAAAAAAGAAATAAAAATAATAAAAAGATAGCATTATTTAAATGAATGAAAAACCTTTCATTAAGTGCTATAAAGAGCTATAAGTGTTCATATTGGTAGTGATGTAGGATTTGAGTCCATTCTATTTGAATTATACTTTTCAAATCTTAGTCCATATAAATAAATGAATAATATATGCTTTAATTGAACCAATAATAATAATAATAAAATAATAATACCAAGTCCTTTAACTTCTTTTTCCTTTTTTTCTCCTTCTGTTTTTTGGAAATAAACAATTTTGCCCACATCGATTTTAGTTTGTAACTATATTATTATATAATTTATGTACTTTCAGTTGTATGTATTTTAGAATGTATAACAATTTATTGTTTCTTACCGATTTTTCTATGAGGTTAACACGGCTTCCTTCTTAGACATGCACTCGTCGGAGAAGCATTGGAATTTAATTGGTAAAATTTGCTCATACTAGTATATTGAAAAACTAGAAAGAACCAAAATTTAAAAATTAAACTTTCACATCCAATCTAAAGAACTTATACTACAACCACTTGGAAGCACCATAAGAAATGAATCTTTTACCGATGCAACAATGGATGTCGAGAAAAATGACGTCGGCAAAGAGCGGCAATGTCGACATCGTTAAATCCACGTCGAGATAATGGGATAATGTCGACACACTTACACACAACATCGACAAAGACCTGAATAATATTATTTTATATTCAAACCTTTGTCGACGTCAAATGCAAGTTCGTCGGAAAAGGTTTGAACAATATTTTATTTTTAAACATTTGCCGACGTCCTTACATGCAACATCGACAAATTTTGTATTTTAATAATATTATTTAAACTTTTGCCGACGTCGTGTGTAAGTGCGTGGGCAAAAGTCTAATAATATTATTAAATTCATACATTTTGCCGACGTGGTTAGCGCTAAAGTCGACAAAGGTTTGAATAATTAATTATTATGGTTGGACTTTTCTTGATGCGTCACTAATGGCGTCGGGAAAAGCAGAAAAGACCGACGTTTTCGGGTTGCATTGGCTTTTTCCTTCCCTATTTGTTCAGTTTTACACAGAACACATAGAATGCAAAAGAGAAAAAAGAAAGAGAGGAAAGAAGAAATCCGCCGTCCGCCCACCGTCGTCGTCCTCCCGCCACCGCCGCCCATGATCACTCCGCCATCCTCCCTCGTCCTCCATTGTTAATTTGCTTGGTATAAGACTTTTTCCATTTTTTTTGTTTTTAAACTTATATGTATGTATGTGTTATATTATTAATGTTTTATTTCTAATAGGATTGAAATGTAATGCATGTGTAGTTTGTGTAATATATCATGTATGTTTTTATATGAAAATTTATGAGTTTGAGATTGGTTATGTAAATTTGAGATTGTAGGTTGATATTATTAATATGTAATGTATGTTTTTTTAAGTTTGAATAAAAATTACAATTAGAATTTTATAGTTAATTTAAATTTGAGTTTAAATAGGAATTTTTGTTTAGTATCAATTAGATTAGGAATTTGAATTTTATAGTTAATTTAAATTTGAGTTCAAATAGAAATTTTTGTTTAGTATCAATTAGTTTAGAAATTTAAATTTTATATTTAATTTAAATTTGAGTTTAAATAGAAATTTTTGTTCAGTATCAATTAGGTTTAAGAATTTGAATTTAAGGTTGAATATGAATGTGAATTTTATGGTTATCCTGTAGTTATGGTAGTCTATTTATTTATGTCAAAAATTAGTTTGTAATATGTTATTAATTACTAGCTTTGAGATTTTGTATGTGTGATATTCTAACTATTTTTTTTTTCGTATGTAGGTTTTACATTATTTATGTGGCGTTCGCGATTACCGTCTACTAGGTTTGGGTTTTTTTTTTTATTATTGTAATTGTTCGTTAACATTTTTTACATTGATAATGTATTTGATTTCTTATAATTAATGTAATATTTTAAATTTTAAAAATTACTGCATATTATATTTTAAGCCAAACGGGGAATCGAGAACAATAATGATCAATATTAATAACAAAAACAAAATAAATAAATAAATAATTAAAAAATAGAAAAAATAAAAATTATATTTTGCCGACATAGACATGACGTCGGCATAAGGCACCTTCCCCGACGTCTTCGTAATGCTTCGAGGAAGGTGTTTTACCGACGCGACATTGGTATTATCTATGTCAACGCGACTGATACCTTTATTGCGACATCAGTCTCACATCGGTACGCTATGTGTCAGCGTTTGTCTTTCACCGACGTGGCCTTTTATCAACGTCAACAAAAGTTATCCCGACACATTTTTGCCAACGTTCATGTTGACATCCAGATGTGCATCGACAAAGCCTTTGTCGACACTGGTATGGCCTTCAGCTGATGCCATTGTGCGTCGGCAAAAGTCTTGTTTCTTGTAGTGAAGAACTCTATCAAAAATATTTTTTGATCTAAAATAAATACAAAAACGTTTTAGATCTAAATTAAATGAAAAAAGTGTTTTACATTTGAATTAATTATAAAAAGGTTTTTAGATGATCTTGTGGAATTAAACACTTTGTGAATCTTTCGATGTTGGATAAAACGGAAAGCTAATTTTATGATAAGCCTCCTAAAATATTTAATGAGATTTCTTACCTACGTAGATCAACAAACTAATTAGAAAAAAGAAAGACTGTGAAAATATTTAAAGGTCAAAGTCATATCTTTACTGGTCATATATATCGAGTAGAATACTTGAGTGTTGAACAAAGAAGCTAGAGAACCTTGGAAGATAGTCATCATGGAATCCTTATGTGGTTGAACTTCCAGACAAGCAATGTGTTCAAGTGTAATTCAGAGGGATGATTATTCAATGGTTGAGCTTTCAGACAGGCGACACACTCAAGTGTAATTCGATCGGAGAAGATTGACTATTTAAAGGGGAGACTCAGGTGTCTTTTGTTTGAGATGAGGATTGTTGGAAATACGATCAAAGTCTCACAATTGCTAGAAAACTGGGAGGATTATAGATCTATATCAAATAATATAATATCTTTCTAAAGCAAAACCATGAATTGACATGCCTATAAATGAACAATATTGTACCGTCACAACAATATTTGGAGGGTTTATTATCTCTAATAAAGACTTGTATAAAATTGAAAATATTGGACTCAAAACATTACAAGCTAAAACCTAATTAAAGGCTTACTTTTGTGAGAGTTCAAACATGAAAAAATGCCTTTGTATAATGAAGACTTGAATTGATAAGTTCTTTATGGTTTATCTAAATAAAAGATTGTCAGATAGGTTAAATTTCACTTTCAATAAATCTTAAAATTAGTTCATACAACTAAGTTTATTTAGTCATTTTTTTCAAAAACAAAATTCAGAATATTAAAAAAAATTCTCTCAAAGTACACATGTATGTATTATCACCTTTCTCTTTAAGATTGTACTTTTGTAGATTATTTGAGCAAATGAAAGTAATATACCTAAGTAGTTGATGTTAATTGTTTACCACAATTCTTCATC
Source organism: Cucumis hystrix (assembly GCA_025688845.1). Taxonomy (NCBI): domain Eukaryota; kingdom Viridiplantae; phylum Streptophyta; class Magnoliopsida; order Cucurbitales; family Cucurbitaceae; genus Cucumis; species Cucumis hystrix. The sequence goes on from CM046894.1 coordinate 2,434,241, forward strand.
ATCAATATTGGTTGCTACCTTTCCTACAAAATGAAAAAGCAAATAAATAATCACACATCAAGATCAAACTAAAGATTAGATTTCAATTTTGGAGAAACCAATTTCTAGAATTAAAGATAAAACAATTTTATTATCATTTCTAAATTCGTTTCGTGTTATTTATTGTTATAACTAAGGTTTAAAATGTTTTTTAAAAGAATTGAAAAAAAAAAGTAAATTCAAAATATAAATATAAATTAATAAATAAATTTTTTATGATTTTTAAACAAGTTAACATGCATACTCGTGATATTTTATATCTTGGAGATTTTTCTACCATATGATAGAAATACTATAAAAAATTACACTCTTGCGTTGAAAAACCTTATCAAATATTTGAAATGAAATTAACAAAATTTTGCATATATAAATAACCTCAAAAGAATGAATGGTAAAATGAAACATATAACAATGAGTTCTTTGCTTTTTCTTTTTCTAATTCAGAAAATCACTTCAACTTTTAAACAATTCAATATCCATTCTTTTAAGGTTTGCGTTTCCAATTATACATACTTTTAATGCACTAATACAAATATTTGAATTCACCATTATCGTTATTATCCTTTATTTTATCAAATTTGAATTTTTAATTTAAGATAAGGTGAATGAATTTCTTAACTATTTATCACTATGTTTACGTATTGATCACATGCATCAGTACATCATCTTTATGCCAACAAGACTTTAATTATTGAAAAAAAGCAAAATTTAAAATGGATGCCACAAAATGGGGGGGAATTAAATAGAAAAGCATTAATGCAAGAAGTTCATAATGTTGGGGGGTACCAAATTGCTTGGAAAATGAATAAAAAAGTTTGCAAAATGGCAATAATAATAAATTTTGAACATCAATGAGTTTATATAATTAGTTTTTACCAACACTTCTGAACATCCTACCTATCATTAATAACTTTGATGGGTCTTTTTCCAAAAGTTGGTTGGACAAAAAATAAATAAATTAATTTTACTTACCAAAGTTTCTCTATAAAATAAATATGAGCCACAAAATTATAATTTCCCTCCTCCCCTTTTTAAGACAACAAATAAGTGTGTTTTTTAATAAAATTTTTCATAAATATATATATATATGATTTTATTTTTTATTCCTACACTCTGAATGGTTGTATATTATTTTTTATGAATAAAATAACGTTTGAAAATATTCTTACAAAACAAACACAGTCATCTATGATAACAAATATGTGTAATCTATGATATCTAACATCAATTTCACAACTTATTAACGACTTAGATTGTAAACTCCACTATTAAACAACTTTACTAGTTGTCTCAAACGTGTTAAAAGATCAAATCAAAACTAAGTTCGAACACGATATATTTTTCTTCTTTTTCCTTTAATCACTTCTGCATTATTAAGGGTGCTTTGATAACAATTAAAAGCAATGAAAAAGAAAGAGAAAGCAAAGCAAAGCAACCAATTTAACTACCTTCCATAATTCATAATAGAGTTGCATAAAGGGGCCACAAATTATAGCCAACTCTATATAAAAGTAAAGTTGAAAAAAGAAAATGAGATAGCATTGTTTTGAAGGGTAAGAAATTCCCCCAACAACCCTATTTTCCAAAAGAGCAAAATATAGAAAGTAAAAATCAAATAAGAATAATAAATAAAAGATAATTCAAAGGGGGTAACAATAAACCCAAAAAATAGCTTCTTTTTAGATCTCCTTTTGGGTGGCCCAAAGTTTGGCTTGTTGTTCTTGACCAATTTTTCCAATGACTTCAATGAATTTGCTAATTTCCATTGTAACTTTGATAAAGAGAGATTGTAAAAAGAAAAAAAGGAAGAATCTTCTACAACTTTAATTGAAAGACACTATGGGAAGTACTACCTAATATGTGTATTTCATGACTTTGAAGCTTTTTCTTATAGATCATGGGGATGATTTACACATTATAAAGTACAAACCTAAAGTTTGATAGATACTTTTTTAAATTTAGGTAAAGTTAGTATTAAAAATAATCGATGGCTAGATTCATTTGATATAAGAATACTGTATAGTTTGATTTATGGTATAACATCTAGAAGAAGTACAAGTAAAATTTTCTTTTTCGTCTTGTTATTTCTTTTTTTAAGTCACTTTTATTAAAAAAAATTCTTTAAGTAACATCAAGTCTTCGTATGAGTTTTTGTATTTATGGTCAATGATGCATACGATTGTGTTTTAACTCAACATTACTTCGAACAGATGATGATTTGACGATTTGACGATTTGACGAAGGAAAGGTGAAAAACAAAAGATTAAACTAAAGTTATAAGAGAAGTACTTGAACCAAACATAATAGATGCTTTGGTCAGTTTGGCTCATGGGGCTAAGTGTTTGAGTTTTCTTTTGAATTGGGCCTCTAAGGGTTAACTGTTCTAATTTGAGGTCAACTACCAATCTAAGTTGGAATATATATTATTGGTTGGTTTGGTTTTTTTAATTTACTTTTTTTTTCTTCTAAACAGGATTAAGTACTTTTGTTATTTCAATTAATTAAGAACTTTGAGAGAGAACTAAGATGGGCTTAACATGCAATGTAGTGTCATAGTTGGAGACTTGGAGTTTTGAACAAATCTACTTTCCTTGACCTCTCTACTTGCATAGTCTCCTTGATGAATAAAGTGATTTACACCAATAACAAATAGATAAAACAATATAACAAAGTTCATTGTTATAAATTTGCCTCCTAAACTTGTGCAAGTTTCAAAAGGGATATTTGGTTGTTTCCTCCTATATATCTTGCCACATGTCACACCTATTATCTTTAGAGTTAATCCCTTCCTTCTTAAGAAGATATTCATGATGGAATTATGATTGATTTTATCTTTAAAGATTCATGGTTTAGAATACCTTTTCAAATGCTTAAATTATAAAATAAGTTATTTTAAAAAACAGTGTCATATGTTTAACAAGCAGCTATAATGAATTTTGAAAAAATAAGTTGGTTTATGATAAAAACAATGGAAGACTTTTAGATAAATAAAATTTGAGTGTTTAATGACTAGTCTCTCCTTAATTTGTATGAAAAACTTTGATCATTACCTCTAACAACTGTCGTTGGCCAACCTCTTACCACCACTTATGACGACCTTCGTCAACTAATTTCACCTTCCATCTTTGACGACCACTAGCGAATTTCAGTCACCACTTTACTAGCAAATTCTTCTATAATAATTTAAAATTAATAAAACACTTTTAGTATCTAGCAAACCGAACACACTTTTACATAAAACACTTTTGAGAAAAAGTTTCCAAACATATTTGTTCTTATTAATCTTCATCAAAGTGTTTAAATAAAAACAAATTTTTGAAAAATATTTTTTTCATAAATCATTCCAAGGAGACGTCAAATGTTTTTTAAAATTGTTTTTCGGTTCCATAATCTAAATAGTACAATTTTTTTTTCTTGAAAAGAAACAATTTCATGGTTTCTAAGTTCAAGAATCAACTCATACATACGAATAAAATTTCTAAAATTACACTCAAATATGTCCTCTAATTTAATAAATAAGTTTAGACAAAAATCAACCAACTTTACTATATATAGATACAACTTCAAATAGTTACAAATATAGCAAAATTACTAGTAGACCATGCTGTAAATATTGGTCTATTACCGATAAACCATTTTAGAGTAGACTTTGTTATTTTTATAATTTTTTTAAACATTGCTATGTACTTAATTGTTTTTCTTTAAATTGCTATCTAGGAGTGGAAGACCAACCCAAATAACTTGACAACTCGGATTATCCAACTTATAATGTGGGTTGAGTTGGATTGAAAATTTTAGTTTTTTCGGGTTGAGTTGGGTCTCGAGTTGGGGTTGAAAAATTCGGTTTAACCCAACCTAACTGAATTAATAATATATATTATGTTCGTTTATTTAATAAAAGTAAAGTTATGAGTCTTTTGTTAGCCGATCGTAATAAGAAGTAAACGATTATTTGAAGATAGAAAGCTAAACGATCGCATAAGAGGGTAAACAATCGTTTAGAATTCTAAATGATCGTTGGGTTGGAAATGAAAAAAAAAACAATACAACCCGATAACTCAACACAATCCATATTTTAGAGGTTGTGTTAGAAAATTAATTCAAGTTGTTCGAATTGCCAACCTAACCAATCCGAAAATATGAGTTGGGTTGGAAATGTCTTCCGACTCAATCCAACACATCTTCCAACTCAACCCAACCTGTTCTCTGCTATTATCGATTATAATTACGGTAGAAGTTTCCTCTAGATCATCAACTAACACCAATTCTACAAATACTCATGTGGAAGATTGTGAATGAAGTTTTGGGCGAAAAAATGGGCCAATTATGGGTATGAGGCCCAAAGAAACAATGGCCCATAGATCTCTCTGCTTTGGAATCGACATGTACCCAGTCCTTCATCTATTTCAATTTCTCCACTCAACCTCTTCCATATTCATTTAAACAATAAAGTTTAGTTATTTAGTTAATCAAGACCTCAATTTGCATTAATGCTTCGAGAGGGATTCTTCCTCTTTTAATCTCATAAGTACCTATATTACCTATTCAACAAAACAAAGCATCTCTTCTAAACCTTTCTTTGGTCTTTTAAGTAAGGCATATTCCAACCATCCAACAACAAAACCCCATATTGGTTGGCATAGTATATAAAAAAGATGCTGCACACCAATATCTATATCTATCTATATATATATATTGAAATCAAACTAACCCTAAATCAAAACATAATTTATTCAAATACCTAAATATTTTAAGTTAAAAGTTGCATATTTTAGATATTAAAGAAAATCTAGGTAAAGGAAAATTAAAATGAAGTACTTGGAGAAGGAGTTTGATTGATTTTTTATTGACAAGAAAGGCAAGAATTAGATATCATCTTGCTTTAAAGGCCTTTTATATTAGATTATTAACTAAACAACTTATCATACCCAATTCTTCTCTATAATCTAATTATGCAGATTTTAATTTAAACTTAGTTGAATTATTGAAAGTGACAAAAAGATAACGGAAGGAAATCAAGATCTTCTAAGTTTAGGCTCCTCTAAACACAATGCTTCAACCAATTTGATTTTAGTGACATCTAAACCAAATACTCCTTCTTCAAAGTTAATACATCAATTTGTACAAGTTTCAAAGCATATGCACACATTTTTCATCGAGATATCACACACTCAAAATTAGGTCTACGTTCGTAACCCTTTTGCACTATAATTAAAACAAGGAGAAAGAAAAGCACAATCCCAGGAAAGATTTAGTGAGCAAATTAGCAATAAGACTGAAAAGACAAACTAGAAATTAGACGCCAAAACCCACCATTCAACGTACCAAAACCAAAGTAAACAATGAAAGCACAAATAAACCAATAAAAAAAATCAATAATTTTTTTGTTTATCTAACATTAAAACTCATTTCTTTCAATGCAATTCACTCAAACTTTTCATTTATGTAAACTTCTAAAGTAAATATATGTTTTTTTTTAGCTAAGTAAATATATGTTTTTGGGAGTGAGAGGTTTGTAGTAAACATTTTATATGTTGGTAGAAAACAAAGTTTTAAACCTAATATTGGTTTGGGAAAATCCACAACTTAAAAAAAACAACTATTTTTGTAGTTAATATTATTTAATTACATTATTAATTATTTGATAAAGAGATGACTTGTGGCTTAAGAACGTGCAATGACATGGTCATATATTTAAGACATTACCACAACTAATACACTTATTCCAACTCTTATAATCCATTGTTATTAAAAAAATATTACACATCAACGACCACATTCAAAAGCACATCAACCACCCCTTTCAATTACTTTTGAAACTTTAAGCATATTTTTAAGAAACGTTTTTTTTTTTTTTTTTTGCTATGTGGATATGTTTCTTTCTTACAACTGGCTTTGAGTAAAGATTTGTAATCAATATGTAGAATAACCTGAACAATATTTTTTCTTCAAGGTACACCACTAAACAGTATAAAATTTAAGATCTTTAACCTCTTTGATTGGAGAGCATATACGCAAATGTGTTAGGCTCGGATTGGGTAGATTGTCTTAGGCAGGAGGCTATTGGAGAATTACCTTTATGGTTAGAACGAACCAAATATAACTAGAAGTTAAAGTTTCGTTGAAGTTGAATTATTTAAAGTTGATGCAAATGAGTGCCAAGAAAGACAGAGACAGATGAGATCCACCAGAAAGTTTTCGTTTTTTTATTGGAGTGAAAGCTAAATCTATATGTTGATTTTGCATTAATCGGCCCAATATCGCCTTCGGCTATCTATTCCCTCCAATCAAGCCAAATAAAACTGAACCCACCAATTTTTTCAATCCCTTTGATTTTATCGATTCTTCAATCACCTCCAAATGGGATTCGTCCCCTTCTGAGTTTGATTACATACCCTTTGTTTCTAATCGAAACTTGTGAATGGCGAGGGATAAACCCACCGCCGGCATCGAAATCAAGGTTCATTCCCGTCATGGGGAACACGAGGTTCAACCGGCGGCTGCCAGATCACGGCCGTCGGGGACTTCTCCGACCGAATTTGGTCAGTACCGGCCATTTAAGAAGTGGGTTCCATGGCTGGTGCCGGTTTTTGTGGTTGCTAATTCCGTTATGTTTACAATTTCTATGTATATTAATGATTGCCCCAAGAACTCTGCCTCTTGCATTGGTAGGTTTTTGGGTAGGTTCTCATTTCAGCCGCTTAAAGAGAATCCCCTTCTTGGCCCTTCTTCTTCAACGTGAGTTTCCTGTTTTTGCTTTTGGGTTGTGTTGGTTTAATCTACTGTTTTATTATGAGTGGGCAGCATTTGGTATTGTTCATGTTCTTTTAGAGTTTTTTTGTTTTGTTCTGTTTATCTGAGGAGTATTGTATTATGCCATGTTATGTTATGTTCTATATAGTGTTAAGAATGTGGTGTAGAGATGGTTTGAATGTAATTGGAGATGATCATGGCTGCATTGAAGTCTATCTTTGTTGTCAAATTGAAGTTTATATCAGAAAAAAGTTGGTGTGATCATTGATGAAGTTTTCTTTTTTCCCTTGAAATAATGATTGATGAAGTTTTGGGTTGTTGTAACAAGCTGCAATTGTGGGATTTACCCAACAGCAAGGCTTCTTTTGAAAGTGCTAGACGAACTTTTTGTTGACCTTTCTGGTGAAGTAATTTAGGATCATGTGGGTGTATTCATCTGTTATATGATGAGAATTGTAAGAAAAATGTGCACGTTGTAGAAGAAGTTATTGTACATGATTCTTTTTCTTACTTTATTTAATCCCAAATTTCAGATTAGAAAAGATGGGTGCTCTGGAAGTTGATAAAGTGGTTTATGGGCACCAGGCATGGAGATTGATCTCTTGTTTATGGCTACATGCAGGGGTGTTCCATATACTTGCTAACATGTTGAGTCTTGTTTTCATTGGGATAAGGCTCGAGCAAGAATTTGGCTTTGGTATGCACAACGGACTGAAATTAGCCTTTGAAATACAATGCATTCTTGAAAATTGTAGTGTTGATTTATTAAAAGCCATCCATTTTGTAACACTTTCATTTTGATTTTCTGTTTTCAAAGTCATGTTTGTTAACTAACATTTTTCTTTGTATTCCAATCTAATTTTTTATATACATAAACAAAAAAATATAACTGAAATCCTAGTCGAATTTTTAAATCTAAAAGTAGTTTTTCAAAAAAAACTTGAGAGGGAGCGTCTTTAGCAAGCATTGATATATGTAGTTTTTATAACTTAAGTTTCAAAAACAGAAAACCGACAATATAATTGTTATTGAGGCCTAGGCTTTTTGTAATGATCCTCAATTGGCTTTTTATAACCTTAGCTTGATTTCTTATGGAATTTGATTTTGTATTTAGCGAACATGTTTGAGACAGCAATGTGATTAAACTAACTGCACGTTGAGATTTGATCCTTAGTTATTTTATATCCATATTACAATTAGAGGTATCCTTTTTTTTTTCCTTCCTGATTGTTTAGAAAAGTGATAATTATTTTTCTGTATTCTCTTCTTATCCATAGTTCGAATTGGAATGCTGTACATTGTATCTGGGTTTGGTGGCAGTTTGATGTCGGCTCTGTTTATCCAGTCGGGTATCTCAGTAGGTGCTTCGGGTGCTCTTTTTGGTCTCTTAGGAGGCATGTTGTCAGAGCTACTTACGAATTGGACGATATATGCAAATAAGGTAAAAGAAGTTCAACATCGAAAGTCACTTGACTGTCTATGCATTGCCTTGTAACTGACTTAGAATCTGTGATGAAGCTTGCAGCCTTGTTGACTCTCCTCTTCATTATCGTAATCAATTTGGCCGTTGGAGTGCTTCCACATGTTGATAATTTTGCTCATATTGGAGGATTTATCTCAGGTTTTCTTCTGGGGTTTGTGTTTTTGGTACGTCCTCAGTTTGGATGGGTTAGCCAACGTAATGCACCTCGTGGAAATAGTTTGACTTCAAAATCTAAATATAAGCCATACCAATATGTGCTGTGGGTTGTATCTCTGGTGTTACTAATTGCTGGGTAAATACTTATTTTTTTATTTCATATCATTTGAAGTTTTCTATTTGAAGTGCTGAATTCGTATACTTGTTTTCTTCGTGTCAATCCCTGTGTTCATATTGAATACTCCAATATATGTGCTATCATTAGCTGCATGCCCATCGACATTACTTTACCGACATTTCGGAATCAACAGGTTTGCAGTTGGTTTGGTCTTTCTGTTTAGAGGGGAAAATATGAATGATCGGTGTTCATGGTGTCATTATTTGAGCTGCATTCCCACGTCAAAGTGGAGCTGCAACTCGCAGAAATTCTCTTGCGAGGTACCTAACTATACTTCTCTGGCCTCAAATCAGTTCAAGTTTACCTACCTTCACACATCGTCACCAAATGATTTATAGCCTATACTCTCTGTTAGGGACGACTCTCGAAATATCTCTACAATAGTATGGTATTGTCCACTTTAGAAATTGCTCCTCATGGTTTTATTTTTGGTTTCACTAAAAAGGGACATTCATACCATTAGAGATAGTCGTCTTCTTTTATAAACTCATGATCATTTTGTTATCCAGCCAATGTGGAACTTTTGATCGTTTTTCCAACAATCCTCCCCTTGAATAGAAGGCCAACGAGTCTCCCTTGAAATAGGCATTTCCCTTAATTACACTTGAGAACATTGTCTGCCAAGAGCTCAATGACGGATGGATGGCACATCTTTCAACACTCTCCACTTCTTTGTTTGAGACCCGAAAATTCTACCGATATGACCAAGCCATAGCATAACTTTGATACTATTTATTAGAGCAACAACTCTCCAAATACCTTTACAATGGTATAATATTGTCTAATTTGGGTATCTCTCATAGATTTGTTTTTTGTTTCACCAAAATGCCTTGTACTTTTAGAGATAGTTTGTTGTCCCTAATAAACTCATAATCATCCCCTTCTCTAGCCAACTTTGATCACATTTCCAACACAGTCTAAAGTCATCATTTGATTGGGCTGAGTCATCTTCCATCAAAATTGAATATGGAATCTCTTTTTCTGAAAATGAGTTGGGTATCAAACATTTTTCAGTTTGAGGTGATATTTTGTAGATGAAATATTAGAGATTCCGAATCCTATTTCTCAACAAACCTGTTTGGGAGACTGTTTTCTAAGTAATTTTTCGCTTTTGCTTTTTGAAAACTATTCTTTTAACAACTATGATGGGTAAAGAATCTTGTCATTTTACAACTTTGTAAAAATTATGCAGACAAGTCAGTTGGGAAATCAGCTAAACATGACGTGCCTAAGCAACGGGAGAAGCGGCTCGTATTCGTTAACCAACAGTAGCTCCACAGAAGCAGAAAAAATATGTTCTCAGCTCTGCAGTTGACTTAGTTATGATAAAAACTTTATACACGAGAAAAAAATGTGGAGACTTGATAGAGCTCTTCTTCCTGTAATTGTTTTATGATCAAATTGTATATGACAACATTTAATCATGTCTTCATACCACATCCAATCTTTGCCAAGCTCATATTATTAAAATAACCCACCACCTTTCATTCTCATCTCTGAAACCTCAAAGTTTCCTTTATCTTTGTTCTTCAATGTACTCTGCAATCATCGTTGATGTAAACTCACTTATAGAAGGGGAGATAAAATATATCCAACATGAGCTTAACTCAACTTATACATGTATATATTCAAAGACAAGGTGTTTCAGGTTCAAATCTCTCTACCCATATTGTATTACAATACCTTTTCAAAAAGAAAAAGAAAAAAAAAGAAAATGTATGTTTAAGGGGAGTTTCTTAAACTTTAAAAGCTAAAGAAGCTACGATATAAAAGAGGATTACTCTCTCCCAAAATACCCATATTTACGACTAAAATTTCTAACAAACTCACGAACAATTTTTACTAATGTCATTTTCTATAATCATACACAATATAAGGTAACCGTAACTGAGTTCTTGCAAACACTTCCCCCCCCCCCCAAAAAAAAAACAGTTCCACTCCTATAATTTCCTTTTAGTTTTTCAATTGCATATTGCATGAGGATTAGATATTGCTTAGCAACTGTTGAAATTAGCATATAAGTGACTACACTATAATGTTGCAAATGAAATATCAGTACTGTTATGAGTTTAGCCATTATTTTGAATGTAAAGTAGTAAATATATGTATAGTTTAGTAGAAAAAGTGTCTATTCTTGTAAAGTTTAGCTTAGTAAACAAGGCATCTTATTACAAAGGTGGGTCAGTTGATTTCTCACCCTACAAATGACAGAGTTCAACAAAAAAAAAAAAAAAAACCAAGTTATCGAAAACAAACTTTTGTAATCTTTCTAATTTCTATAATACGTTTTTCTTCTTATGTTTCTCTCTTGACATGAACAAAAGCCTTTGAATCAATATCTTTCCTGATCCCCTTCACTTATCTTATGATGATTTCATCATCAACAACCTTGTGTACTTCCCCTTGATTTTCGTTGCCAGTGGTAGACTAAACAATGGCCATTGTGAGACATTGTGCATCTGCATAAATTTAATAGATCAGGTAAATGTACTTTGTTGAAGATGATGATTGTGGAGCTTAGGGAGATCCATATGCTCATGTGAAGTGTTGAAAAGGAACATGTGATGAATTTTATCTATAATTTTAATTTTTTTTTCACTCTGATTAATTATAATGACCTAAATGAGTGTAGGTAGGTGACCATCATGGATCGAACTCGTGACATTTAGTTATTGACCTTTTTACCACTATACCAATCTATGACGATTCAAAATTGTTATTAAGATTTAGACCAAATTCATTCTATTATTTATTATATTTATGTGATATTAAATTTAATCACACCGCATAAAAAAAAAAGTTAAAATTATAACAACTGTGATTACTTTGCTTAAATTTTTTTACAAAAGTTTTTATTTTCTTAAAAGAACAAAAACAAGTTCTAAATTTTTTTTACATTGAAAAAAAAAGGTTAAATTCATAGGTGATATAAAAGTTTCTATGAACTTAATTTAAAGGAACTACAACTAAAGGATTGTAATGGTACATTTTCATTAATAAAATTTACTCCAATAATGTTTTTTTTTTTTAAAAAAAAAGTATTTAATGCTAAACAAAGAAAGCTGAGCTAAATTTATAAATTGCTTTGTCTTTTTTCTGCACAATTAAAAAAGAAAAAAAAAAAAACCTAAGCATGCATCACTTGAACATAATGCTCTAGACTATCGATCCAACTAGGGCATTAGAAATAAATTTGTCGATTAGTACATACATGAGCTCATCATTGGACATTTCACTAGGTTAGGCCTTAGAACCTTTCGTGGGTAAATTTTAGACTTAGTGTTTGGATTTTGTGAACTTTACTCTGGTTTGGTATAATTTATCTATCTGTCTAGAAGAGTCACTCACAACAATTTAATAAAAAAAAAAGATTTAGAGAAAGAACCTAAATTCACTTTGGAATTTTCACAAATGTCCTAAATTTTAAATTATTTTCTAAAATAGGATTTCGTATAAATTTTGGACAATAATAACCTTCTAATAATTATAAATTATATGTTATATTCGTAATAAATTTTAAATTATTTTCTTATTAAAGATACTTTCAATTTATTGTCATATTAATTAATTTCTTATATAAATGTGTGCTATTATTATAAAAATTATTTGAGTATATTTTTTTAATGAAGTATAATACAAAATATAATCCAATATGGAATATTATTAAAATTAATTTATCATAACCGTGGAAATTATTTCATCTTCATCACCAAACTTCATTCAATTTCCAATTGCTGTCGTCCACCTTTTATTTCCATAACCTCAACCTTTCAGTTTTCCATTGATTTCGTCGCCGGCTCATCTTCATTACGTTAACCTTTGATTAATAAACAAACATCTAATTTTCTACTTTTTTTCTTTATCCTTCAACATCCTTCACATTAACCTTACTATTTTTCGTAGATTTCGTTGCCTTTCGGTTAGTATTTGGTTTTCGTTGTCTTTCGGTTAGTATTTGGTCGGACTTCTCTTTATTCCTTTTGTTATCATTGGACTTTCGGTTAGTAGGAATTTTCAATTATTTTCATTATTCTCCATTCCATATATTTCAAGAACACATATATACACATATATAAAATACACATATTTTACCTTATGTTTTTCGTCACTTCTCTATTCTAGGTTTTCATTATCATACTGTATACTACATAATTACAACAATAATTAACTATATACCCGTAAGGTATAATCGTTTTTTGACATGATTTATTAAATATATACCACATATTATTTACAATTATACTAATTTTTTAATATTCCTACAAAACATAATAGGTTATATATTTCATTTATTATATATATACCACATCTTATTTTCTATTATAATAGTTTTTTAATTTACCAGTTTGATGTTTTATTATACATATACTACATCTTATTGACAATTATATTATTTAATAACTTATACCTATAATATTTTTGAAACAGGATGGCCAGTATTGGAGTCTACTTTGATGGTTTTTTTAACGAAACTAACAATTACGTTAGTTTTAGTGTGTCTGAAATAGTAGTTGATGAACATATGTCATATATTGAATTGTCCAATGTCCTTAAATCCAAGTTAGGTAGTTTTTTTTATATGAACAACTTTGATATATACATTTGCTTAGGTCCTATAGAATGTCTTAAGAAAGATATGGTAATAAAAAATGACAACGATGTTAAATGGGTTTACCATATAATAACAGCTAACGTTGAACAACATATTGTTCTTATTGTTCATTGTGTTGGTCTTTGAGCTATTTCTTTGGGTTCATCGTCCTCAAGTTCATTTCAAACACAAATCCATTCAGATGGAAGTCGTTTTGTTGAAACCATAGATATGTCTAAGATAGATTCCAACTTTGTACTAAAAATCCAGGACATGTTTTCAACCAAATCTTTATTGAAAAAGTCCGTTCAAGCCATTGATATTAGAGATAATTTTCAATACGTTACAGTGAAATCAAACAAGGAAGTGTTGAATTTGCAGTGCGTAATTGAAGATTGCAAATGGTCATTGCGTGCTTCTAGTTGTTTTCATGGTTTGGACCATATGGGTTCTTACTAGATTCGATTCTGAACACAAATGTTCAGTAGATGTTCCACTTATAGATCACAAACAAGCTACCTTTACTGTTATTAAGGACTTAATAAAGAACAAAATTAGTTTAGCTGGTTCAGAATTGTCCACTCCCAACGATATAGTTTATTTCGTTTGTGTTGAACATGGTTTAAGCATATCTTACCAAAAAGCATAGCATGCACGTGAGGCCGCGTTGGATGAGATTAGAGGTTCTCTGGAAGAATCCTACAAGATGGTAGCCAAATTTGCTTACATGTTACATTTTAACAATCCAGGTATATTAAATATATACATCTCCGCATATGTAATATACTTATCATTTTTTATGTTAATATTTTTTATGTTCGTAGATTCTATTGTTGAATACCAAGTTGATGATAATGGTAGATTTCTATATTTCTTTATGGCATTATCTGTTTCTATTGCTTGGTTTGCAACACTGTCGTTTAGTCATATCTATTGATGGAACAAGCATGAAGAATAAGTACGGGGTACTCTTTTATCTGTTTCAAGTCCTGATGTCAATGATCAAATACTACCACTAGCTTTTTGTGTGGTAGATTATGAAAATGATGCATCTTGGAACGTAGTTTTGCAATGAACTTAAGTAAATTATTGGTGGTAGAAATGACATTGTCATAGTATCTGACTAGCACAAGAGTATATGCAAAGCAATAGAGGTAGTATTTCCCAATGTTCTACATTGCATGTGCATGGTTCATTTACTTAGGAACTTGAAGTTGAAATATAGATCAATAGTCGATACCGTGTTCCATGCATGTGGCAAGGCTTACAATGTTGTTGATTTTGAACAACAAATGTGTTTGTTGGAATCAAATGCACCTGGTATACGTGAGGAGTTACAATCAATTGGATTTGCTAGGTCGTCTCGTGCCTACTCACCCCTTAGTAGATATAATGTAATGACTACTAACATATCTGAGAGTCTGAATAATGCAATTATCAAGGCTAGGGAGTTGTCAATATGTTCAATGCTTGAGGTATTGAGAATGATGTTGCAGAGATGGTTTTTTTAGCGTAGAAATGAAGCAGACTATCAAGTTACAGATTTTACAAAAACAGTCGAAGCTATTATAAGGGAACAAATTGAAAATAGTCGATCTATGAAGGTATATTTAATTTTTTAACCAAATAAAATGTTTATATATACATCGTCTTATTATTTATATACCTACTTATTTTTTATACTTAATTACATATGTAGGTCAATCCAGTCAATAACATGAAATACCAGGTCATTCATGGAACATCTCAATACGTTGTGTACTTGCCTTCTAAGATTTGTACTTGTAGGATGTGGGATATATTGCAAATACCTTATGCCCATGCATGTGATGTTCTTATTATGAAGCATTTGTCAATAAAGCCATATGTTTCACATTATTATTTGAACAGCACATTGAGTTCAATTTATAGAGGATTAATAAATCTTTTAGACGATCATCCACATTGGTAAGTATCTGATGATGTTTCATCCATTGTCATCCTCCCACCTAATGTAAAACGTCCAGTTGATAGACCCAAGAAGATTAGAATTCCTTCTAAAATGGAGTTCAAGAGACGCGTAAAATGTGACCGTTGTGGACGTTATGGGCATAACAGAAAGCGATGCAAGTTTTCCTTATCTAGCTAGTTTATCATTGTTTTTTATATTTTAAATATCTAATGTTGTTTTGAACTTTAATTACGTTTATTCTTAAGTTAGTTATGAAACTAATTAGTTCTTGAATACAATATTACTCATGAATCACAACATTGTTTATGATCATTAATTTTTGTGTGTTCCTGCTTATGTAAGAAGTTTACATAATTATATACTTCACATCATTACAAATATACCCATGAAAAAAATTAATGTTTGTGTTTCATTTGTTTTTCATGTTTCTGTAGTAAGGGTACATATTTATTATGCTCTTTCTAATCATACACTCTCCAATACAAATAACATTGCTATAACAAAATCAAAATTTTATAACATTGCTATAACATTCCATTAAATATAAAAAACAGACCATCAAGTATAAGAATTACAACTTATTGCAAATGTACTTTTAATATTTATATTGAACATTCAAACCATATCTCAAGAAATTTCATGCACAATGAACACCATATAAGAACATAAATAATATACGTATTTAATGTTTCTGTTTTTCCGTAATACCAACAACATAAAAACTAATCATACCCAAAAGTACATGTAAATGAATACATAAATTTAAGTTTTACTTCAGCACATAACCTTAAACATTAAATCTATACTAGATAAGTGAGAGTTATAAAGTTCTTGTGATAATAATTTGAAACTTGGACCTTACCCCCTTAACTACTGATCTCTACTTTTTCCTTTTTTGGTTCTGCAGATCCAAATTTTGTTGTGAATGGAGATCTCATTATCCTAGAAGGTATATTTCCTCTCCTCATGCTCCTCCTGACAGCTTGCTTATAAGCAAATATATCTTTTCCTCGAGTCTATTATTACAAACATTTCTCAGTACCGTATATTTTATATATTATGTCATATATATTCAGATCATTAAACATATACGTACAATCATTGTAGCACTCTTCATAACTACAGTTTGATGCTTCGATGCTTTTTCCATTTTTTTCTTCTATGTAAATTAGATTAAAAAGAAGAATTAATATTTTCACACATCATATTAATTAAAAATTAATATCTATATTTACAAATGTACTTACCTTCAATTTGATTGCTTCCTTTTCAATTTCATCTACTTCTTTGAGTATAGTTGTGCTATATACAACATCATCCACACAATCATTTTGGTCATCCTGATCATCATGATATTCAATAATTAATACATAGAGCAACAAAGAATTAGAGTACATAATAAAGTATTGACACATATACTTACTAGTGTATTACCACATGCGATGCACGTTTTTCTATTTTTAAATTTTATTTCAATAATTTAGTTTAAAAGTTACTTTAATAATACAGTTGTATTAGTGATATGTTTATACAAATTTAATATATTTCTATAAAATTAAATTCTGATTTTGTTTATTTTGATTAATTTATTAGTTTGTTTTGTTTGATTTAGTTTAGAACGATACACGGTTGTTAAATAATCAATCTCTAACTGAAAAAATATGTATTTCAACGATTGTTTTACGTAATATAAATAACAATGCGATTTTTTTTAAGAAAAAACTATTTTCACCTCGTGCAAATTACCAAAAACAATGTTAAAAAGATAAAACTCACTCTATTTGCTACTGAGAGTGTAAATATTTTGCTCACTTTGTTGATTTTTATAATTTTCCCAACAATAATTATTATAACCATGAATACAACAAATTAAGCAATTCAAAACTTCTTTGTATACAATGTTTTTTGTCCACAAATCCTTTGATTTCATCAGTACTTTTGTTGTTGATAGAGACTCCTCTTGATAGGGCTACGTATAGTTGACCATGAGAAAAGACATCTTGAGGAAGATAAACTCTACATTTGGTATTGTCTGTCCTTGAGCCTTATTGATAGTCATTGCAAAACATAATCTTATTGAGAACTGTTTTCTCTTGAACTTGAATGGATACCCTTCGTCGTTTGCAGGACTCATTGGTATTCGTGGTAGAAAAACTTTTTTTACTGCATTTTGTCCAGTTGCAATTTCTGCATAAATTATATTTTTGTGAAACTCACAACAAACCATTCTAGTTCCATTACATAGACCATTGCCTGGGTCTAAGTTTCTCAATAGTATAAATGGGCAATCTTTTTTAAGAAACAATTTGTGTGGAGGAACACCATTAAGCAACAATGAGTTGGGAAATTCCTCTTGATAATAATTATGTGTATCATCAATTGCTTCATCAAAACTCATGAATTCTTCCATTTTTCCAGGAAACAGTTCGATCATTCTTTCATTGATTTGGTCAACATACTCATTTGTTGTCGATTGAATTTTCTTCATTTGTACCTGTAACAGTGATATTGGCAGGGAGGCAAATATAATCATCTTCTGTTGACAGTTCAGTTCAGTTTCCAATCTTCAACAAATATTCTGCAAAACGGGTATCATTTTGAGCTCTCATATTTTTAGTTAATTGGATTTTCTCCATGTATTTCCAAAGGTACGACTTTACCAAACTTTCATTAATAGTTTGTTGTCTTGTAGCTCGTGGGACAACAGGTAACACTTGTCGAAAATCTCCTCCAAACACAACCACTTTTCTACCGAATGGTTCTGGATTATCCATTATATCTCTAAAAGTTCTGTCAACTGCTTCTATTGTGGCCTTTTTTGCCATTGGCACCTCGTCCCAAATTATTACTTTTGCTTGCTTGATCAATTCTGTTTTGTTACTTTGCTTAGAAATATTGCATACAGATGACTCATGTGTTTCTAATGGTATATTAAATCTAGAATGTGTTGTTCAGCCCCCTGGCATAATTGAAGCAGCAACGCCTGATGTTGCTGTTGCAATTGCAATCATATTTCTTGATCTTATAGTAGCTAACAAAGCACGATACAAAAATGTTTTCTCGGTTCCTCCTGGCCCATCAATAAAAAATACACCACTTTTATTACTCACAATTATGTCAACAATAATATCGTATGCAATCTTTTGGTCTTCATTCAACTTTGAAGGACCTTGAATATCTTCATCTGATACTACAATTGATTTTTCATCAATTATTTATTTTATATAGCAATTGTTTCCACATTGTGGCTTATGTTTGATTTCAGGCAAATCATACATAGTGATTTGTTTGCCCATTAACTCTAGGAACACTTTTATATCTCTTAAACTGTGTTGCAATTGATATTCTACATTCTCTGATTCGTCTTTTCTATAATCATGTAACAATTCATGAGAATATCTTTCCCACAGTTTTCTAACATCTACGGGTTCACAATACACTAAGATTGTTGCAAAAAGTCTTCGAAAAGCATAAGGCATCTCAAACGAAGCTGCTTCATCCAAACATTATGTTACACTTTCATCAGATTCTAGTAGTCCTCTTTCTTTTGCTGAATCTTTAAATGTTTGAACTCTTTTTCCATTGACTATCAATAAGGACTCAAATGACGTCAATCCTCTGACATGATTTAATAGCAAACGCAAGTAATATCTTTCTCCTTCCCTTGGATTTGCTCCTACAATGCGTGATATAGCTATTCCCTTTTTCCTCTCCTTCCAAATTCGTAGTTGTTTGTCCCATACATAATGTTCAGGAAACTCTTTATATAAAAAATTTCGGGTTGTTTCAGATGTTTGACACATATAAAAGTACTCTGTTAACATTGTTTTTGAGACATGATCCCAACTAATAAGTTTCTTCAAAATTTGATTTTCCCAATAAGAAACACACTGCATATTTGGAAGGTGATGTTGTAAGTTTATAACTGGAGGATATATCTCATTCAGTTTAAAATCATAAATTCTCAATATGCCTCTTGAGCCGATACCCATCTTGCATCTTGATAATCTCTTATTTCATCAATACCTTTATTGCCATCATCATGTGATATATAAACAGCTGCTCTATCATGCCCCTTGTAAATATACTTGTATAAATATTTAACTGCTTTCAACCCCGAGCATATTTCAACATTAATGTGACAATTGTATCTCAAAAGTAGGTATGGATTATAAGGCACAACCCATCGATTATCAAATGTCTTTTTTCTTATTGATACCTGATATAATTGTAAAGATATATTTTTTAACAAATAAATTGAGGAAATTAACACTATTATGAAAGACATTATAGAGAAATAAATATAAAACAATAAAAAGTAATATTATTATAAATACCTGTGTTTCGTCGTCTCTCTTTCTATATATTGGATACGCATCCTTTCCTTACATTGTCGAGGATAATGAAATTTACATTTTCCATTGATCATGCACGGACACTTTTTGTTATCTTCTCCACATGGGCCATGCAACATATGCTTCACAACAGCATTGTGAAGTGCAAGATTTGTTTGAATATTTGGAATTTCCGCACGAACAT
The DNA here is from genome assembly GCA_025688845.1 of Cucumis hystrix. NCBI lineage: Eukaryota > Viridiplantae > Streptophyta > Magnoliopsida > Cucurbitales > Cucurbitaceae > Cucumis > Cucumis hystrix. The sequence goes on from CM046894.1 coordinate 2,453,931, forward strand.
ATTTATCATATTGGTCAGCATTAATGATCTTGAAATCCCTTTTCAATATTACCAACATGTGTAGGTGTGGAAGACCTCGTTTTTGAAATTCAATCACATATACGAGCGCTGCAACTTTCCTCTAAATACTCTTGAAATTCCTTTTCAATATTACCAACATGTGTAGGTGTGGAAGATTTCCTTGTGGACAATTTGGTCTTTTAAGTCCATTAACTTTCCTCTAAATACTCTTGAAGTTAGATCTGGTCTATCGTGAGATTGTTGTCCTTCCATAAGTTCTTCTCTTATTTCCTTCCATTCAGAATTGCAAGTCATTGTTATGAAAAGATATGGCTTATCATAATGCTGTACTAAGGCCATTGCATCTAAATATTGACGTCGCATGTCTCTAGGACCACCAATAAAAGTTGAAGGTAGAACCACATGTTTTCCAACCTTGTCTCCCCTCGTTTCTCCTGCATTTACAACATCAACGATCCCTTGATACAACTCCGAACGAATTTGTGATTGTTGTGTTTTATAGAAATCAAGCCTCGTTGTTTCAAGCTTTATGTACATATCAACAACATATTGTTGGAATAGTCTTCTGACTAGAAGCAATATTGATTTAGTAGATGGTCGTATTTGCAGCTTAAAACAATAATATTCTCTGCACGAAACCGTGGGCGATCGACATTTTGAAATTCCTACAAAATTGTTGAATAAAGAAATTATATGTAATATGAAAATTATGCTCACAAAAAATTAAAGCACATATAAGTTCTTAAAAAAATCACAATGACAAAGCAAACGAACCTTGATTTTCATTATTTATTATATCTTCAATGTTGTTGATTTTTTGAATATTTGATGTTCCTTCTGTCGACATCTTATTTGACCCAGCGTCATGATTTTGCTTCACATTTATTTTGATGTCTTGATGCCAACCAGCCTCTTCATTTGGTAATAGTAATGGATATTGAAGTGAATCATAACAACTAAAATAATGTTGTATTCTGTGGCATTTTCCTGAATGAGCATGTACCACTATATCTCTTTTAAATTGAATGTTATTGTTTCCTTCAATCCAAATAGCCGCTACTTGATCCACTCCAGGTAGATTATAGACACGTTGATCAACTTGAACATTTGTTGCAAGATGAATATGAGCATCTTCAATAGATTGGAGATCTTTTAAACTTCTAAAAAATTTGGCATATGGATTGTCTTTTAAAACTTCTGCCAACTTTTGAGTAAGACTTTCGCTCAACCCAACATCTTTTAATCTTTCCATATGATTTTGAATTTCATTCATGGTATCATAAAAAGTATAGTTGAAAGAATATTGGCTTCTCATCTGGCAATAAACTTGGAAGGTCATGATGTATTTGTCCTTGTACTCTAAATGTGTAGACTCCTTTATGTGAAGAAGCTAGATCTTTATCTAAATTGACCCCAAATGACGTGAAAGAGAAAATACTATTATAAGCCCGAATATTCTTCCTAAATTAAACTCCTTCTTCAGACTGTGTTGTGAACAAATGAGCAAGGTGTTTATGTACTGTTGTTTCAGCAAGATGAACCTGGATGGTTTATTTAAAATTATTATTACAAATGAATGCATTTACTAACTCAAATGTTTAATTGAATATTTCATTGTTTGAAAATTATACTTGACCATTGAAGCAACAAGATGTTGGAGTCTCGTGCTCAAATTTTATTGCCTTACAAAATGTACATGGTCGTATCTTTTTAAGCTCGTGTATAGGAGAGTGAAACGGGTGTTCTAAAGCTTCTGATCCTATTGAACATCAAACGATGTGAAATAGTTAGCACATTAAAATATATTATATTATATTATATTATATATATGTATGTGTGTGTATATATATGAAATTTAAGGTGTAATATAACAATAAAATATTACCTAGGATTTGATTTGTTGTATCTTGTGCGACTGTACTAAAATCAACTTTTCTTTTACTACTACTTTGCTTGTCACTTTCTTCGAGTTGTCTTTTTTTTCTTGATTGAATGGACAATTCAATTGTTCTTCTCCTTTCTTCTTGTGAAAGGTTAAAATATGCTTTCTTTTTTTTCTTACCATCCATATTTTCTAAAAATAAAATAATATGCAAGTTATAAAATATTAAAACTTTGAATTACAATATTCAATATATATGCATGTAGTTTAAATAGTTTATTTTTAAACTAACTATTTGATTTTTACAATATTCGATATATATAATTTAAAATAGTATATTAGATCATACAATCGAAAGAATTAACTTAATATTAACGGTATTAATGCTTTGTTTTTTTTTTCCTTAACTCTAATCTTTTTTTTATGAATATTCATGTTTTCCCTTAATAAAATGCTGCTAATTTCATCATAATTTTTTTCTGTCATAAGTGTTGTTTTACCCATATGATTTAATGGTATAGTTTTCTTAAAACGATATGAAAAAATTAAAGTTATAAATATATGGTGAAACTTATATGGAAAGAGTATGATACTTGAAATATACTTTTATATGACCTATAAATAGTATAGAATTAAAAAAGACCAAAATAAAAGTTTTAAAAATAGAAAATTTGTAGAAAAAATATTTTTTTAGAAATCAACATTTACACTATTTTTTTCTTAGACATTTTAAATTACAGTTAAAAAGTAAATAATCTTACAAAATAAAAAACTCTTCCTTACCTATTTCTTAAACATTTTTTTAAATATCAATCACTCTTACACACTTCGCAATAATTATCTTCATATCCTATGTGTATGGTTTCCAAGATGATGATTCCAAGTTATCTGTGTATGGAACCACAAAATGACATAATTCCATGCATTACATTATTTTTAAAAATTATTCATAATTTTAACGTTTTAAAATCACTTGATATAAATTTTCATGACATTGTAAATTAATTAAATCGAAATGATAATTATTAAATAATATAAAATGAAAACTAAAAAAAATATTTTAGTTATAAATAATATATTTGCATGAAACTCCATGAAATAAAATTTGATCTCTTCAAATTCTCAATAATTATCCTCTTATCTTATGTATAAGGAAAATTAAGTTTCAAAGGTAAATGATTCTACCTCTTTCTTCATCGAGCCCCATCAAATTAAAGGTCATTATGTCACTCCAAACCCTCATTTTGCACACTTCTCATTTTTTTTTTTATTTTCCATATGAATGCTTCCTTTTGAAGAAGATCTTGGTTTATCTTACAATTTTTTTTCATTTTACTTCTATTTGGGTTTAATTCATTCTCATTATTCTCTCCTAATTCTTGAACTATATATGTAGTTTTCTTTTTCGTTTGTTTTTCCTAAAAAGTACATTTTTATTAAATTCAAATTTTACTACACAATTTTTCCCCCTCCTATTTTTCTATTTTTCTTTATTGAAATTTTCCATATCTACTGTTTTTTTTTCCATTTAGAAAATAATATTTCTCTCTCGTTGTAATTTTCAATTTCTATGTTTTCTTTCCATCTAGAAAAAATTATTTTCCTCTTAATTAATGAAAATTTACCTCTATGTATTTTTTCGTTCATAAAAATTTCCTTTATTTATTTTATTAAAGCTTACCTTTTCTATGTAATTTTTTCTTTATGTACATGATTGCAAATATAAATAGTTGTCAAAAGAAAAGAGAAGAAACAATTTTGTCACTTTTTCTAGCAACGCCTTCGTGCATGAACGATCGAGTTTGTGTGTTCAACTTTTTGAATTTATGGTTAGGTTTTTTCTTGTGTTTGATTCGTATTTTTTTAGACTTTTTACAATTTCTTGTTTTAATCCAGAGTTATTGTTTATGATCTTCTTCTTATGAACTGTTTCTTCCATCAATTTTCTGTAGTTTCTCTTTTATCTCTCTTAAGAACTTAAATTTTGAGGGAGGCGAAGATAAAAGACTATTAAGATACAAATCAGTTGATGATTCAAATAGAGGATTTATATTGCATTCATGACATTTGAAAGAAATCAAAGAGAAAAAGGACTGAGGTAACTAAAAAGTTAATTGCAAATTTTTCTATTATTATTTATTTTATATTTCTTGTTATGCTTGCAAGTGTTTCATTTTTTTTTTCACATTTTGTTTGTTAATATTCCCTTATATTCTTTGTGTTCTTATTTCTTGTTTGGATCTATTTTAATAGTTTTCGTATGTTGTAATAGATTCTTTTGTTTACAAACATAATTTTTTTTGTGTTATTTCATCATTATAATGACTATTTTGTGTTTATATAACATATGTTAAGAACTGAAACATAAACAAATTTCGTTTTTGAACTGAATAATTTTTTTTATTATAACCAAAACTCAGGTAGATTTTAAAATTTTCAATTTATTTCATAATTTAGTAGTCATGTTTATAAAAAATATGAACAAAACACACATAAAATATGAACAAAACACACATAATTCTTCCTCAAATCATTTATATTTAAATGTTTATACAAATCAAATTATTTGAATGAGATAACTTAACAGTCTAAATATTGTATCTTGTGTAATAAACTGCAAAAAAAATATAGACACATTAAATTTTATAGTTTAACAACGATATACAAAAAAAAAAAATTAACCTGAAATAATGTTGAGGTGCCTCTGTTCATAGACAAAGTTGAAAATAGACTTAGAAATACGTTTGTTTAAGAGAGTTTTTGTATATGGTAAACCAAATATGATCTTAAAACTGTCAATATAAAGGTGAATTATATGTTTTCATTGATCGTTAGATTACATTACCGTTATTATTGTAATTGTCAAATGATATATCTAATCTTTTTTTTTTTATTATTGGTCTTAACTAATATGTAATAAAAACATATATCTATATATTTTTAAATTTCTTAACTTATATGTTTTTTTTAATTATTATGTTTAATTTTGTTTAGGGTGCAAGGTTTAAGTGTTTCGTTTTTTTTTCTTCCTCTTTTGTTTTTCTTTTTAATAAAAAAATAAATAATAAATTTTAATTTTGTCAAATTTTATTTCATTTACTTTTCAATATCTATAATTAAATTACATAATCTATCATTTATGATTGATGTAATATTTTACGTGAGTAATTATGACAATGATAGTAATTATGTTAAGTTTATATATAGGACTTTTAATAGTAAGGATTAATCAAAAGCTTTTATTACAATTAATAACGTTAAACCATTTTATACCTTTAATTTCTAATTTATTTTATAGTTATTATAAATGTCAGTTTTAGTTTCTTTCCTTTTGTCAATTTCATTGTTTAGAGTCTGATTTTGTTTTTATGTTATATATTTTCATTAGTTGTAATTTTTCTTTTTGTTATATTGATTAGTACAATATTTGATTTTTACATTGTCCCTTTTTTTTCGTAAGTTATGATTTTTTTTTTGTTCCTGTCTAGCAATAATTTTATATATGAATGAAAGAAACTCATTTAAAGAATAATCAAGAATAAGAAATTTTCAATTTGATTTTAATATAAATAATTCATACAATTTCCAAATAGCAAAGCAAAATTAAAAAAGATTAAGTCTTTGAAAAACAATCACTTTAAAAAGCATAAACCTAAAAATCCTTTGTAGCATATATTATACTGTCAACTTCATCTTCTTCTTATTATTTTTTTTCATTTTTCTTCTTTTTCTTTGTTGCTCCCATGTCGTTTCTTTGCCATAGATCCAACAGTACAAATTTCTTGAACAACAATTTGATTTCGTGCACGATCAACTTCGGTTGTTTTATCCATTCTTACCAAAAAACAATACTTCTTGTCTTCCCAAAGTACTAAGTTTTGATAGAATTTACTTTTTTCCTTTTTTGACACATGTAATTTATAATGAAAATAAATGTTCAGTACATAAAATTGTGTGAAATTTAATTATTTAAATATTTGTAATGTACCGGTAGATCTTTATAGTATTCTGTCACACTACATCCAATTAAGTACTCTGAAGCATCAAACATTGTTGCATACGTTTCATCGTCTTCATTTGATATCGTCAATCTCAACATGCACTTTCTAATAAAAGTTGATTTATCATTTCTGCATGTTTGACATGATGTTGTTAGTTCAGAATCTAAGGGATAGAGTATTTCATTACATGAAGTACATTTTTCAAACCATGGATTTTCTTTGTTTTGAATCCTAACAATTCCAATAAAATAACAATTTTTATTTTCAATCTTCCCTTTGATTATGTCATCCATGTTAGCTTCTTTTGCTTCAATCATTTTTTTGGCCGGATATAGAAGATTCCTAAGCGTCCGATCTTTGGATAGGCTATCAAACCTAGAAAAATAAATATGGTTAGTAATTTGTTTAGGCAGTAGTAAATTATATTTTAACCGTGATTTTATTTAATTATGCTTGCCTTGTCTTTAATGCCTCTGTCATCTCATAAGTTGGATTTATGGATTTATCGTAATTGTTTTTCCTTTTTCTAACTTTGTATTGAACTTTTCAATTTGTTCATTAAACATGGTTATTTGCATGCATTCTCCCTACGAAAAAAAATAACTTTTAAGCATTTACAAAAAAAAAATTAAAATATATAGTTTTTACCTCCTTATCAACTCCTATAACTTTTTTTTATTCGGAGAGGTTCTCTGTTTCTATTTTTAAATCGTTGGGCAGCAAACTCTCTCACAATTGTTAGCTTTGTAAACCAACCTTTTTGAAAAGGTTTCAAATTCATAATCGTGCTTTCCGTCATCTAGTACATATAAAATTTAAAGAAACTATTAGATTCAGATTAATTTACCTAAATTTGCAAAAATAATTTATAATTGAAAACAAAAAAAAAGTAAATAAAAAATGCAATACCTTTGGTTTTGTGATCTAAAATGAGATCTAAGATAAAGAAAATATTTCGGACCTAATTGTGTAGAATAGAAACAATGACTGAATTGGTAATTGAGATATTGTTTAAATATTAGCGGATGTAAATGTTACGTTACAATTTTTTTTGTAGTTCATTGAAAAAAAAACAAATTTAATAAGATTGAAATAATTACAATTTTATAAATTGAAATTTAAGGTTAGTAATTAAAATAATTACGTTACATGATTAATGCATTTTATAAATAAATGATTACAATAGAATTAAGCTTTTAATTCATTTACCATAAATACTATAAATTATTACATCAACAATAAATGGTATTATGTAATTTAATTTTTTATATTGAAAAACGTTTGAGAGTTACTGAAAAAAAAAACACAATCATTTAAATTATTTTCCTTAAATTTTAATTTATGAAATTGTAATTATTTCAATCTTATTAAAAACTTAATTCTATTAAAATCTTTAATTCCATTTTATTCTTAATTCCATTTTAAGGGTATAGATGTACTTTTTAAAAAATTCAGGGATACACTTGTCCTAAAATGTTTTTTAAACATTCTGACATTTTATATATTATAGATATTTCAAATATACCTGCTGTTTTGTTTTCATTTTCAATTTGTCCATTCTACTGATCATTATAATTATTATTATGTATTATATACATCAAACATTCTATAATAAAATAATAAAGTTCAACCATATGTTGATATATTAAACAAATACCTCTTGTCCTTCTTTCTCACTATCTTTTTTTTCTGTTTCATTTTCTTCACCATTATTTTTCTCATTGTACCCTCCATCATTCCCATCATTGTCATTCATCTCTCTGTTGTCATTTTCTTTCACTGTTGGACTGTTTTTATCTTTAAACAATTTTTTTAGCTCTTCAACCTCAACAAGCAGTATGTCCATCTTATTGTTCAGTGCTTCATTGTTATCCATAATTATGCTTAGCAAGTCTTCCACAGTCGAACGCTCTGCCTGTCTCGAGCATTCTCCTTTTTCAAAAAAAATTTATGTTTCCTCTGTTGTTTTATTTTCTTCAAACGTGGTTTGTTCCACGAAATCTTCTTCAGGAAACATAGGTTTGAATTCAAACTGTTGCATGTATGACATATTGAAAACAGTACATAATAAGCATAACTACATTATATAACATTCACTGTAAATATAAAATATACAACTTTAAAGAACATACCTGCTAATTGTCGAAGACCTTCTCTGCAAGTTCCTTCCATTCTGGGTGGTTGTCAACAACCCAGTTAAGCATGCAGATATTCCTTTCATCCAACACAGAATATTGAAAGTCCAGTCAACAGTGGTATACATTCATACACCCATACCAGAAGAGAGTAAGCAAATCCAGATATTCCAACAGCTAAGACAGAAGGGTTTTTGATTGACTTCTTTATAGACTCTAATTACATTATATCCTATTATGCCCCATGGATAAGCATCAAATTGGTTTTCATCATCTACCAATTTGATGTGATTCAAATCTACTCCTGTTGTTAACTATTTACCAAGTAAAAAATCTCAAGGAAGTATATTTTAGCCATCTTTACTTTGTCTTCCTCCTTCAACTTTCTAGAATCATTAAACAGAGAAGAGACCCTTGACCTAGAAATAAGGTCTTCATTCTTGAAGTATTTTGTCAAAAAATTTTCCTTCACCTTAGAAATATCAAGTAGGCAGTGAACCGCAATTTAATCTTGTTATTGCTTCGAGTTCCCTAATACTAAATTTGGCTAAAGTTCCTTCAAAGTTGAACCACAATTCTATCATCTTTAGTCAATGTACATTGACGTCTTATAATGTGATACAACAGCTGACTTTGAAATTTTGACATTTTTAGGTCTATGAAACTACCAAATGTTGATTTTCTAAATATTTCTATTTGTTCATTATTGAGTTTCCTTCTAATATTCGTAATAACATCTATTCTTGCATAGATGCTAAGTTTTTGAACACGAGACCATTTTACCTTTTTCAGTATCAATGGTTCACCTTGCAAAGATAGTTTATATGAAAATATCATGCAATGTATACTGTATATATACAATGATATTTATATATATAATAGTTTACATAAATTTAATATTTGGTACCTTTTCAATATCCTCCATGAGACGACTTTTCTGTCCTTTTTTTTTCTTCTAAACTTTAGATTTATGAAACAATAACAATATAAAAATGTTATTAATAACAGCAATTTAAAGCTTTAAAACATTATATGTATCTATCTTATATACCTTTGTTCTTTCAGACATTCCTTGTTTCAGCACTGTTTTCTTTTTACTTTCTTTTTCCTTTTTAATATTTTCCTTATTATCTGCTTTTCTTTTCACCTTTCCAACTCTTTTTCTCTTCTTTGATATCTACATTTCATATTATCAATTACACATTATATTACTGTATAATTTCTTTTTAGAAAAATACATTAACACACATACCATTTCAGATTCTTTTTTCTTTCCTTTACTCGACTTATTTTGAACAAACTCCTTTTTGCAATGGGTATATTGTCTTGCACAATAAGATATACCTATAACCTTAGATTTTTTTTCAAGTATATTAAATAATTTTTTTCAATACTAAACATAAGCATACCTCATCAGACTCTGACATATAGTTGGGATGTACGTCAGAAGTTCCATCTCCCTCATTCATCTTTAGAACAACCTAATATAACCATTAAATCACATCTTATTATATATATACTCCATTATATATCTAATATACTCACATTTGAATCGTCTTGTCGTTCATGCACATGCATTTTGTTTTCAGGCATTTCAAATACCACATCAGGTTTCACATGTTTCCATTCTTCGTACAGTACAATTTGTGTTCCTGTTGGTCCTCTCTTGAATTGGTTCAAAATCCATTTGGTTATGTTCATATATCTCTTCATCCTACGACATATATACATACATATTATCTATTGTTAAACGACTGTTACCAAATATATAATATACCCTTATAAAATTACAGCACAAAACTCCACAACATACCTCACTATCGTCTATCCTTATTGATTCATCCTTGTTAGATTTCATATGTTTCCTCCTTGAGCCCTTACTTCTTTCACTCATTCGCACACTTTTCTATTAACTGTATATATAGATGTTTATACAATATATACTATAAATTACAATAAATATCAGTTTTCATTCCGAACATACCCAATGAACCTAATAACAAAAAAACATAATTTCATTTGCAGAGCATTCGTTTTTATAACATAGATTCTCAATAAACACTAGAATATGTCACAAACAGAAGTACATTTTCGATTTTGGTCCACGAATCGAACATATAAAATATACCCAATTAACAAAATGAACCTAATGTTTATACCCAGATTCTGTACGAAGATATCAAAATGTCACGGCCATCGAAAGTCATTTTATTTAGGCCCGAAATCTCAAAAACTCTAGAATCTACCGCTTTCAATCCTTCAGTTTCGTTTGTGTTCATATTTAGTCGAATATCTTTAATATACCTAATATACACAATGTACTAACCTCGAAATTTCTTCACAGTTTCTATCAAAAAGTTAAACAAGTCGTCGGCCGTCCAGTTTCTTCTTCTTCAATGCCAAAAACTCTGCAATTTCTCCATTTCGTATTTGTCTTCAACGCGTATAATGGAGGTAGTTTTTGTATATGGAAAGTAATAAGAACTTTCCTCTACTATCCAAAACCGTCTTACCCACGTTTGACTCTTATTATTATTTTTTATAATTATAAATTAATTAAATAATATACAATGGACAAAAATTGAATTTGGACTCTACATTTGTGAAATATATTGGCCCATTTAGGGCTTTTGTGAAAATTATTAGCAATTTGGATCTTTTATGTAATATCATATACCAATTTAGGCTATTTAAGTTAAAGACCCATAAAAAAATAAGATTGACTTTAGATATTATGTAATTTTTCAAGTACAAGAAACTATAATTTTTTCAAATTTGATACTACATAGATTAAATGGTTATTGATTAAAGTTGAATAATTAAATTATTGATAGACTACAAAATATTTTTGAATCTATTATACTTTATAATTTTTTTAAAATTATAATATAAATATCCTTTTATCAATTATCTAGACGTCCAACTATAAAGAAGTGAACAATATTCTTAAAGGGTGTTTTTTTAGTTGAGGTAGTGATTATTATAAAGGAGTGAGTAATTTGAAAAGTTTATCCGAATAACGAAATGAGAAATAAAAGTTAACACGAACAATGTATCGAAATAAAAAAAAGTGAATAATTGAGAAGTAAGTATTACACAATTTATTTGTAGGAACCCAATTGAACCGGAAACCAAAATGGTGTTTGATAGGGTAAGCATGCAATTGTAACGGCCATATGTTTTATGAGTTATCTCTTCAATTTCTTCCAAATTTAAATACTAATAAATAAAAATAATAATAAATAATCGTCTTTTTCATTCTCCCGCTCCCCAAACCCTCACTACCTCGAACCCTCCGTAACTTCCTCTCAAATCCTCTCCGCAACTTCTCCATCTCAGGTATCTCTTTTCCTTCATCTTTCTTCTCTTTTCTTCTTCTTCTTCTACTTTACCTTCCATTTCCTTCACTCTGTTCTTCCAAACCCATTTCTCAAAATCTGCAAAAGCCCGCCCATCATCCTTCCCCTTTTTTCCAGATAGGGCAACTTTTGAACTTTTCTTCTAATGGAGGTCTCTCCTCGCTGTAAAACTTGGATACCCATTTTCTTAAAACCTTTGATTTTCTCTCCTGACACGGGGGTAGTCAATATAAAAGGCGATCTCTAGTGGGTCCTTTACACCTGCAAAAAGAGATTGTTATGTTCTCCTTGTTTTCTTTTCTTTTCTTTTTTTATTTTTATTTTATTATTACTACTTTATTGGTTCTTGCATGAATGTTCTTTGTATGCTGATTTTTTCCTTCTCTATGTGGGATTTTTATTGGAATCGTTTTTACTGGAGAATTTGATCTTACGATGATTTATGAGAGATTTCTATTTAATATCTTGTTTTCTTCTGGGAATGCAGTTTTTTTCATGATGTTTACTGGAGTGGAGATTATTAGCATCTGATTTTGTTTTCCATTGTGCTTGATTAGTTTAAATAGTGATTTGTATCTTCTTTTGGTACTTGGTAGATTTTGAAACCAAGGAGCTTTTAGTGCAATGGTTATTGAATTTATGTTCTGCTGCTCTCTAACATTGTAAATGTGATCTTGTTTCATTTTCAATTTTTATTGATACTTCTTAAAGGCAGGGTTATTTTGCCGCTGACTTTTAAGTTAATTAACAGATATCATGCTATTCTTTTGATAGTTGACGTCCTTCATGCAATCATGCTATAATCTGATAATGTCTTGAGTGAGTTTAGGAGGGGACATGAATGAATCGATATCACATTTAAATTAGACAGATTCTGATGACATGAAAGTAAGTTAAAAAAAGGTTTAAAAGTTACTATATACCAAGAAGGTGCACTTCTTTTTTGGTGGCTCAATCATAGAGATTCAAAAATTAAACGTGATTAACTTGGAACAATTCTATGTTGGGTGATCTCTTGTGAATTTTTGTAGGATGTATGTGAGTGAGACAAAGTATGCTGAAAGGACTTGTGTTAGCTACTCTAATAAGCATTTAAGACAAGCAAGTATGATATTGTCAGGTCACAGGGAAATGTCGAGGATTTAAATTTCGAATCCTGGTCTTAATCCTGGGTTGGGGTGTTAGATGTTTTGAAATAGTCTAGCATAAGATTGTTGTGGTCCTCTACTAGCGTGGGAAATTTTAGAAGACAAATCTTAAGCAGGTTTCTATTACTAATAGCATTGAAATATTATATGGTTTGGAATGAAGCTAAGATGTTACTAATATTGTGGATAATTAGGCTAGATTAAGCCCTTGGGACAACTTGTGTAAGAATGAAAAGTGCTTTTACCCCATTGAAAGGATTTTCAGAATTTTCAAGGTGTGCATTACACGATTTTTTGAAGTCGATTTTTTTAATTTTAAAAATATTTTAGACATTTTTTGAAGTCCTCTTAGAGTAGGTGCTTTTCAAGTGCTTCTTCTAGAACTGCTCATAAAACAATTTCTCCACCTAAAAGCCATTCCAAATTCGCACCCCCCCCCAAGGACAATAAGTGATAGGGTTAAAATTTGAACCTTGGATCTTTAAAGAAGTTATTGGTGCCTTAATTGCTGAGCTATGCTCATGTTCTTGTTTTCTTAATACATAATTGTGGAGAAAGTTGTTAGAGGCCAACATAAATAGAAAAAACATATAAAGAATGAGTTCAGACCATGTGGTACCATACCTAGCATTTGAAATTCTAGCAGTTCAACCAAATGTAGCAGGGGTCAAATGGCTACCTTGTGGGATTAGTGAAGGTGTGCTAGCTCGAATGCTCAGTTGGAGTAAATTCTGTGTGTTCTTCCCCCACTTGTTGAACATGTCTAGGACACTTGTTTGTTAGCATTATAGACCTATGTTAGGCATGTTGGACTAAGACAATATGGGTCCAGCATTTGCTAACTTTGAATTTCTTTCTTGTATGAAAATGATGCATGTTTTAATAAATGCATCCTTGTTCTGCCTGTCATCGATTTTTTGAAAATGACATGTCATTGTAATGATTCATTCTAAGTACTCACAATAAAGTTATAGCGACTCATATTAAGTACTGTTAGGCATATCAGAAACGAAAGTCTTCTAGTTTCAAACCTTATTTGCTCGATAAATTGTATTTACTATACATATTTGTTGCATCATATGAAAGGCCTTCCATTCTGCTGCTTTTTTGGTCCTCTTTAGTCTCATTTTTTTTAGGAATAATGATTGTAGGATTATATATAGAAAGTTGGATGGCTGGTAGTAGTCAAGCTCAGAGTTTTCACTGTTAACTCTAAAGATTGGATATGAATACTTGAATAGTAACAGATACACAAGGAAGGAAATGGATGAATTCTCAAACCTTTCGAAGTTATAGGGTTGCTCTTTGGCTGACTGTTTTTCTTGCTCCCTTCTGTAATATTTAGCTTGAGAAAAATAAGATGTTTTAAGGATGAGGAGAACTCTTGGGTGGAGGCTTGAACCTTGGTTAGGTTCAATGCCTCCCTTTTCAGTCCCCATTACCAAGGAATTTTGTGGTGGTTCTATTTTGTTGAATTGAAAACATTTCTATTTAGTTGTGTAGTTTGTTTTAAAACAAAACTCTGGAAACACAATTCTTATCCGATGCACCTTGCATAATAAGCTATTAAATAATCTAGTGGAATTTGTGATGCTAATAGAGTGGCATTGCCTAATACAAAGTTCTATTTCCTTTTTTAGATAAAGCTTCTTCGCTTAAAGTTTATCAGAACAATACTTGTATTTCAATTAAATGCTAACTGCCACATTCATTTTCTATTGTTGATATCGTTTCCAGGCATCATTCTCGTGGACTGTTGTGGTTCTATGGGTAAAGGGCGTGTTCGTGGCATGAAGTTAGGACCGGCCTCCACTATAGTGTTCAAATCTACACCACGTCAATTTACTGAGTTTGAGATTCACGATGAAGCCAATTTGGAAGACTACCAAAATGTAGATGCTAGACTTTCGATATTAGAGTTGAAAATGGCCAATATGATTTCAATCTTGGAACAAAACGGTTTCATGCAATCCAATAATCCGACTGCTACTCATACAAATGGTGATTTGCCATACTGTATATACAAAAATCCTGGACGCGTTTGTAGCATGAGATTACAACCTGCGTCGACTCAAGTGTTCAGATCTATCTCACATCGGAATATTCGCAACGAGGCTCGTATGGATCAAAATGTAGATACTAGACTTTCAATACTAGAGACTCAAATGACCAAGGTAGTTTCGATTTTGCGACGAAACGGTCTCATGCAAGGCAACATATGACCAGGGATCAACCACAAAAGTTTCAAGACAGGTACAAACTCTTTTTATGTTTTATTGTCTAATTCTTCTTTCTAAGTATGTTTAACCATTATTATCATGATTGCTTATTATCAGGAATGGGGATTTAACACACAAATGATGCTCACATGTTCATGAAGTCAACTCAGCATCTTTTTTAGTCGTTTGTAACAGTGAAAACAATTTGATTTCCTAACTTTAGGGTTAAATATTGGTATTTTGTTTAGTTTATTTTCTTTTTGGGATGATATCAAGTATGTATTAGAGTATTCTTCTATTTTCAACCATTTTTTGTGTTGAAATCATCTCATAGTTGGTAGTATTAGGAGAAGGTTCTTTAGAAAGGACCTTTAAAATTGGCGACATGAGTTCATATTCATATATTAAAAACATCAAATTTTAACATTATTCCCACAATGTAATTGACAACAACGGTTGTTACTTAGGAGGTTTTTGGTGGTCCGTAATAGAAATGGTTTGTAATACAAAACTTTTTTTATTACGATAATTTTCCATCCAATCCTCTGTTTCTGTCAAGTTTTTGTTCACCCTTTCATTACTCATGCTTTCTCATAATTGTTTGATTTCTAGTAGTTCTTCCTTACAACATGGTATCAATAGACTATGAGATTTCTTGTACATTTTACCAATATTAATGGTTCTATATTTAAGAATTATGCCTTTAAATCAGTTATATTTTATCTTTAAAACAATCTTTGACCATTATACACCAAAAGGAGTGTTATTTAGAAATGGTCAGTGTATTTATTTAAAGCTGATGATAAATTGACGATGGTGCCTCTTTATTAAATTACCAAACAATTGCAGGAACCTAAAATATTTTGGGATGTGTTTTTTTTATGAGACACTCCTTTTAACATAGAACAATGAACAATGGTGAAGTTTAGCCATCCCTTTTAAAAACTCATATATCCCTTTTAAAAACTCGTATATAAATTGAATAGTGACACAACCAATTGATAAGCGGAACTACCTCAATCACGGTTGAAAAATAATCTCCTCTTATTATAGATGAACTTCTGCAATAGTAATAACAATAACTTCGATTAAACAAATATCTAACAACTCTAAGAAAGCTAAACAAATTTTGACTTGTAAAATATTAATCAAGGATCAGGAAGAAAGGAGAACTTGTTCCTAACTACATTGAAAATCTTAAACATGCATTCTAACACAAGAATACAAAGAAACTAAGAAACAAACAAAGTTTTGAAACTCCCCTCCATCTTCAAAGCCTTTGCAAGCAAGACAAATAAATTATCACTTGAATGTTTCAAATATTTGTGCATTCTATCACAAGAACACACAAAAACAAAAGGAGAATTTTTAAAAATAGTAGATTTTACAAAATATTTACAACTTATAGTAAATTCTATAATTAATAGTCATTGATATACTATAATGATAGAAAATTATCATTAATAGAATTCAAAATTTTGTTATAGCTTGTAAATATTTTAATTTATTTTGCTATTTTCAAAAATTTCCCAAAACAATATTCTAAATTCTAGAATTTTCAGATTTTATTCATCCCAAATTTTTCTAAAAATTACAACTCTATTTATACTAATTAAATTATGAAATAAAATGTCAAAACATTTAATTTTATGCTCTTTCAACTACCGTAATAAATATATAATTTTTTTTTTAATTTTACGACTTTTGAGAGTTCAAGTGACTCTTCAACTTCTAAGTATGGCATATTTTCAACTGAATGATTTTTGGATTCGTATCACCAATATTATTTCAAAAATATTTTTAAAGAGTAAAAGTAGCTAACTTCTAGTCATCCAGATTTGGAAACCGATGTACACCTCTAACCTCCTCAGCCATTTGTTATTTGTTTTGATATTTAACTTGGCGTTTTTAAATTTGCTTAACCATGGGCAAGACGACATGTCGATATCAGTGACGACAACGAACCGTGGAGTAAAGACCCGAAAAAAAATCAAGAAGAAACGTATCTGTGGAGAAGGAGAACCAGAAACCCATTTTCTACCATTGAAATTATCTCCCTATAACTCCAACCTTCCAATTTCTGCACCTCATGTTCACCACCAACGTCCATGGCCGGCGCATCCACTTCCTTCTCCCCTCATCTCATCAAATCTACCGTCTCCAATCTCGCCAGAACAATCCGCGCCGCCACCCCTTTTCATCTTGTTCCTTTCTCCACCAAGACTCCCAATAGCCCCCTTTCCTCTTCCGAAGACCTTGCTCAAGGACCCTCTTGCATATTCGTCGGCCCCATCGAAACCGCCACTCAAGAAACCCTTGAAGCTCTCTATCTCCAGGTTTCGGATTGCCACGCTACCTTTCGCTCTCTCTAATCTCTCGCTTTCTATCTCTCTTTGACTTGTGTTATTTATTGTTCTGGTGTTTGTTTTAGGCTAGGGATGCGTATTACAGTGGCCAACCGTTGATTCTTGATGATATGTTTGATAGAGTCGAGGTAAGTCCGGAAAGGGAAAGTAATTTCTTCATGAATTCTGTTTTCTTTTCTTATCCTGTTCTTATTTCCATTAAAATATTGTTTGAACCAGTTGAAACTGAGGTGGTATGGCTCCAAATCTGTGGTTAAATACCCTCGTTGTAGTCTTAGACGGCAATCGACGTATTCAGATGCTGAGGTGATTCTTCTTCTCATTTCTCTATTCTTTCTTCTGCTAGGGTTCGTGCAACTTGGTTCTTGTGGTTCAGCTGTTTAGGAATGAACTTACAATTGCTTAAATTCGTATTCAATCCTACAAATAAAGGGACGCTTTTTTTGGTATACTGTGGTTTGTGCTATACTGTGGGTTGCTATGGAGAGTGCAATGGTAGGGTATTTAGAGGAGTGGTGAGGGACCCTAGTAAGGATTTGGTCTCGGTTTTGCATTTTTTTGTGGGCTTCAGTTTCGAAGGCTTTTTGTAACTTTTCTATTGGAGTTGTTTTGCGTAACTGGAGTCCCTTCTTGTAGAGGGAGTTCCTCTCTTTTGTGGGCTGTTTTTTCTTATGCCTTCTACTCTTTCATTTTTCTTCTGAATGAAAATTGTTGCTTTTCATCCAAAATAATGAGGTCTTGATTGTTTTGATTTGATATAAAATATAAATATTCGATGTTGTTTTTGCTTCATTTGAATATTCAATGACACGCATGTAGGGCAGGAAGATCTATCACAGGTTCTGGCATTAGCAGGCATATGGTTGCTGTTTCTGGCACTTGGTTGTTCCGCATGTCTTGTTCCTTTAATCTGCATAGCTGACTTCATTTTCAAGGATCCACTGAGTTTAGGACTTTCCTATGACACTCATGGATCTCCATTTGAATTTCTTTCTGCTATAAATGCCATCCTCTTCATGGCATTTGGGTCTTTGATTGGCTACCCGATTGCTACAGCTTCTGGTAAATTATGGTTACCAGTTGTTTTTGCTATTCATAATTCATATATACTCAAAAGAGCCTTAATATGTGTCTAAGGAATGTTAAATATGGTACTCTGCCTTTTGGCTACTTCTATTTGCTGCAGTGGGAGTACTTCAGGGGTTATGGAGAAATGATTTGGTGGCACTTAAAGGAGCCTGCCCAAATTGTGGAGAAGAAGTATGTTAATCTGTCTATAACTTTTTCCAGTACTATTGTCTTGATTCTTTTGAATGGCTTGCGAAACGTTCCTTTATGTCTTTTCCTCTGCATTACCGTAGTTTATGGGTAAATACTCTTTTCTTTCCAGTATGATCTGTACGTCAAAGGAAAGGACATGTTCAACATATTTTTACATGTTTAAATTAATCCATCTTTTAGGTGTTTGCATTTGTGAGATCGGATCGTGCCAATGGATCTCCTCATAGATCAGACTGTCATGTTTGTGAATGCTTGTTGGAATTCCGGATCAAGTTTGAGGTAATTTAACTTTGCTTTTGTTTAATTCCACAGCGAGTTGAAAAAACTCCAATCAGCTAATGTTTCGTTTTTCTAAAGATTACAGGCTGATTATGATCATCGTGCAATTATCCATTGAGCATTTTTTTTATTAGTATCCTCTATCTTCCTAAATGTCTAGTCATATACATGATTCACATGCCCTATAAATCAGGCTCAGTGCATATGATATGACTACTATCCTATTCCTAATTTGTTCCCTTTTCCCTTACTCCAAGTTAAATGCCTTGGTCTGGTTTTTAAGTTCATATATGAGTCTCTTCTAAAGAGAGATTGCTTAATCTGGGGTTGGTATTGTGCAGAAATCAAGTACAAAACTTGGTCGACAATGGGTTTACGGGCGTATCTACCTTGTAAGGCGTAAAAGCAGGCACCAAAGATTGCTGTAGGATTTCTACTCCCAACTTGTAAGAGCAATTTGTCTATACATACACTGACATGATCCTTTTCCAGTCTTGATCTTGCTTGCAATGTAACGAAGTGAGATAATATGCAATGAGGTCTTATAGTGCCAGCTAGGTGATTACAGATTAAGTTAGCTGCTGCCAATAGTTGATACTCTTTCATCATCTTAATCCCATGGGCTTTGCATATTCCATTTGTAGTCTCTGCCTTGCTCCCCAGCCTAGAACTGATAAACCAGCTTGATAGTAAATTGAATTATGGAAAATTGTAGAAAAAATTATAACATTATAGTGCCTTCTGATTACAATATGTGAAGTTTGGCCTTTGGCACCATTAAAAAGATTAACTCTTTCATCAACTTTAAGTTTGACCTTTGGCACCATTAGGAATAGTGTTAGTTATGGAGTGACTTTTTAAAGTGGTGTGGTTATGAAGGTAATGACAAAATAATGTAATTTGGCCTAGTGGAATGGAATATTCTTACTAAGATTATCTTTTTTGTTATTAGTTTTAAAAAAACTGAATTTTAAAATTGGACTTTTTTTAAAAGCTACATTATACTTAAGACTTAGACAAGACCCATCAGCAAAGCTTTCAAATGGCTATGTTTTGTGTCAGTATTCACTTTTTTTTTTTAATTTCTTTTTTGTTTATCAATTTATTGATTCTTATTTTTTATTTATTTATAAGAGAAAACTGAATGTGTTTGTAAATTATATCATTATTCCTTAAGTTTGAAGAAAAAGATATAAATGGTGCAACTTGGGAAGCAAAAATGTTAAAATAATACTTTTATCAAAATAAGAATCTTTTCAAAGCTCACATAAAGGAAGTATTAAAATATTTCCTAAGGAAGAAATAAGAAGGTGTACTTTAAATTGTTATGAAAAAGTTTGTGGTTTCCAGTTCAATTTCATCCCTCGTTACTTCTAGTTCTTCTCCCTCTTCTCCCTCTTCTCCCCTTTATATTTAGCCTAAACCCAACATTTTATTATTTCTCCATCATTTTCTCTCTTTAATCGCTTTCCAATGCCCATTCCGTTTTTTTGTTTTGTTCATTTCTCATATTTCTCGAACACCTTTTTGAAGATTCCCACCATCTTGTGCAATTTAAATCAAAACCCTTTATCAATTCAACTGCTCTGCCTTTTTGTTTGTTTTCCGGAAGAACCCAAATTGCAGAAGGTGAGGAAATTCGTTTTGTGTTTGACCATGAATCGAAACAATGGGTGCTCATTTAAGCAATAATAATTTCTAATCACATTCATTAATTTATCCCCCAATTTGGTTTTACAGAGCAAAACATAAGCCAACTGAAATCGATGAAACCTTATTTCATTTGATTCCAAGCTTCAAGCTTGTACTAACCAAGCAATCAATACCTTCGTTGTTGGCATTAAGGTTATTGCACTTTTCTTTGAAAATCAACAAATCTTAGAAAAAAAACAATCTGAGATAAAACGAGAAATCTAAAAGAAAAACATTTGCATAGAAGATTAGAGATGAGGGAAGTTTTAAAAAAAGGAAGATTTGATGGTTTGAGGGGAAGGAGCTGTTAGGGTTTGAGAGAGCTGGAGAGGGACAAGAAATGTTGCAAGGAAAAAGTCAAAGACGCCATGAAGGAAGCGTGCAAGTAGACAATCAATTAAATCGTCGTGTTTCAAGTCGCAGTGAGATAGAAATTTAGGCCTCCAACACTGAGTTGGGTTTAAAACTCAACTCGGCTCATCTCATATCATGTTTCCAAACAGTCCCTTAGTTTGTGGAAAACAAAATTAGAATATAAAATTAAACAAACACTCTTTAGATTAACAATTGTCCAAAACAAAGTCCAAAATCCACGGAGTAATGTTATTATTTTGAAATTTGGATCGACCAACATAGTTGAATATACATATTAATCGAAAAATAGCTAAATTGGATTTAAACAGACACCTTGTAATCTCAAGTCCAATAAATACCTTTGACACTATTGTCATCACATGTAACTGCATATGTGCGTTGTAGAACATTTATATTGACCACCATCAAAAGAGAGTAAGTGATCTCTAAGTGAGAGGTCAATCCCAAATCATCTCAAGACTAGATTAAATAGAAGAAAATATATAACAAGCTATTTCCTTTCTTTGGCATCTACGCATAGACACAAGTATAAGTTTTGTTTTTGTTTTTGTTTTTATTTTTCTTGAAACAGATTGAAAATATGGGCAATCAAATCCTCTCAACTTATAAATATATCATCGGAGAAAATCTATAGAAACTAAAAACAACAAAAATCCTCTATTTAGAAATTGGAATGAAAACCTTTTAGCTAGAACTAGAAGAACATAATGATGAAACTAGAAAATTATATATTTTAAAATCAAGGCTAAATTCATTCTTCCATCCTTCTTGTTTAAAACTAAAATCCTAACTCTCAGATATGATTTGATTCGATTCCCCCTTTTAGCATTAACATAGAGAGTGCCAGCTCCTCCACCATGTGCCAATTCTTAAAATATTGCCATCTTCACGTCTTGCCAACTTGTACAACCATTGTCAATTAAAAGGGAATATTTTTTCAATTTTTTGTTATACCCACTCAAGTTATCGTAACAGACAATCAACTCGTACCAATCCATTGAATTTGTTGAATAAGTAGTATAATGTAAAAGAAATAACTACATCAATTTTCTAGTTCAAAGAGTAAGGGTGAGAGACTCCAACCTTTGATCTCTTAGTCGATACATATACCTTTCTAAACCAATTGAGCAATGTTTTAGGTTAACAGAAAGAATGCAGTGAAAAAGAACGGCATTTTGATGAAGATTTTATTAATTTAAGATTGGATTGGATTGGATTTAACAGTCAATAATTTCTAAACTTTTGTTAGTTGTAATCCTAATCAAATTAATCCACTTCTAAAAGCGCTTTCACTCCATAACAGTAAGGTACTGCACATTCACTAATAAAAGAGCAAGCAACAATGGCGACCAACCTCTCGACCGATGCTTTGGCCGATTTCGAGAACGATGACAAAACCATTATTAGAAATGTCCCAAGCTATAAATGAGTGTCCACATAAGCTGAACAGCAGAGAAAAAAAGAATTAAGCACTTGAACTAACAAAAGACTCAGCAACTTTCACAAGAAGATGAAGGTTATAATTTAAAAGATGGCATTCGGTTACCAGAAACAGTGTTATGGAAGCAAACAGCCCTTCCTGAAGGAGAACTCCATGACCGCCGAATTCCTCTTCATCTACCTTCAATATCATTGCATAATATCCATATATCATCGTGGTTGATATCACCAAGAATCTGAAAATGAGAACAAACTCACAAGATCAACTCAAGTGTTCTGAGTGAAGAAAAGAAATGTATAATGGAGAGAACTAAAAAGAATGCATAGAGTAATGACTCCATCGTCCATAGCTATCTAAACCCAAATGTTTGAATGATGAACTTTCATAACACATTTTAGTACTACTATGCATTATGAATACGTAAATATGCTATTCCAGATAATAATATTACAAGACAATCAAACTTTCTATTTTGTTGTTGACTCTAATCTCTCAAGAGAAAAGCAAGGAGCAACGCATTTATGGACTGGATTAAAGATCCCTTTTAGAGAACTGACTGACTTAATGAAAAAGATTAAGATCTGGAAAGGATGTTTGAATTGCTAATGAAAGTAAAAGTAAAAAACAACCACTCATAAACCAACCAATTCCAAAAGACTAATAGTGATTTGGGAGTTCTTTTAGAAACATTTTCAAGTTTTTCATAATGTTTGGTTTCATTAAAGCAGTTGTAAACATTTCACAGTGCTTGAAGTGATCTAATTATTAGTATGTTTTCCAGAAACAATGTGCCCACCAGAAGGGATCCTAAACACATCTATGTCTAAGAAGTATAAAAAGAATTGCAACTTACAAGATGAACCAAATTCCTCCAACCAGAGGTATGGAGCCCCAAAGCAGCCCACATACAAGAGCAACTGATTGTCTCATCCAATGCAACACATCTCCTAGTTGATCCTGTATTGAGAACAGAACAAAACTGTGTTGTAGAAAATATTCAAGACAAAGACCAAAGCACAACTTTAATAACAAAAAACAATTCCATTCAATTCATTTCAGATACCAAGTATCATAGAACCTCCCATCCACGGCTTCCCTTTACCCTTCCTCTATCTTTAGCAGTATAGGAATTAGGAGTTTTGAACCACAGACCCCTTGATCACTAACACATACTGTATGTCACTTGAGCTATACTCAAGTTAGCTCCTTTCCCTGTCCTATATCCGGGAGAGTGGCATTCAATCATTCATGTTAGCTCACACTTAACGAACTAGGAAACTCAATCTTCATAACAATGCACACTAGGTAATGATAAACCATCTGAACTCGTTAAACTTGATTGAAAAATCACAGATTTCATTAGCTAGAAACTAAAATTCACAACACCATAACACAAACCAATAAAGACTTCAGTTCCAAAACCCAACAAAACAGAGAAAATTATTAGAATAGTTCCATGGAGCTTAAAAATGAAGCATAGAATTCAGAAGAAAGCTAAGTTTAAAAAAACCTTATCCCATGAAGTCTCTGGATCGAACAACTTAGCCAATTTGAAGGGCGGCAAGTGACCATTCTGCTGCAACTGAGAATTGACCTTCATAGATTTCCCGTCCTTCATGCTGACTGCTCAGAAATCGAAAAATTGGGGGAAAATTCGAGATACCCAGTGAAGAATATGGAGAAGTAAGAAGATGGGAAATGGTACTGATTACTAGGGTTTTGGAAAAAACAAGAACGCCATGAAATTGAGGGAAATCGAATAAACAAATTCAGGAGACGGCTTTCTGTAAATCTCTCTCCATTTCAAAATTTCTAAAAAAAATTCATGAGATTTGGATTCAATCTGAATTGGGAACTGTAGTGTTTATTTTCTAATGAAAATTATTGGGTCAGCAAAATCTCTCTCTAAAACATGAACAACTTTTTTGCTGCTTTGATCGCATGGCCGGCGGCCGCTTTTGTTTATTCTCCATTTCGATATGTCGACTGATATTTCGACATGTCGACAACCCCCTTTCTCGGTTGTTTTTTGTTTTCTTTTTCGTCTATAAAATTTAATCGAACTAGTAATAAACATGTGATAGTTGTTTTTAAGTTTAACTTTACCCACGTATTAATTCAATATACTTTTGAAAAAAAAAAATTCAATTTAAAGTGTTTTAAATATAATAAAATTAATCTAATTTATATACAAATATAGAAAATTTATTTTCTATCGACAATTGATAGATAGTTATAAATATTAACAAACATTTAGGATAGACAAACAATACTTTTATATTAGCTTAAATTTTAAACACTACCAAATATATTTATGAAAAGAAAGATTTGGCAATAGGTTTGTTGGAAGAGTTACAACAAAATATATATATATATATATATTAAATGTCATTTGGGTCAATGACAACACATTTGTGGTGTTGTATGCAATTAGGCATTGGATGCTACAAATAGAATATGATCAAAATGCCAACCAAAACTCTCATCAATAATAATGCACATGTTTTGCCTCAAAAGGATGTTTGAAGCACATGACTTAGCCAATTCTTTTTTAAGGCTTCACTTTTTTTCTTCAAAGTGTGAGGAAGCACTTCAATCACCAAAATAATTGAGTTGAATGGGTAAATAAAATTCATCAACCCTTTGAGTACACTAACCATTTAAAAAGTTTATCATCTGATAAATATTACTCACATTTTTCACCTTGTTATATGTGTTAACCAGAGGTGTAAGTCCAATCCAAATAACTCGACAACCCGGACTACTCAATCCATATTATATGGGTTGTATTGGGTTAATTTAAAATATGGGTTGGGTTAGGTTGAAAATTTTGGTTTTTTTCGAGTTAGATTGGGTCTTGTGTTGGAGGTTGAAAAATTCAGTTCAACCAAACCCAACCTGAATTAATATATATATATATGTATGTATATTATATTGTTTATTTAATGAAAGTAAAGTTAGGAGTATTTTGTTAAACGATATAGTAGAAAGTTAAATGATCGTATGAGAAGTAAAGGATTATTTGATTGAAGGTAGAAAGCTAAACCATCGTTAGGTTGTAAATAATAATAATAAAAAAAACAATACAACTCGAAAATATGTTATAGGTTGAGTTGAAAAATTAATATGGGTTATTCAGGTTGCCAACCCAACCTACTCGAAAATATGGGTTGGGTTGAAAATGTCCCCATTCCAACCCAACCCGTTTATACTTCTAGTGTTAACTTATATTTTTTCCAATATTATTCACATCAATTCCTTTAATTACTCTATTATATAGTAAATACCAACTCAGTCCAACTTGACTTTTAAAAAATAACTCTAACCACGGTGATTAAGACGGAGAAAAATTAGTAAAATTGATTTTTTTTTTCTTTTCGTGTGAGTTGTAAAGAATTTTTGGAAAGGTACAAACAACTCTCAAACCATTTAGTCTCTAAACTTAATCTCTATTATTATGATACATATATAATACTTAATATCAATTTAATTTGTATACTTTACACTTTGTAACGATTTAGTAAGTATATAGATAGAATAGCATTAAAATGTAAATTAAATAATAAGGCGGATGCCTACTTAATATTATAAACATACAAATTTATTGACAACTAAATAATGCAGAGTTTAGTTTTCAAGGCAAAATAGTTTAGGCAGTTTGTTTCATGATCTTATTTTGCTCTTTATTTAGTTTAGTAATCATGGAAGTGAAATGATAGACACTTTGTCCTTATAAAAATTAATCCATCTTTGTTATTTAAATTTTATGTTTGAATCAACTACCATTTTAATTTTCTTTTTTCTTTTCAAGATTGATAATATGTAGAGTGGAAAACATGAAATCTTTAATATCATGATATAGTATATAGTTTAACCAATTAACTTTTATTCAGATTTTGCTATCTCGTTCTTTTCTATAAAAAAAAAGAATTTTATTGGTATGAATATACGTAATTTAATTCATCAAATTAGTAATCTTTTAAGTTAAAAATCAATTTTAACATATGAATTTTGAGAAATCTTCGTAAATAACTTCTAAAAGTTTTCATCTTTCATAATTAGCATCTTTTTTTATTAATCACTACAATAGTTTTTCTCTGTTCGTCATTCATTGAGATCCACCCTTAGATTGAAATAAAAAAAAAAAAATTCTTTTGGGCTTTCTTGTCAAGACAAATGCTTGGACTTCTTTTATTTTGTATGTATTTTGACAACTTATCTATTATTAATCTAAATCCATAATTCATTTGATTCTCACCATGAACACCCTTTCCATTTCTCAATATCCATTCAAATCTTATTAACCGAAGGAAAGAGAAGCAGAGTTAAATGGACTAAGAAAAGATTTTGTAAGATTTGGAAAAGATTATGTAATGTTGGAAAGATCAACAAATTGATCTTTGTCTAGGTTGGATTCCACCGAGAAAACATAAATGAATTGTTGGTGTTGATGTTTCATTGAAAGAATTATACATTTTTGTCTTGGAATTGATCCGAGCTCAAATACAAGATGAGTCACTACAATAATTGACCAAAAATTGCGCTATTTGTGAGTTATGAAAACATTCTAACGCTACTTTTGATAATTTTCCATGAATTTACATAGAAATCAACAATTTAGATAGTGAACTTTAGTTTTTAACTATTTTGGTCTTATACTTTAACTAAGTGCTCTCTAGTCTCTATATGAAAAATACTGTCAAACTTGTTTATAAATTATTAAGACCAAATTGACAATTAAAATTTTATAAAAATTTTACGACATGGACTAAAAAGTATATGCTAAAGTTCAATGAATAAACTATCACAAATTAAAAGTACAATACTAAATCAAAGACCAAAAATGATTCCTAACCTAATTTTTTGCTTGAATTTTCGTGATGTTTAATTTTATGCGTTTAAAAGACAATTTTTTTCATTAATTATTGAATTGAATGACATGTGATGGATTGATGTCAAAATTTAGATAGCAAAAAAGGTTCATTCGATTGGAGAGAGGATGTCAACTGCAAAATAGGAAAATGTGTGTAACTATGTGGTGTTTGCTACACACTTCGAATGCTTAAGTCCAATAGCAAATCACAATAATAAACTAATAGTTTATGAGTGAAGAATAAGCAAAAGAACAAGCGTACTTCTTTTGGGTAATATCACGATGTATTTATGAGGGACATTGACTAGATTGTTCCAATAAGATTTCAAGGTCACAATGGGATAATTCTCCAACTCACGAGGTCGTATATTGTTTCTCGTTTGGTAAAATTGATCTTTACCTTGACTAGGATGAACTCCTTTTTCAATTTCATTTTGGTGATAAAGTAGTGCTTTTAGTCGAAACAAATCATGTTAGCTATTCCCTAGTTGATTTAGGTCATGGATCGAGTTAATCCAATCATCTAGAATGCTATTTTTTATAGGAGAATTTGTTACTTTTATCTCTATTTGATATCAATTATATGTTTTGATCCAAACCAATTGATAACATATAACAATAAATCAAAGTTTTTTTAACTTTAACAATGGTATATGCGTTAGATGAATTGAAGAAACAACTTAGTCGGCAAGCATAAAATGCTAAAAGGATTTGAAAAGAATTGGTAAGGAAGGAAAGTAAGAACTTTGAAGGTGGGGGTAAAGTTGTAATAAAAATGATACTTCTAAAAGCCGCGTGGACGGCATTGGAGGGCCAGCCAAGGCCAAGCAGTTGAACGAGAAGACAGAGAGAACCAGCAGCCATTTTTCCGGTAATTTTCCCTCAAATTGACTCCATTTTCCCTTAATTTCCTTTTGCAAACCCCATTATACCGCCATTTCTTTTCCAATTTTTCATCTTTATTCTTCTCTTCTCCCTCTTCTTCCGATAGGAGATCTGTTGCTTCCACCCTTCTCCGATCTCAAATTCCCTTTTTGAACCGCTTCTCCTCTTCACAATCATCAAACTCCAATTCCCTTTTCCCAAATTCTCTTCTTGTCCCCGTTTCCTCCACCCCTTTTGGGATTTCATTCTTTTGCAGGCGTTTGTGCCTGATTTACACACCTAGTGTCTGTTTGATTTGAAGTGGGGAAAAAGAAACAATGGGTACCCCTGAAAAGAATGAAAGTAAGGGGGGTTTCTTTGCTGCCATGACTTCTGGGATTTCCAAGCTTAGCAACGCCATGCACCGATCTGTTAATGGGTACTTCGTTTTTTCTACTTCTGACATAATCTGTTTTTCTTCTTCACTTCGTTGTTTCTGGATTGGTATCTATTTGCTTGGAGGGTTTTTGTAGCTGTAATCGTTGTTGTTATTGGTTCTATTGCTCTTTTTGTTTGAATTATTAGCTTCAATGTCTGCTCTATTGTGCTGATTTGTCTTGAATGTATCTCTTTTTTTGTTGCTGGAGGGTGTTTGTTGAATTTGTATAGAAGTGTTTTGTTTTCCTTTTTGTACAACTGTCTCATCGGTGGTGTGATTCGTTGTTTTGAACTAGTTCTTGTGTAATGAAGTTCTTCCCTTCTCGTCTACTTTTTGAGGAGTTTGATCTAGGTATGGATCCTTATTTGAGATTTTGAAAGATCAATGAATTTTTTTCTGCTGAATATGCATACAGGGGGTTTTAGTTTCTTGGTTAAAAAAAGTAGGTTATAGATATGCACGCTACTTCAATACATGACATTATTCTTTGTCTCATAGCTAGGATAACTTTTTTCCAAAGCCATCGAAATCAGGTGGTGATATGTTTCATTTTCCAATATGATATTTCAAGCATGAATTGCTTCATGTTCGATTTGTATGGTTTGTTGTTTAGATTGAAGCTTTGAAGCTGTGTTATTGTTTATTACCTATTATTGTTGTATTGAATAACCTCGCAAATGTGGATCCAAATCAGTAGTGTTTACATTGGAATGCTTGTGAAAGCTTTACTTTCTCTCATTTTGGTCAGCTGATCTTGAAGTTGTGCAACTAGTATTACTAATTGCACGGCAGATAAATGGCATTCCTCTCAGACCTAGTTGTATTGTTAATGTTGTTTTTTGTGGGTTTATCAGTGTACTTTGATTGTTTTACTTTGCTAGATTATACTTTTTTCAAGTTATATGTTTCTGATCCACATATTTCATTAATACAAACTTTGTATCATTGTTAGAGAGTATAACTTATGATGATCATGCCTTTCTTTATTCTCAGGTTTCTTGGTTATGAAGGGGTAGAAGTTATAAATCCTGAAGGAGGAAAAGAAGATGCAGAAGAGGAAGCCCAGAAAGGAAGATGGAAACAAGAGGTTTTTATCATTTATGCTCTTACCTTTGATCTTTGCTTGTTTTTTTTCCTAATTTTTCCCTATTTTTCATCTTGCAAATTAATTAATCTTTGTTGGGATGGGGAAGTCAACATCGAATCTTTACCATATTGTTGTATTTAAAGATTATAGGGGTATAACATGTTTTGGTCAAGGGCTTCTTCTCTGTGAATTTAAGCTTGGATTCCTGTAAACTTAGTACACAAACTCTTTTATGTGAAAACCATGGTAAAACAAGGATGTTGCTTATTTACTCTACCATGCGTGGGGAAAGCTCTTCCTTCACTTTTGGAAGCTAGGAGTTTTGTCTTCTGTTCTTCTTCCTTTGTATATTGCCATAATATTATTAAAATGTTCTTTTTTTGGGTAATATAGGATCGTGAAAGTTATTGGAAGATGATGCACAAGTATATTGGTTCAGATGTCACATCAATGGTCACTCTACCAGTAATTATTTTTGAACCAATGACAATGATTCAGAAAATGGCCGAGGTTTGTTTTTTTTTGGTTTTATTTTGATGTTCTTGTTCAAACCTTTTCATTTGTATCATGGTGTTAATATTACAATATTTATTACAGTTAATGGAATACTCTCACTTGTTGAATCTGGCGGATGAATGTGAGGATCCTTATATGCGGTTGGTGTATGCATGTAAGTATCAAAATCTTAGTATGGCTTAAAGGCTGGCCTATGTAGGTCTACGATGTTTAAATCATGGAGACGCTTTTTGTTTTTGATGATGAAGTATGTTTTCACTTGTTACAGCATCATGGGCTATATCAGTGTATTATGCTTATCAAAGGACCTGGAAGCCTTTTAATCCTATCCTTGGAGAGACTTATGAACTTACCAATCATAACGGCATCACATTTCTGTCAGAGCAGGTGAATCTCAAAGATTTTGTTGCTTGAAAATATATCTACCCCCCTCCCCCCCCCAAAAAAAAAAAATAAATAAAAATAAATAAATAAAAGAGGGACAGACGCACATTGTCTAGACAATATCTTTCTTCTGAGTCTTGTTGATATGAAGTTGCATGCAATGGTTTACATTATACTATTTTAGTAATTCTAGTTAATTGAGGTTTTGTTTCTTTTTCTTTTTTCATGTTTTAGTTTAATTCCATTTTTTTATGTATAATTTTATGCCAAACAATGTTTTCAGGTGAGTCATCATCCCCCGATGAGTGCTGGGCATGCTGAAAATGAGCACTTTAGTTATGATGTGACTTCAAAGTTGAAAACTAAGTTTTTAGGAAACTCGTTGGATGTCTATCCTGTGGGAAGGTAAACGTCTGCTTTCCACTCTCTTTCTACACCCTTCAGCTAATTGCTTTTTGATCTCACTCCTAAATGTCAAAAGAGCAAGTTAATAACTTATAAATTTAGATACCCCTTAAGATCATGTGTTCAAACTTTGATTCACCTGCTTAAAATATTTAAATATTTTATTTGTTTCTTGAAGCAAATTGATATAGAATTAAATGGTTATACATTAAATTTGTTGAGATACACACCTTCAAGAGTTAGATATTTAGCCCACACCCCAAAAGTTAGATATTGGCCACTTTCACGGGCAATCACGGTCAACTCAACATTTATTTGCAATTTTAGAGTGTTTTTTTGGTTTATCCCATATGTTGACTCTTTGAATCCATTGCTATCACTGAACAACTCAATGTTTACTTGGGATTTTAGACTTCTCTTTTCAATTTATCTCATATGTGAACTCTTGGAGTTCACTTGCTACTAGTGATAGCTGTGTTTATTTTACCACTACCCTGATGTCTGGCAATGCTAGATTTGGTGATGATATGATTTTTTCCTTTGCAGAACACGGGTGACTCTAAAAAGAGATGGTGTAGTATTAGATTTAGTACCACCGCCCACTAAAGTTAACAACTTGATATTTGGAAGGACATGGGTCGATTCACCCGGAGAGATGATAATGACCAATTTAGCAACCGGTGATAAAGTTGTACTATATTTTCAACCATGCGGATGGTTTGGGTAAGAATCTTTTTCCTATCACTCTCTCGTTGTTACAATTTCTATACTAATGACGATCTTTATAGGGTACACTGACAGCATTATATTCAAAACAATTTTTTTTATAAATATGTTTGATTTTGAGATATCTAACTGCCTCTAGGTTATTGTATTTCTAGCCCATATCTTCATAGGGGTTCCTTATCCATCATAATCTGTTAGAACACTGATATAGTGTTTCTATTTTATTGTATCTCAAACAGAAATTTACAATATTAAAGAACAAACAAGTAAAAGAACCCGAACCCTCTGCACTTCCTTTCTTTCAAGGAATGTTGCAGCCCATCAACTTCACCAAATTCTTCATGCCATTCTTCCCTCCCCAACTTCCTATTTATAACCATGTAACCATCAACATATCTAATTGCCCTTATACCCTTGCCCTATAATCTAGGGTATCTAACATAATCTTGGAGTATTTCATAAAAATGAATAATTTAACATATATTTCCAAATGGAAGGGAAAAATTGTACTTTCATGTGGGAAAAAAATCTAATATTCTTTTTCTATTCAGGGGGGTATGTCTTTTGTTTGTATGATTTTATGCAATGATCTTAGAGGGGTTTCTGATATCAAGTGAATACTCTACCCGACATCTTCTTAGTTAAATTCTAGCAATTTTCTTGAAATTGACTGAGAGTAATGGAATTTCTCAGCAATTGGAATGTTTTTTTTACTCGGAAACATTCATCTTTCATTGTTGTCAAAGGAATTGACGTCTCTTTCCATCTTACCCTTGACTATTGTTTTTGGTTGCAGTGCTGGGCGTTATGAAGTGGATGGTTATGTTTATAATTCGGCAGAGGAACCAAAGATTTTGATGACAGGGAAATGGAATGAATTTATGAGTTACCAACCTTGTGATATGGAAGGAGAGCCTCTTCCAAACACAGAACTGAAAGAGGTAATGATCGTTGTCTCAATCTTAGTTGACTCTAAAATTTACCAAAAATGGCAGAGTAGACGTTGATCATTGTGTTTGTTTCTGTTAGCGTCTTTGTTTTTCATTTGAAATCTGATCATACCTTCCGCATTGTGTTGTTTTGTTGTCTTTGTTCCTGTAGGTGTGGCATGTGGCTAAAACACCCGAAAATGACAAATTTCAATACACACATTTTGCACATAAGATCAATAGTTTCGATACTGCCCCTAAGAAGTTGTTGGCATCCGACTCCCGATTGCGTCCTGATAGATACGCTTTAGAGAAGGGCGATCTATCCAAAGCAGGGTCGGAAAAGAGCAGGTTTATTCTTTGATCTTTCCAATTCTTTAATAAAGCTGCAATCAATTCAAATTATTAATGAGTTATTCATGCCTGTTTTCTATGGTCAGTTTGGAAGAGAGGCAAAGAGCTGAAAAGAGAACTCGAGAAGCCAAAGGACAGAGTTTTATGCCAAGGTGGTTTGATTTAACCGAAGAGGTTACGTCCACACCATGGGGTGACTTGGAAATCTACCAATATAACGGTAAATACACCAAGTATCGGGCTGAGATCGATAGTTCTGGTTCAAGCAGCAACGATGATGTTGACATTAAATCGATAGAATTTAACCCCTGGCAATATGGGAACTTGTCGACGGATTAAGACTCTCCTCATCTATGTTTTGTTTGGTTGGGTTCTTCAGATAGTTGGTAACATTTTTCAGCATTTGATATTGTAGTGGTCTGTTTGTTTATATACATAGAGCTTTTACATTTTGTAACTTTGTTATCAATCTTTGCCAGTTGTTTGATCAATCCTACAACTTTCTACCAAAGTTTTTGTTGCTGGTGATATAATTCATAATGTATGTGATTTGACTTTACAGTGATTGATTACATGTGATAGAAATTAGTATCTTTTCTTATGCTGCTGTTCCAACATGATTTGATATGCAATTCCATTTTCTCATCTATAGGATTCCTTCCATTTTAAAGTCACTTTCAAGGAAATAAGATGGAAAGCAACAACATCAAGCTTTGAACAAGCACACAACATCTTTTTGTTCTGAAAAAAATGAAAAAAGCACTAACTTTTTAGGGGATGTTTCAGACACTAACTTTCAACGTATTAAAATTGCATGAAACAAATGAGTGCATAGTGAAAATGGAATTGTGAAGTGTGAAAACAATGAAAAAAAGGATTGGGACAAAACATATGCGAATGAAATAAATTTGGTATGAATCTAAATATTAATTTTAAGTATCTATCAATCCACCTGAAGTCAAAAAGGAAAAAGAAAAAAATGCAGGCTTGTCGAATAAAGATGCTTTGCTTCTAATATTTGAATTTAAATTATGGTGACATTGAATATTGTACAACTTTTAAACACATTTTTACAACTTGAACACATTGTGGGGTTGAGTTAAGTGTGTACCCTAATTGATTAAGCAAAATTTAAAGGGTTAATTGAATGGATTAAAAAGAGAGTTACTCTTTAAATACAACAAATGAACTAAGGAGATTTGACCTTAAGCTAACTGTGTTATACTTTCTTGTTGACAATTTTTTAAAAAAGAAAGAGTTTAAGTCCCATTTTATTAGAAGAAAATTTATTTTCTCACTTTTAATTTATTTTCTTAAAGAAAGGGTTTAATTAAAATGATAGTGTTTGGTTGGACCTTTTTTTATACTTACGTGTTCAAATTTTGTTTGGTTGTGTTTCTACAAATGTTTAATTACCTTATATATAGTTGTTTGAGAGTGATTCAACTATCAACCTATTACTTTATATATATATATATATATGTATTTATTAGTTCTAAAGGTAATTTTTTTAAAGATGGTTTTTCTTTGCAATCAAATATTCATTTTTTAAAGAGTTTTTTTTTTTTTTTTTTTTAATAGAAAAAAATGTTAATATTAATTGTTGATATAATTTGAATTTTGTTCAATTTGTTAGCTACCTTTCAAGAAATCTTAAATTGTCTTTATTATTTATTTATTGTTGGATTTTTTTTTGTTATTTATTAACTTATTCATGTTAAATTTTGAAACATATTCAACTATATATTTTCTGCCATAAAACATATTATTATTTAATTTTGTAACCAATTTTTTTTATTATAGAAATTAACTTTGAATGGCTAAGTTTAATATATATTAAAAGTTCTGAGTTTGAAAAAGTAAATAAACTAAAATTAAGAAATAAACCCTAAAGTAGAAAGACAAATGGAATTTTAACCAAATAATAATATATAAATAAAACAAAGTAGTTTTTGGGACTTTGTAAATTTTCTATAAAATTGAGGTAAAATGATAGAAGTCTATTAGCACCAATGATAAAAGCATATACAAATCTATCACCGGTAGAAGTTAATAGAAGTCTATCAGTGATAGAAACTGATAGAAGGCTATTACTTAGAAGTTAATATATGTCTATCAGTGATAGAAACTGATAGAAGACTATTATTTATAGTTTCTATCACTAATACTACACTAATGTTGATATCATTAGTGATAAAAACTGATAAAAAATCATCCATGATAGAGTCATAAAAATTGATAGAAGTTTATCAATATCTATCATCATTAGAAATAGTTTGGTTCCTTTTGTAAATCAAAAAATTTTGATGGAATAATGAAAGAAAGCAAAATCCTTCGAATTGCATCATATTAGTCCATTTTTACATCCAAAATTATTTGGAAAGATTAAACCTAAGACATAGCTCGCACACCTTAAATTGTTTGAATGAATTGGATGGCCAATATGTATCTTAGGGTTTGGGTACATGTTTGACTTCACAAGCTTAGGTTTTGGTAATTTTAAGGGTTTAATAATAGGTTAGGTTTAAGAATATTTTATTTTAGGTGTAAGTTTACAGGAAGTATGGGTTTAGAAAATTGTACTTGAGATATAGGTCTTTGTTTGTTAGGTTACACACAAATTTCTAATATCACGAAAGTATTATATTTTTTATATTCATACCGTAAATTTTTTTAGTACAATTAAAATAGGAAAATTAGAACCACAATAGGTGTTAGAGTTTCTGATATATTCCTATTTAGTTTTGTAGCTATGGAAAATGTTGAGAATTTGTGATCTACATATGATTTATTAACACTTATTCTAGCTAGCTTTAATGTTACTTTCATGTTATGTTTTAATTACATGGGGATGTATGATGGGAATGGGAGCCTAATCTTTGTCACCTCAAAATAATTAAATAAAATAAAGATTCCTATATCCCTAAATTGAAATGCCCCAACTTTAGCATATATTTATGGTTCTCATTAAATGCTTTCCATCTAATTTGGAATTCAATTCATGTGCATTTTAATTAATTGGTTTCATTTTTTATGATGTAACAATTTATAAGTTAAGATTTTCTAGAAGCTAAATCTAATTATTCAAATTTTATTCAACAATTAACCATCACTTTGCTTTTTAATTTTTTACTATTTTTAAAATTTAAGTCTAGCTTTAACAAAAATTGTATAAGAGTAAGCACTACAAAAGTATACACATCTCTCAAATCGTCGAAAAAAACCCAAAAATGTATAAGGATTTCATCTCTGACAAAGTGATGGTCATTAGAAGATTCGTTAGGAGAAATCCATTGGAAGAGAAATTTTCCACGAAAAAAAGAACGTTGTGGGGAAGATAGTTATAACTTCCAAAAAGCAACATACGTTGTTGGGAGAAACTAGCTCTCGCTCCCAAAATGTATATATAGTCTCTTTGAAGTATTACTTACATGCAACACCATTTTTGCAATCCATGTCCCGACAATTATTTAACCTTTGGGAGATCGATGAACTCTTTGACACCATTGTTGAACAACACAAAAAGTAATTGTATTTTCTGATCAAGATTCAAGTTTTCCAAACCAAGTGGGGTTTGTGATTTTTTTAATCTGTTTTCTGTGATGAATAGTAAATAGCATTGAAAAGTAAAAAGCAAATGAATTGAAACATAAATTGAAAGAATGAGAAAAGTCTAACTTAGGTATTTGGGTGCACACACCCATGCATGTGTTTAGTTGAGTGGACATGAAAAATATTAATCAAAATCATGCAGAGCTGTGCTTAACCACTACAAGAAAATACCTTTTAGCAGTTGCATGCCATGTCTTTGTCTTGTATTGTTTGTGAGAATTGTACATTGTAGCATCAAACTATAGGGAGCTATGTTTTTATTCTAGATTGGTTTTAGGTGTTTTCTAAAGACATGAAGGGAGATAATTAGTTAGAATGTGATTGTATATTGATGGTTGAATTTTGACGAAGTTCAAAAGATGGAAATGCAAAGATTTCGAAGTGGTATTATACACATAATTTTGCTACAAGATTATCCTATTAAATTAGACATTATTTTTTTACCAATAAAACACTTTAACGACATTTTAGGTAAAGTTAGTAAATCAAAGTTTTTTTTAAAAAAAATATTTTTAAATTTATAGCGACACAAATATAAATTTTACTGACACTTTACGTTGATTATATACAATATCCAAAAGCTCACATTATTTAGCAACAACTTGCATGTTGTTAAAACTTAACTTCTAAAGATAAGGTTATTGCATGTGCCACTATATACCAATATTGGCAACACACAGAATGTTGCTAAATGTTAAGTAACGCTGCATGTGTCAGTAAAAGGGAGGTTTTAGCAGCTTTCACATGGAGAATGTGTTACTATATATATATATATATGTTGATGGTGAGGATTATGTGGAGGATACAACGACGTTTTCTTCGTCGCTGCCAAAACATTTAAAAGAGTTTTTTCTCTTTTAGAACGTGTTTTTTGCGACATATTAATCAAGATGCTCAATTCTAAGTGCTTCGTCATTAATTGGGTACAACATGCACCATAAATAACAGGTAATACACTAGTTAATAAAGTAGTGCTTAAGTAATATCCAGCTGATTTTATTTTTGAACTAATCAATCATGCAATGTTGTAAATAAGGATTACTATAATAGATTGTCAATCGATTTAAACACAAGGATGCTTTGATTTATGCTACTAAAAATTAACACAGCTAAATATCACAGATTGCTGTGACGTTTAAATACTAAGAAAGCAATAAAAAAAATGCAAAGGTGATGATCAATCCAAACATAGTCCAAAGCATAGAAATTCAAATACATATTCAATAATCACAAAGATTCATGAGATAAATATACTATGAAATATACAAGTCCTGATCACAACTTTAATATAATGGGTTTCTTACTCAATAACCTAAACTAGAGAGTGCTTACATTTGTCACTAACCATCGAGATAATGCTCCACGCTCCTCATGGTCAAGATGAGTCTCCACACCCATGAAAAAAAGTCAAATATAAAGAAATAGAAACAAAACAAAAGGCAAAGAAGAAGGGGCAGAAATTGTTACTTTTACATCCTCTGTGACCTAGATGCTTCCTTTGGGCTCCAAAATACTCCATTTTAGCTCGTTTTTTATCTCAATGCTCAAATCTACCTCTTTGGTTTTTGATACCGCTACATAATCATTAATTAACCACATGAAACCACACAATAAACTTGAGTTAAGCTAAGGGAGATGAAATTGACATCAAAGGAAAAGAGATAATAGGTGGAAGAAAGATATTAAACTTTTATTAAAAATGTGTAAAGATAAAACTTTTGAGAGAACTTTTTCAACCACTCACTTTTCACTCTAAGATTCTCTAATTCTTTTTCTTTCTTTTCTTTGCTTTCTTCTTTGATTACTTTTCAAATAAGGACACAACTCCTGTTTATATGTATGATCGATACTCTTAAACTTAAACTTAAGGAGTATTAAAGAATAATATCAACACGTTTCATGTGCAATTAAAATTAACCTCTTGTTTCCGAAGCGTTCCATGTACAATTATAATTAACAAGAGGGGTGTTTCATATAATTAATTATGAATACTATAAAAAATTAACTAAATTGTCATATGTCATTTCTAAAGTCAACAACTAACTATTAATGTTGCATTAAAGGTATAGATAACTTAAATTGAATGCTACTAAAACAAATATATAAAGTCAAAAAACAAACACTATATTTTATTCATTTACATTGAAGTTTCCTTTTCTCATAAACAAATACAAATATGGTAAGATGATCTTAATTCTTAATTAAAAAAGAAAAAAATCTATATATATAATACAAAAATTTCATACTTATTAGTTTGATATAAAGAAATAAATGCAGATTCTCATTTACAGTACTACAAATTTGATCTTTCTTGACGCACGTAAATTTTGATTTCTTGATGGTCACTACAAAAGACCATAAAAAAAAATATTTTTCTTGATACAATGTTTATCTTGACCTAAAAAAATGTGGATTCTTGATTTTCTTGATAAACAAGGTTTTTCCTTAGTTTTGTTGATGGTTAATTCACAAACGTATTTAGGATAATATATTAGTTGACTGACAATGATCATCAAGTTAGTTAGGTTTTCTTGAGGGATGAGACCCATCAAGGGATGAATTTTCTTGATTTGCAAGGGTCATCATCAGAAAAAAACTGATATATTTGTTTTGGATTTCTTGATGGGTTTAGAATTTTCTTGATGGGTCTAGGGTTTCTTGGTGGACAAAGACAAAAAAAAGATCATGGGCAAGGTTCATCAATAAAAATGATATCTTGATGGACATTGCCCATGAAGAAGAAAAAAATTATAATTTTGGGTTTAGGATAAGATCATGGGCAAGATCCATTAAGAAAAATGATATCTTGCCTATCAAGAAAAAACTATTTTCCACGAAGCACAAAATTCGGACCCTTGTTAAAGGGCTTAGAAAACACGATATTCATCCATAATATTATCAAATCTTTACTATTTTTTTTTCAATTATTACTTTCTATTCAGCATTAATATAATATTACTTTTTTAAAAGTTAACGGTTGTAATTATAATTAGATTGAAATAAGTGACTTTATCAAAATTAAATTAGTTATTGTGTTCAACTTTAATGAGTTGAATTAAAAGTTTGTAATTTAGGGTTTTTAAAATTGGAAGAAGTTGTAGAAGCTAGCTAACATGAGCTTAGCTCAACTGACACCTATATGTACCTGTGGATAAGAGATCCCGGGTTCAAATCCCCACTCCTGCATCCTCGCCCCTACATTAAAAATTTGTAGAAGTTATTTATAATTTGGATTTGATGCCATACAAGAATCATTGAGGAAAGAATCAAGATCATGAAGATGCCCAATTAGCATGGAGCTAACGTGGGTGTGAGAAAACTAAAATAGTAAAAACGAATAGGTTTGATGGCCAATACCATCAAAGTTTTTTTGATGATTGGGTTCCTACTTGATGAACAAAGATCATCGAGGTAGACATTTTTTGACATGCTTTGTGTCATGGTCATACTTGTTTGGGGTGTTTTTGTCTATGGTCGTATGCCCGAATACACCCAATTTATCTTATCTTTATGTCTTATATCTAGTTTAGGTAGTTGCTTTTCATTTTATGTCATAAAACTTGAGTGTGACGTTTCGGCATTTTCATATGCAAGCCTACCATAGTTGAAAGTGTTCAAAATATATTATAGAGGAAGCACAGTAGTTGAATCCCCGCCCAAGCATTGTCGTACTCTTTGCAAGCAAACATTTTCTCTTGCAACTGACAATATTCAATGCATATTGTAATGTCGATTTCACTAAAAGAAATCTGGCCTTTAATGTCAGGTGGAAAAAATAAAAAATGAGCTTTAATGTCGTTTTTCAAAAAGCGGATGTTTAATGTCGTTTTTAAACCGACATCAAAGAGAAAGGATTAATGTCGATTTAAAACCAACATTAAACATCCGTTTTTTGAAAAACGACATTAAAGCTTCTTTTAAATTTAATTTTTTTATTTGGTAAAAAGGTAATGACTTTCTCTCTCTTACGTTACTCTTTTTCTCCAAGCCACACGATTTACATCTCTTTCTTTCCTTCTCTTCTAAGTCTCATCTTACTTTCTTCCCTAATATTTTCTCCCAATCAGCCGTCGTAAGAAATCCTCGTGCCCAACCTTTCTGTCGTCAAACCACCACGTGCCCCAGCCTTGCGTCGTCGAACACCACCGTCATTTTGCTTGTCGAACAGCTTCGCGTGAAAAGCTTTGACTGTCGTTGTGCTTTGACCGCCTAAAAAGCTTTGACCTCGTGTTGCCGATCGCCGAACAGCTTCGACCGCCGTTGTGTTTGCCACCACCGTCAGGTAAGCTCATTTTTCAACCACTGTTTGTCATCTGCGCTTGTTCAATAATGATGTATTTTGTTTCTGTATTTCTTTTCTCTGTTTTTTGTTATAAGTTTGTCTTTGTGGAAAATATGTATAATGCAAAATATTCTTCAACTTACGGTAGTAGATTTTTCATAGACAACATTTTGATGAGTTTCATTTGCTTGCAAGTAGTGGTTAACTGAGGACTCAAACTTCTTTTATTAATTAGTGTTTTAGCCATAAATGGGTATGATATTAAAGTGAAAATTTTGGAACGATAAAATAGTTTTGATTGTTTCTAGAGATAAGATTTTAGTAGAAAATCCTTAAGATTCTAAAGCATAAAATATTATGTTAGTAGTAAGGTATATAAAGCAAAATATTCTTAACTTACAGTAGTAGATTTTTCATATATAACATTTTGATGACTTTCATTTGCTTGCAAAAAGGGGTTAACTGAGCACTCAAACATCTTTTAATTAGTATTTTAGCCATAAATGGGTATGATGTTAAAGTGAAAAATTTGGAACGATAAAATAATTTCGATTGTTTCTAGAGATAAGATTTTAGTAGAGAATCCTTAAGATTCTAAAGCATAAAATATTATGTTAGTAGTAAGGTGTTTAAGACTTCGAAAGGGATGGAGAATCGTACCATTGAGTTCTTTGCAGCCTGAGTTATTGAACAATAGTTTGAACTATTTTACTTATTACCATTAGTTGGAGAACTGTAGTTCAACATTTTGTTTGTCCATTTTCATTCTTCGGTCTCAAGTGACTATAGTTATTAATTTTAATGTTTTGTGTCTTTGTAGATACGTTCGTGCATATATGCATTTTGATTATCTACTCTTTTGATTTGATTGTATACTCTTTTGTTTTGATCATCAAGCTCGGATCTGGTTAGTTCGTGGCCAGATTTGCATTTGAAGTGCCACCCATTGAACACCTTAACTAATAAACGCACATAATAAATGTGTAAGTTTCAAATTATATTCCCCGTTTCTCTTCTCTAATTCTCTTTATTCTTGTTTGACAAAATTTCTTTGTGAAGAAGATGCAGAAGCTCTTTTCTGCCACAACTGCTTGTGCTTTGATTCTTTGGAGACAAAGATAATATCTACAAAAATAATCAAGTACATTGGTTACTGCCTCTGTTGTGGTAGCCACTTTGCTGGTCTTGTATATGAAATCAAAGATTATCTTGAGTGGACTGATGGAAAAGGGGTCTGCCTATTCTTCTTCTTTGATTATTTTTGCACCAAACTTTTGGGTAGATTTTCTTATGTTGAACTCTATCGTCTTAGTTCTTCTTTGAGGCTGTCATTCACCTTAGTGCAAGAGCATATAGTTTAGTTTTTTTTCCTAATTAATTATTAATTTTTCTTTCTATTTTATTATAAGTTTAACTTCTTTTTTTATAATTTTTGCAGAGGCTAGACCTAAGAGCTTGATGAGAGTTATGGGAATCATTGACCTTAGTCTTTACCATCTCAACAACTATTTATGTAGGCTTTTTCTTTCAATAACTTCTATTGTTTATCATATAATATACAATCCTCATTTTGATAAAACAAATTGTTATTACTTATTTTGTACTAGAAATACAAGTTGTGAAAAAACCAGAATTCTGAAACCAATGCTCAACACAAGCTGAAAGGTTATAATTATTCCCAATAATAAATTTTTAACTTTTTAGCTGCACCAGTAAGAAGGAATGTTTCAAGTTTTTGAGTTTACATTGTGTATGTGGATTCTTTTATAAGGTGTTGAAGTGGTGTTGATTTTCAATTTTTGTGAGTAGTTTCTTTTTGTTTTTCTAACTTAGATAATGTGAATTTAGATACTCATCCTCTAACTTTCCTTGATGTTA
The DNA here is from genome assembly GCA_025688845.1 of Cucumis hystrix. Classification (NCBI taxonomy): domain Eukaryota; kingdom Viridiplantae; phylum Streptophyta; class Magnoliopsida; order Cucurbitales; family Cucurbitaceae; genus Cucumis; species Cucumis hystrix. The sequence goes on from CM046894.1 coordinate 2,496,479, forward strand.
CAGGAGTATTTAAAGAAAGGGAGGAGAAGAAATCAGGTGTAATGGGATGGGATACATTCAGTTGGTAATTTGTTTCTCATCTTTATTATTAGTGTTATTTTTTCATTTGGGTTTAAATTTGATAGGTCCATGCCTTTCCATCTTCTTTTAAGCTTTTTTCCTTAATTGGTATCATTTCTAATTATGCAACTAAAGAAAGAAAATGACACTACTAGATTGATGGCCTCGAAGCTTTGAACTGATAAGGGTAAGTTTCTTTTTGAGTGCTTTTTCCCTTTAATGCTCGATGTTTTTGTATCTTTGTAGTAGCTATTTCCATTTTGTATGTGTTTTAATTGCATATTCTATATGCTATTCTAATGAAGCATTCCCCTTCCTTCATAGGCTTCTTCATTTCATTATGTTGGATACCACAGGTTTTTACAGAGTATCATAAGTTGCTTTGCTATCTTTAATAACCATATATTTTTTTTATGTTTGTGATTGTGTTAGAGCTGTGGATTTTACTTTTTCTCTTATATGTAGGCTCGTTCTTCGAGTCCAGTTGATACTATGATATCTTGCTTGTGAAAAAGTACTTCCATTATGAAGATGGAAGCAAGAGCTTATTACAATTGTTTGAATTTCTTAGCAGGATTCAGTCAAATGATCGTTATGATGATAGTACATATCTTGCTCAACATCCATTATTTGACAAAGGTATGTACTGATATTTTCTGTTTAGCATTTTATATTATTCAAAGAACTTATATATTAATGTGGAGATTTTTAGGGAATAATTGTGGATTTTGAAACTTTACATTGTTTTCTTCTTTTGTTTAAACTTCTATGATTAGCATGATAAGTAGATTAAATTGAAGACGTAAGGGAATGCTTAGATGTTTAGTTCAAGTAAGTTGTGTATTTCTACCTCTTACTCTCGTTTCAAGATTTAGAGACATACATGCGAAAGAATGTTTTAATCCGAGTCTCACTCTTTTTTCAGTCAAGCCTCAAATCAAAGAACATTTATTGATCAATAGCCAAAAAAAATTAAGCAAAAGCATATAGAACATACCATTTTAGATTAAAGATAATTAGCACAATGAAAAGTCTTTGATGAAATGAATTAACATAAGAAAAACGATAATCTTGGTGAAAATCTTTGATGAACATGAGGGATAAAAACCTTTCATGATCTAAGAGAGACTAGACCTCGAATTTTATATGTTTTTGAAAAAAATTTCAATGCAAATGCTATATTGTTTTGACTTGTCCAATTAGCAAATAACAGGGATTTGGCGTAACTATTTGGATGAGATCTGAAGAAAGAAGGGAAATTTATAGTAAAAAATAAATATGAAACTGTCTTCTTCAAGTATTTGTCTCATAGTTTTATACTTGTTTAATCTCTATTTTGTATGATTCTTTTTTTTTTTTTTTGGTGTATATCGGTGAACTAAGAAATAAGAGCAAGTTGAAATCATAGTTTTGATAGAAATATCTGGATTGTTTGGTACATATAAACATTGAGTTTATAATATTTGACTGATTTTGGAATGTTTAAGTTGATTTGACTCATATTCTATTGTTTATTTTTCTGAAAGATATTGCTCGAGTCCAAACGTATATTCAGTGAACTCCATGAAAAGACCTTTTGTTGTAGAGCTTAATCTTCGAGGTATTTATTCTATTTAATTTTACCAATACTTGCATCCTTTTGTTACATATATTTGGCTAATCGATTTAGTTTCAAATGTTTTTATCTTTTACTTGAATTATATGATAGTGTTTAGAAACGTTTTAATTCCACATTTTTTTTTTCAAATCTGCCTTGTTAAAATTCTAAAGATTAAATGGTTGATTAGATATTGTTTGTAGAATGATTGAAGTCATATCGGGTTGAAAGCCAAGCGATCGTTGAAGGTTGAAGACTGAGAAGGCGTTTAGGATTTTCTTATTTAAGTCTTGTATTAAGATTTTGTTTCATGTAATTGTTGTAGAATGTATATATAACCCAATATTAAGATTTCATTATGTATATACATATGTAAAAAGAGAAATATTATAATTTACAAAATAATATTAATTTTATTTATTTGTTGGCATAAGAAAAAATATTTATCGATTCATGATGTCGGTTTTTAACTATTTGGCGAAATAAAAAAATGGACAATAATGCAACAATTTAATAAAATTAATTTGTAAAAATGGACCTTGAAACAAGACTTAAACCGACATTGTTGGGTTCTTTAATGTCAGTTTTAAATCGACATCAAAGGCCAACCGACATTAAAGACTTTCAATAACACCATAAAAATGTCGGTTTAAAAACGACATTAAAGCCTTTAATGTCGTTTTTAAACCGACATGAAAGCAAAAACGACATTAAAGGCATTTAATAACGCTAGCATAGATGTCGGTTGTCAACAGACACTAAAGGCCATTCATGTCGGTTTTAAACTGACACTAAAGGCCAAATTTCTTCTAGTGTTTCAATGTATTTCTTTCTTTCTCACGTTTTATAAACAATTTTCTCAAGAACACAAAGGAAGGTTACATCATACGTCGACTTTGTCTGTGACTTTTGGATTTTGATCGGCTGACTTGTTCATCGAGTTAGAACAAGTGTCGCACAATCGTCCGTTCCGAGGTTGAAACGCTACCATTGTGACAAGTGGTATCAGAGCCAAATTGGCTAATTAACAGTTGAGACAGAAAGATGTCAACTGCAAAACAGACGGGTAAGACCCATAATGAAAGATTGGTGGGGCTCAAAGAGCAGATGCTTCACTTGATGGAAGTTTCTGATTCCATCCGATTTCTTGAAAAGCGACTTGAGGAAGTTTCCAAGAAAATCGATGTTGTTGATGCGATGTCTAGTCGTCTTGATGGATTACCCATACAAGATTTGTTGACTAGAGTTGACACTATAGAGTCACGAATTATGGGAACTGCAAAAGTCACCTACGAGCGTGGAGACAGTTCGTCGGGCTCAGCTACCCAGATGGAAGAACGAATTATTCAGCTAGATAACTCACACAAGAATATGTTAGAAATGATAAACGACATGACAGAAGATTTTTGAGCCTACCCTCGATGTCGTAAGGAATAAAATTGCAGAGGTACGAAGGTGAACCTTACAATGCGAGCAATAACAAATCAAGCTTTAGCTGGAGGAGCAATTTCAGTTAGCAAGATAAAAATCCTTGAACTCAAGCCCATCTGTGGGGCAAGAGATGCAAAGGCATTAGAAAATTTTATCTTTGATATTGAGCAGTACTTCAAGGCCACGAACGCCATTATAGAAGAAGCCAAAGTGACATTGACGACCATGCATATGTCTGAAGATGTAAAGTTATGGTGGAGGTCCCAGTATGTTTACATTCAGGAAGGGTGTTTCATAATAGACACCTGGGACAACTTAAAGAAAGAACTTCGCTCGCAGTTTTTCTCCGAGAATGTTAAAATTCTGGCTCGACGAAAACTGCGCGAATTAAAACATTCTGGCACTATTCGAGAGTATGTGAAACAATTCATAGGGCTAATGTTAGACATATGTGACATTTCAGAAAAAGACAAGATATTCTATTTTGTCGAGGGGCTGAAGCCGTGAGCAAGGACTAAGCTATATGAGCAGAAGATTTCGGACCTTACGTCAGCCTATACAATAGCTGAACGTCTGTTTGATATGTCTAGTGAGTCTCAAGGTACAAGACATCACCAATGTTCTTCACTTGGAAGAAATAAAAATAGTCGACCGAATTCTTCCAAAGCTGTTAGTGAAGACAGAAGTCTCGGTAGAGACCGCAAGCTTTCCCAACCCAACACAAGGAACACCTGGCGAAGACATAAGAGTCCGAACACATCAAATCGTCCTTTTAGTTGCTACATATGTGACATATCACATCAGGCTAAGGAATGTCCGAATAAATCAGCCTTCTATGCCTTTCAGGCCGCTTTAGCTTTAGACTCAGATGACAAGTTGAGTCAATCAGAGAAAAAAGTTGGTCAAGTGGACAAAGTTGAGAATCCTAGAGTGGGGGCCATGAGATTCTTATCGTCTCTTCAGAAGAAAGTGGGTCATGATTTTTGAATTTCATGAGTTATTTAAAGTATTTTGATATTTTAAATATATGAAATTGGAAAAAGATGACGCATGACATTACTTAGTTAAATATAATTTGTTATATTTAAATTAATGTCTTATGGATGCTTGGTTGATTTATATATTTTTTCTAATATAAATGTTATATTAATTAAGATGAAAATCAAATTTGCATTGAGCATATTACATCCATAGATTAATATAATGGTTATATTAATATAATATTTTGCATATTGTATGGATATTTTTAAATTAATTTTTTTTTTTTTTAATTAATTAAACCATAGTATGCATATTATAGAACTAATTAAGTAAATTTATAATAGTTATAAAATTTGATAATTAGAGACTGTCAACCTATAATAAAGAGTTGCATGCAAACAAAGGATCTTAGGATTAATTTGATTTAATTTTAAATTGTTTAAAATTAAATAGACCTAAGATCACATTAATTCTAATAGGATTAGAATTATTTTTTTAGTTTAATAAAACTAAATAGGACAAATAGGATAAGGTTATAAGGGAACTCCACCGATAAAATTCTGTCTAAGGCTGAGCGTACTTAAGTTGACGGTTTACAGAACACCTCCTACCTGGGAACTGAGTCGGAACCGGCGTTGAATTAATCTTATTTCTATTAGCATAAGATGCCACTAGGCAAATTAAATTGTTTAATACACCTAGAAACCCTAAGCATGAATAGGATTTAAGGTTACAAGTGAACTCCACCGGTAAAGTTCTGCCTAAGGCTGGGGGTACTTAAGTTGACGGTTTACGGAACACCTTCTACCTGGGAACTGACCCGGAATCGGAGTTGAATTAACCTTGCTCTTATTAAGAATGAGATGTCACTAGGTAAATTAAATAGTTTAGTGCATTTAGAAACTTTATAGTAAAGTTTTATTATAAGAGTTATAATAATAATAGACTTAGATAGATTCATTAGCCGAAATTTAGCTAAGTACAACAAACCCTAAATTAATAGAACATTTTAGTGGGAGAAAAATGGTATATATGATATATCAATTTTTAGCTCTCACGTCTCTAAGAGTTCACACGTGAGATTCATATTCGGCTTTGTGTCGCCCTGGGAGCGGCCTCTCTTCGGAGAGTGTTTGTATGGGTCAATAACAAGGTGAATAGGGGAAATGTTCATAGTAAGTGGGAGAAGGATGCGTGTCAACGTATCCTACGGTCTCCTCCACTAGGTTGCACCGTGAGATTTCTATGATCTGCTTGCGTGTCGTTTTAGCGCGACCATCCCTTCGGAGGGCCTGATTGTAGGAATCGGAACAACGCAAACTCCAGAAATGGATAGGGTTTCTTAGGTTAATTTTCAACAGTTGTCTTTCCCATCGGTAGCCTGTTGAAGCGTACCTCTGGGATTTGAAAATGGTAGGGTCACACTTACGAGATGAATTACGTTAGTTAATGAATCCTTGACCGAACAACGGTAGCTAAGAATTATAGGAATATGAGTTATTCTGGTATTAGTTATTAGTTGAGATTGTCTCAATTCAGGAGATGAGTAGCTGATCACCATTCAGTGGCTGTTGCTCTAAACTTCTGAAGTATCATTGCAAAAACTAAATCATTTATTTGATTGGGGTTCTTTGATTGCTTGTTTTTGCTAAATTGATTGGATTATTTTAATGGGTTAAGACAAAGATAACTAATACGGTCAATTGATTGTTTTAGCATATCTTCTTCAATTATTCAACTGCTTAAAAATGAAAAATTAACCGGTGAAAATTATGCGACGTGGAAGTCAAATCTGAATATGATTCTGGTTAATGATGATCTATCCTTCGTCTTGATGGAGGAATGTCCTTCTTTACCTGCTCGAAATGAATCTCAGAATGTCAGGGATGCATATAATCGTTGGACAAAGGCCAATGACAAGACTCGTGTCTATCTCTTGTCCAATATGTCTGACATACTAAGCAAGAAATACGAAACCATGATCATTGCACATCAAATCATGGACTCTCTCCAAGAGATGTTTGAGAAAAATAAAAAAGAAGGTAAATATGATTTACTTGTCTTAGAAACATGGTTAGTGGAAGATGACCAAAATGCCTGGATACTTGATTCAGGAGCCACTAGCCACGTTTGCTCTTATTTAAAGGAAACTAGTTCCTTTAAGCAGCTCGAGGAGGGTGAGATGACTCTCAAGGTTGGAATGGGAGATGTCATTTCAGCTCGTGCAGTGGGAAATGTTAAGTTGTCTTTCAAAAATAGATTTCTGTTTTTAGAAAACTTGTACATAGTTTCTAAGATTAAAAGAAATCTTATATCTATTTCTTGTCTTATTGAACAATCTTATAATGTGATTTTTTCTTTGAATGAAGCGTTCATTTATAAGAATGGTGTACATATTTGTTTAGCAAAGCTTGAAGACAACTTATATGTATTAAGACCTAACGAAGCAAAAGCAATTTTAAATCATGAGATGTTTAAAACTGCTTATACTCAAAATAAAAGGCAACGAATTTCTCCTAATAACAATACCTATCTTTGGCACTTAAGATTAGGTCACATTAATCTTGATAGGATCGGGAAATTGGTAAAGAATGGACTTCTAAATAAGTTAGAAAATGATTCATTGCCTCCATGTGAATCTTGTCTTGAAGGAAAGATGACTAAAAGACCTTTTACTGGAAAAGGTTATAGAGCCAAAAAGTCCTTAGAACTTATACATTCAGACCTCTGTGATCCAATGAATGTAAAAGTTAGAGGAGGTTTTGAATACTTCATCTCTTTCATAGATGATTATTCAAGGTATGGTTATTTATACTTAATGGGGCATAAGTCTGAAGCTCTTGAAAAGTTCAAGGAGTATAAGGCTGAAGTTGAAAACCTATTAAGTAAAAGGATTAAAATACTTCGATCTGATCGAGGTGGAGAGTACATGGATTTGAGATTCCAGGACTATATGATAGAACATGGAATCCAATCCCAACTCTCAGCACCTGGTACACCTCAACAAAATGGTGTATCAGAAAGGAGAAATAGAACCTTGTTAGCCATGGTCCGCTCAATGATGAGCTATGCTCAATTGCCTAGCTCGATTTGGGGGTATGCAGTGGAGACTGCAATTCATATCTTGAACAATGTTCCCTCAAAGAGTGTTTCTGAAACACCTTTCGAGTTATGGAGAGGACGTAAACCTAGTTTAAGTCACTTCAGGATTTGGGGCTGTCCAGCTCATGTATTAGAGACAAACCCCAAGAAGTTGGAAAAACGTTCAAGGTTATGCCAATTTGTTGGTTACCATAAAGAAACGAGAGGTGGTATATTCTTCGATCCACAAAAAAACAGAGTGTTTGTATCTACAAATGCTACTTTCTTGGAAGAAGACCACATGAGAGATCATAAACCACGAAGCAAATTAGTATTAAGTGAAGCTACTGATAAATCAACAAGGGTTGTTAATGAAACTGGTCCCTCATCATGTGTTGATGAAACCAACACATCCGATCAGTCTCATCCTTCTCAATCATTGGGAATGCCTCGACGCAGTGGGAGAGTTGTATCACAACCTAACCGTTACTTGGATTTAATCGAAACTCCGGTTGTCATACCAGATGATGGCGTTGAGGATCCATTGTCCTATAAACAGGCAATGAATGATGTAAACATGGACCTTAAAATGGAGTCTATGTACTTCAATTCAGTGTGGAAGCTTGTGGATATACCTGAAGGGGTGAAACCTATAGGGTGCAAATGGATCTATAAGAGAAAGAGAGATTCAGCTGGAAAGGCACAGACCTTCAAAGCTAGACTTATAGCAAAAGGGTACACCCAAAGGGAAGGGGTTGACTATGAGGAAACTTTTTCCCCTGTTGCTATGCTAAAGTCTATAAGGATTCTCTTGTCCATAGCCACTTTTTATGATTATGAAATATGGCAAATGGATGTCAAAACTGCTTTTCTGAATGGCAATCTTGAAGAGAGTATCTTTATGTCTCAACCCGAGGGGTTCATAATCCAAGGTCAGGAGCAAAGAGTTTGCAAGATGAATCGATCTATTTATGGGTTGAAACAAGCATCTAGATCTTGGAACATTAGATTTGATACTGCGATCAAATCTTATGGTTTTGACCAAAACATTGATGAACCTTGTGATACAAGAAAATTAACAAAAGTAAAGTAGCTTTCTTAATACTCTATGTAGACGACATCCTTCTCATTGGAAATGATGTAGGATACCTAACTGACATTAAAACTTGGCTAGCAGTCCAATTCCAAATGAAAGATTTGGGAGAGGCACAATATGTTCTAGGGATTCAAATCATAAGGGATCGTAAGAACAAAACGCTAGCACTGTCTCAAGCATCCTATATCGACAAAATATTGGTTCGATATTCGATGCAGAGTATGGAGCTAAATGTTGGTCCTATATCGACTACATGCTTGTGTATAGAGCTAAGGATTTGATCCTTCTAGGATACACTGACTCTGATTTCCAAACCGATAAGGATTCTACGAAATCCACGTTGGGATCAGTGTTCACCCTAAACGAGGGAGTTGTGGTATGGCGTAGCATCAAGCAAGGATGCATTGCAGACTCTACTATGGAGGTTGAGTACGTCGTAGCTTGTGAAGCAGCAAAAGAAGCAGTTTGGCTCAGTAAGTTTTTGCATGATTTGGAAATTGTTCCAAACATGAACATGCCCATCACTTTATATTGTGATAATAGTGGGGCAGTAGCCAATTCTAAGGAGCCTCGCAGCCACAAACGAGGAAAGCACATAGAAAGGAAGTATCATCTAATACGGGAGGTTGTGCAAAGAGGTGATGTGATCGTCACAAAGATTGCTTCGGAGCACAACATCGTTGATCCATTTACAAAGACTCTCACGGCTAAAGTGTTCGAGGGTCATCTAGAAAGTCTAGGTCTACAAGATATGTACATTAGGTAATCTAGGGCAAATGGGAGATGCGTAATGGGTATGAGGATGCCTTAGTTTATTGTACATTTTACCATTTCCAATGTCAAAGGATTACTTTATTATGTACATCCCAAAGAGACTAGAGTTTTAGTCCAAGTGGGAGTTTGTTGGGCTTTATGTCCTAAAACTCGTAGATTGTAAATATAATTCATTGACCGTTATTAATAAAGTGTTATTATTGTAATAATTGTTATTGATTAAATTATTAGTTTTGTCTTAATAACCCAAATCCAATAAACTAACATCCTAAGCTGTTTAATGAGTCTTGAACAGTATGTAGAGACATACAGGGATCAATGTTCAAGATCAGCTTAAAGGGTCTATAGTATAGGGATAAGGTTGGGTACCTTATCCTGGTAACACTATTGATACGACTCACTTTGTATTTGATACAAACGCAATGATCCAACGCGTTCGTGTAGTTGACATGCGAGTGAGGGTATCCTATGCAATGAGTTTGCATAAGACCGGACCGAGAAATAGTAACCGCTAGATGTAACTCCGTTAACTAGTTAGGTTTCTATTTCACTAGGATGACCTAGGTAACTTAGTCTTAATCCTGAGTGTGTTATGAACTCCTGTTCTCGAGGGATTGTCCTTTGATTTGTACGGGTGAGAGTGGCCAGATCGCCGACTCAATAAGCTTATCATTTTGACGACAAAACCGAGTGGGGAGCTGGGAACATAATTACACAAGATGGAATTCACTCCTTCCCTACTTTAGGGTAAGTAGATGAGTGTTTCCTTAAATGGTGTCTCCAGGTCTTGAACAAATGGCCCTACCCTCTCTATGGCACGAGAGGAGTTTCTGTTTATTGGTAGAACCATAAACAGGTTGTTCATTAGAGGAGCACTGGTATTTAAGGATTAGAGGTAACCTAGGGGTAAAACGGTAAATTGACCCAACAGGTGTTACGAACACTCGTGAAGGACTAACTTACTGTTATTGGTTTATATCCGTGGACACAGAAATATATCTACAGTGAGAAGAGTTCAGCTGTGAGTCTTTAGTGGAGCGTACACACAGTTAACGAATATTGATTAATGTGGTTAATCTCATTAACCACATTAATCTCAAATCGTTGTAGCTTCTGATCTGTAAGTCCATTAGGTCCCCTTCCTAGCTCGTAAAGGACAATGAGATTTATATTGGTTGTAATTTGAAATGTTCAAATTTACTTTGGGAATTAGTTTAATGTATAGTGATACATTATAATATCAAGTTTGTGAAACTTTATTATATAAATTTTGGATATGATTCAAAATTAATTTATGAGAGAAATTTATATTTCAATATGATTCAAATTTAATTTAAGTTAAATATTAGCTATTAATTAATTGGAGAATTAATTAATAATTTAGTTTTATTTAATTAAATTTGATTTAATTAAATTTATAAAATAATATTGCAGAGATATTCATCCAAATAAGATTTGAATGAAATATTAATTAAATGTGATTTAATTAATTATATAAACCTATAAGATATTTGATAGATATTTATTCAAATAAGATTTGAATAGAATATAAATTAAATATGATTTAATTAATTATTAACTAATTGATTAATTAATTAGTAGATTTGATAATAGAATCTCGTGATTCTACTCCTTTTCTTGTTCCAAGAAGGAAAGAGAGCTATAAATATCTAGAAGAAAACAGTTTTCTTAACTTGAAATTCATTAAAGAAAAAAAAAAGTCAAAGTTTTTTTTCTCTCTACAAAAGAGTTTCTCTCAAATATTTCTAAATCTTTTCCCATCCCAATTGGTTCCCACAAACCAATCTCATCCCAGAAGATAGGAAGGTCTCCGACGGGTGGTGTTCCAATTTGGAGATTGAGTCGTAGATACAGAGACGTCATCGAAAGTAAGTTCTCGTATCTTATCTTTAAAAGCATGCTTAGAATTTATTTAGAATTTTGATTCTAAAATTTTGCCAATGTATTGGTATTTTAATATAAATTAATTTGAGTAATGGTTCTTTAAATTCTTCCACTGCCATAGGGCTTTTATCCCTTTAGAGTGCAAGATTCATTAGACCTGCAAAAGCTCAGTATGAAGCCCAAATCATTTTACGGGAAGAAGAGAATGGACGGTTGTGTGTCTACAACCGTGTCTTGAAGCAAGTCCTGAGGGAAGGGCCAACTCTTGGGTCCGTGGGTGTGACCCAACCTATTGAAGCTCATGCCGATGCATTTGATTATGTGTTGGGCGATGTCCTCATGCATAATGGACAACCCATCGCATCTAAGAGTTAGAAACTGAGTACCACATAAAGGAGTTATACGATGTTTGAAGAAGAAACGTTTGTCATGGTACATAGTCTAAGGGATGGGAGATAGCATTCCCAGGGATCTACTTATGTTAGAGAGACGAACAACAATATTACCAGCCACTTCAGTACTCAGCCAAATTTGACTTCGAGTCAAGCAAGGGGGCAGAGAGACCTGCTCGAACTTGATTTTGGGTCAAAACATAGAAAATGAACGAGTAATCGGACAGCTGATGCCCTTAGTCGGAGAAACAATAATGTGATTTCGTACATGTTGACTAGTATACAAGCATGTCCAGTTGATGTCCCAATGCGGGGTGCGTTGAAGGAATCCTTGCAAAAAAAACTCTGTCGCTCAAAATGGCGTGAGTTTGGCTAAGATCGGTAAGACAACACAAAAGAATGGGATTCAGTTGTTGAAGGTAACCCAATTTTGTGTTAAAGTTGTGATGAATTCGTCAACAGACAAAAGCCCGATTGAGATTGTTGATGGCGGACAAACTGTACTGTCGCACCTTGTTGATCCCTTCATGTGAGGAAGAGTCCTTAGATTCTCACCATTACCAAAAAGTGGAAGTGGAAGTCAGACATCGTTCAAGCCGGTTTAGAGAAAGCCTCAAAGTGGTCGAAAAAGTGAGTAGATAAGAAGCATCGCCCCCTTGATTTTCGTGTGGAAGATCAGGTCCTTGTTAAACTGCGACCTGAACAGACTCGGTTATGAAGATACAAAGATCACCACCACGTGAGAAGACACAAGGGACTAGCAGAAGCCGAAGAAGTACTTCCTTGCTAAGGAAGTGAGGGAAAATAGAAGACCCACGAGAGGATACAAAAATTCGTGGTAAAGTGGAAGAACCTCCCCGTGGAAAAAACAAGTGGAAGGCGTACCAAAGATTGCGAAGCATGGGAGCAGAAGATTGAAGGATTCCAGCTTTGTCAGTCGATAGAGACGTCAACTGTTTAGGTGGGGGAGTTTGTCACGGTCATACTTGTCCAGGGCGTGTTTGTCTATGGTCGTATGCCCGAATACCCCCAATTTATTTTATCTTTATGCCTTAAATCTAGTTTAGGTAGTTGCTTTCCATTTTATGTCATAAAGCTTGGGTGTGACGACATTTTCATATGCAAGCCTACCATAGCTGAAAATGTTCAAAATGTACTATAGAGGAGGCATAGTAGTTGAATCCCTGCCCAAGCATTGTTGCACTATTTGCAAGCAAACCATTTCCCTTGCAACTGACAGTCTTCAATGCATATTGCAACGTCGATTTCAATGTATTTCTTTCTTTCTCGTGTCTTATAAACAATTTTCTCAAGAACGTAAAAGAAGGTCAGCTGACTTGTTCATCGAGTTAGAATAAGTGCCGCACAATCGTCTGTTCCGAGGTTGAAATACTACGATTGTGACACTTTGCACATCAAAGAAGGTCAAATTTATAGTAATGTTAGTTTAACTCATTCTTTATCTAATCTAACAATCATGTCTTGTGAAAAAAAAAATGAACATTTCTACAAAGATGTATCTTTCGTTAATACAATCATAACTTAACATATATAAACTAACTTAATGAGTTAGAAGTTCAAAATTAAACATACTCTTAAACCACTCTTATTAACCTTTGAATATAAATTTTTAAAAAGATTTCCAATTGGTGACTTAAAAAACTATAGGCTTTTAAGCATATTTTCTCTCTCTAAATTTTAACTAAAAGTTTACTGTCACAAAGAAATAAAAGAATGCTTATAGTGAATTTGGAAATTGTAATTTAATAAGATTCTTGGATTGCATGTGATTAACATTTTGTATGGTTCTGGGTTTCACATAAAGTTATCAACAAGAACTTAGTTTGATCTAACATGAACATATAATCTAACTAACAATAAATGTTGAGTCATATTTATGTTTCAATTTTGTGTTAGATTGTATCTATGTCATCATATTCGAATTTAATTAATTTTTCACTTAAGTTAATAAAATATATGTTACTTTATCAAACACTTAAAAGCAATATCAAACAAGTCCTATGCACACTTCTACTCATCACCAAAACTATAAAATTAAGAGTGATTTAGAATCGATTCACTTACCACAAAATTCCTACAAAAATTGAAATTCTTTCTCAAAGAAAAGGGTTGATCAGAAAAGTGAAAAAAAAATTGTAAACTAAAATTTACTCTTTTTTCTTTTTAAAGTAAAGATGAGAATTGAATTTATGCTTCTAAGTCAAGAAATTTAAAAAGCTTGATCTCTTTAAATTTAATTTTGATCCTATTATCATTCTTCTATCAGCCTCTCTCATCTTAATTAATCATCCCAAGTTCTACCTCAGCTGCTGATAAATTTCACTTAAAAATATGGTTTTAAAAGAAATGAAAATGATTAATAAGTTAGTTTATACAATAAAATTAATAACTTAGACGTTGTAAATTCATGTCATGTCTATGACATTTTGCTACACTAGAAATCTAAAGATGAACTAATGCATGCTTTTTGTCTATTTTTCAACCCAATTAAACAAATAGAGGTAAAGAGTAGACTACTATTGAAAAATTCTAAACTTAGAGATAGAAATAATATTATCTAAAAATAAATTTCAAACGTTTTATTTCTTACACCCCTATTGTTAAATCTGTCATGTTTCATATCTAAGATCTAGATTAAACTATATTAAAACCAAATGTCATAAATTTGTTGTATGGTGGAAGAACTATTAATGCAACCTCGATGCTAATGGTACTAGAGATGAAGGAGGAAAGCCAAAAGGATTGGTAGGGTTGAAACGAAAAGAAAAACAAACTAAAATATTATCCAAGCCTACGAAAACTTTTCTCCCCATTTCTCATAGCTAACTTTGATGTGATTGTGAAGGATGGATTAACAAAAGGATTGGAATTATATAAATAAAAATGGTGAAAAAGATGTTAAATCCACGTAAGATTATTCCGGACAGGTCTCAATTGAAGTTTGAATGTATTCCAATTCCTAAAAGAAACGGTGACAGAGGTGAAACAAACTCTTCGTTTTACCGCCACATTTCAGGATCATTTTAAACGACACCGTATCTTTTAACTATCAAATCCTTTTCTGGGGCCCTCCCAATTGTTCGTCCCATCGCTTAACGCCGTTAACTCTGCCGCCCTCCAAAAGGATGTCTTCTTCCAATATTCACCTCACTCCGTAACCTCCCTCCGTAACCTCCTTCGCTTTTCTCTTTCTATTAAATTCCCAAATTTACTTCTCTTTCATTTTTATGTTAATTTGCTATTTTGTGTAGTTGTCATATAAATATAAATTTAAAATATACCATAATTTATATTTTATTCCAAATTAAATTTTAATTTCTTTAAAAATAGGTTGAAATTTAAAAGAAAAAAAACATAATTCTTTTAACAATCTTTGCAAATATAGCATAATAAACCAAAACATAATAAAATTTCAAATCAATCAGTGTCACTAGTAAATTATCAATGTTTTTTTTTTTAATAAAAGTTGTTATATTTTGTTAATATTTTCAACATCTTTATCATTTATAATAATTTGTAATTATTTTTATTATAAGTGTAAAATAAGATTGAACAACTTCTCGCTAGACTTGATTTATAAAATTAGATCAAGTAATTACGTATAATCTAAATATAAAGTATAAAATTTTGTTGACATCAATCCTTTAATGATAAAGTCCCTCCTTACCTCTTCTAAGGTTTGATGGACAATTTCGTAAATAAATAAATAAATAAATAAATAATTCAAACAATATATTTAAATTATACTTTAGAAAATTATAGGATAATATCAAACAAAAAACATCCAATAAAACAGCGCCCTTTTGCCATGTAGGATTAAATCCTGCATCACACGCGAGTTAACGCGGGTGAACCCACGCGCCAACAAGATAATCAATATAACAATAAATAATTTCGGAACATGCTTATTGGGATAACTGCCTCAAATATTATATAATTACACTTCTGACCTCAACTTCCTCTAAATTACCAAATTAACCCCATCATATTCTCGGCCGTTCGATCTTCAGAATCTCGTACATTCTCCACTGTCCGATCTTCATCCCTTCCCAAAAGCTATAGCTAGCCACGTGATCTATATTTTTTGTCTCTATCTTCTGCTTTATAATTAATAATAATAATTTAAATTATAATTACATTTATTTTAATTATTTTGATTTGGTTTATGATTGAATTATTAAATATTAAAATTAGACCCAATGGTTGACCCCTTTTTTAAAAAAATCTCATTACATTTGGAGAGATAAATAGTATAATATAATCTATAAAAATAAATAAGTGAGATTGTGTGTATGTTTATGCATTTATGATTTGTGCATACATTTCTTAAAATTTATTTTATAATTTCTCTCACATTTCTAAAATTTTCACTTTTTGAAACAAACGTTAGGTCAACTAGATTCTTTTTGCTACATTTTTCTTTATTTTAATTATTTTTAATATGGTATAGCCTTTTAAGTTTTAATTATAAAATTTTAAGAATGTCAATATGTGCTTTTTAGCTAATTTGAGAAATTGGTATATGAATGGACACAATTCAAACTAAAAGTGCTGTTTCATTGTTTTCAATAGATAATTTCCTTTTTTTAGTTTCAATGTTCATGTTAATATATATGACACTTTTATCATTTTAATTAACGCAATTTAAGGAAGAAAAGAAAAAGATGCTAGTTACCATTTTTTGTTCTTGTACTTTAGCTTCGTTTCGTGTTAGTCGTCTTTAGGATTAGAGAGAAGTAGAGTAGTTTATTTTAGTCACTTCATGTTTGATTTCAGTATTATAATAATACTTTTTCTCACTCTCCTTTCTCCTCTTCCTCCACACACCCCTCTCACTAAGCTTCAAATATTTACAAGTAAAAGTATAATGTCAAGCAAAAACGGAAATCTCAGTAGCAACCACCACAAAAATAAGCACTTATAAAAGCATCTAAAATAATAGTTTGTTGTCCAAATACAGACTATTATGATACTAAAACTATTATAAATCACTACCTGCACCAAACGCTTCCTTAAATGTTCAATTTTAGTTTTATACTTTTAACAGACTTTATATCTAGTCATTTCAAGCTTAATTTAAAAAATTTTGGTATAAAAAAAATGTTCAAACAATACTAAATTTTTAAAAAAAAGTCAAGTAGAAACTAAAATTGTGTTTAGATTGAGTTTTTGAACGTTTATAAATGAAAAAGAAAGTTGTTAATAAATATGATACTAATTCTAAAATTTATACAAAAGTATAAAAATAAAAATTAAATAATTAAAAGTACTATCAATCGGAATAGAATAAATTCTAAAGTATAGAACCATCAAATATAACTACAAATTATTATATTAGTAAATTCAAAGTGCAAAGAAAATGTGAAAATTGAAAAAAAAAAAAAAATACATTACATCAGCCATAGAATTTTGGAAAATTAGCTAGTTACCTAAAATGCCCTATTTGGTGGAAACCCCATTTTTAAAAATTGACGTCCCATAAATTTATTTACTATTATTATTATTGATATTATTATGATGATGAAAATAATAAGAAAATAGAGAAAAAGTGAAAAAGAAAAGGGAAAAAAAAAAAAAACAATAAGTGATCCTTTATGTGACTCAACGTTTTTCTCGATCGTGCGGACCGCAGGGAGCCACAAGATTTAAGGAAACGACACGTGGCAAAATCGAAAGGCTAATAAGATTATATGGTGGGTTCATCTGGTAGACAAGAACCGGTCTTTAGGTGGTTTTAGTCACCGGTTATAGCCGGTAAACTAAGAGGCAAACTTACCGATAGGTCCGGTGAAGAGGGTCAATGGTATAAGATAGCTGGGGTTTAAGCATTATGTGTTTTGGTGGTTTTTCAAAGGGTTTTGGCGATCGGAATTTTTTATTTTTAGTCTAAAAAAAAAAAAAAAAAAAAAAAAAAAAAAAAGAAAAGAAAAGAAATTTAATTTTCAAACTTTGTTTTTGGTTTGGTGTTGGGAATTTTTATTTTTTTCTTTTGGATTAAAGCGAAAAATTTTAAAAGAAAAATAGGAGATGGGATAGAAAACGAGAGAATGTGGTGAATCAATCAAAGCCAATCCTTGTTTTGTTCTCCGATTTCTTTTCTAATTTTTTACAGATCTCTTTTTCGCTTGCATTTGGTGGTGTTTTTCGCCGGAATTTCGTTTTCCGGTGATGAGGATTTGAAAATCGTTTTATTTCAGGTGAGTCATCATAATCGTTTTCTTTTTTTGTTTTCACCCATTTTTGTGTTGATAATTTTTTCTTTCGTCGTATCTAATGGATGTGTTGGTGGGGTTTTTTTCTTCTTCAGAACAGTGCATTTGGATTTTAGACAAAAACCTTGGGATTAGGGTCCTGAATTTGGAAGATTTAACCTCCAATTTCGTTTCAGTATTGTCGTTTGTTGAGAATTTTTGGTTTTTATTCTTTTTAATATCTGAAGATGATCACACTCGAATGGGTTTTTTTATTGGGTTTCTGGGTATTCAATTTGTGCTCTGTGAGATTCGATCTCTGATTCTGCATCAATTTTCTTCTTTTTTTTTTTTCTTTTTTTTTATAATTTTGTGGGTGATCGAAAATTTTCGATTTTTCTGTTACCAGTTCTTGAATTTCGATAAAATTTCAGCTGTTTGGTGAATCCTGCTTGGATGTGAGGAACCATCTCTTTCTCATGGATTTATGTTTTCTCTTCGTCTTCGATCATCTACTCAAGGGTTTTGTTGTGGTTTGTCATCAATTTATTAATTTATAGTTTTTTTTTCCGGTTAACGAGTAACAACATATCTTTCTTAATATTTTCTCTCTAAAATTCTTTCTGGGTTGGATTTTGAAATTTATTATTACTGCATGTCACTTTATTTCTGATGCTTGTGTAACTCTGTATTGCATGAGGTTTTACTTTTACCTTTCTGGAACTCTTCGATTGCTTCATCCCGTCATCACTAAAGATTGTTGAAATTTGGGTTTTACTTAGATCATCAGCCTCTCTTGAAATTTTAATTATGGGTCATTGCTCCTTGTATTTCTTTGTGTGGGTGTGCGTGAATGGGTTTGGTTGGATTGAATAGAAGCATTGGACTTGTGATGTGAAGGCCTGCAATTGCCCCAGAACTTTTGTTTTGATTCGTCGTCCTCGAATGTCAAATCATAATTCCTCTTTTCAATTTCATTTCTCTAGTGTGTGAGAAGAGATCCAGTTTGAGTTCAGGATAGGGCATTCGATCCTTGCTAGTTTGTGTGATTTGATGTTCTAAACCAATAAACTAAATAAAATCTGATTCATTTCTTTTTCTTTCCAGGAATTAATCTGTACTTTGACATTGTGAGCAAAATATTCACAACACTGAAGTGGGTTTCAGATGTGCTAAATCTCTGTGTATTGTTCATATTTGTGCTATGACTTCTAAAATATGGTGCTTCAGAAGAGGTTAGATTATGGGTTCCATGGCTACCAAGTGCCAACCAAGCCTCGAGCTACTAGATCGGCCAGGGTACATGTCCTCTATCATTCTTGGCCTTCGTTCCAAATTACTTAGAGATCTCTGTCTTCTGCTTCCTTCGATTACGATGAATTTGAATGATTTTCTAATTATTTCAGAAGAGAAGTTTATGTAGAAAAGGCACTGAGGGTAGTCAAATGCGTGCTTTTGATTTGTTGGCTACCGTTGCTGACAAGTTGTTGCATGGGACAGATGGTCCTACCACGACTACTACTGATAGATCAACCGAAAATGATAGGCAT
Organism: Cucumis hystrix; assembly: GCA_025688845.1. Classification (NCBI taxonomy): domain Eukaryota; kingdom Viridiplantae; phylum Streptophyta; class Magnoliopsida; order Cucurbitales; family Cucurbitaceae; genus Cucumis; species Cucumis hystrix. The sequence continues at coordinate 2,515,558 of CM046894.1, forward strand.
GCAGTTATGAACAAAGAATTGGATGCAAACAGTTTGCTCAAAGTCGAGCCTTCTGATGGAGGCAGCTGTGACCAGGGCCTTGTCCCAGAGACCATTTTATCAGGACACAATAAAACATGTGATAGAAATGATTCTCTTCCACAGCATGATGAACATTCACCACAATTAGTTTCCATAGTAACAAATTTCGAGAAGTGCAGGAAGGAAATGGAAAATTTAGTTAGTGAAGTACATCTAGGCTCCCCTAGTAGCAAGGAGTCTGATAACTGTGAATTGGACCGTAAGCATAAAGTTACGGTGAAATATGAGTTGCATAAAACTGAAGAGGTGCTTACTGGAGCTCACAATCAGGATGACTCGTGCAAGAGAGAGGATCCTGTTATATGGGACCAGAAAGCTCGTTTGTTAGGTAATAATTCAGATAGTTGTGGCAAGATGACTCAGGACAAAAAAATTGTTCAGAAGTTTTCTTTTGCAACACAGAATAATGTAAAAGTAGATGATAGAGATGATGACGAAAACTCTTCTGGGTGTACTCACCCAGTCTCTTCAATAAAGTCCTTTAGGACATTACCTAGTAGTAGAGACCGAAGAATAAGGAAAGTATCAGCTTCCAAATCTTGGAAAGTAGTTCCAAGATACAGGGATGAATCACTTTCAAAGTTTGGTATGTAAACCTTATTTATAGCAGTATTTATTACATTGGGTGTGTTTTTGTGCTACAGGTTTGTTTCAGTTTCAAATAGATTGTTTTCTTGTTTCTAGATGGGAGTTGGAAATCTATGTTCCGCAGTAAGAGCTCTCACGACTGTTGCAGACGGCAGAAATCTCAAATGAACATTCCTTTTAAAAAGAGGAAATTCTTTGACTGTACTAGCTCAGTGTCAAATTCTGACGGTGGAATTAATTCAGAGGGTCTTTCTGATTCAACTGGGAAGGTTGTCAATACAGATAAGTCAGGTTCGTTTTTTGCAGTGATGCCTTTATTACTGGTTTTGAAGTAGCAACTGGTGACTTGTTGTGCCTGAGATTTATTTCTTTTATTAAACTTTTTGCTGAATGCTGTTCACGTCCCCATGCAGGGAGATCGTGTTCTGCATCTGGTCAGGGCCATCAGAAGTCTTTCCCATCCAAAGATTCTCATGGTATGAGAACTTCTGATGGATTTACTGCACTGAACTGTCTTGGCTTATTATTTCCGCTCGCATGTGGATTATACATGAAGGATTTTATCTTTTTTTTTTTTTGTCTTGACAGTGAAAATTAGGATAAAATCTTTTAGGGTGCCAGAGCTCTTTATTGAGATTGCCGAGACTGCTACTGTTGGTTCATTGAAGGTATGAAATCGATGGATATTGTGTTTCTTGAATTTACTTCAAGACTTCACATATGTCAGCTGTATATTGGTTGTAGACACGGTATGATGCAGTTTTAATCCGCATAGTTAACTTGCAAAGCATGAAAGGGGAAATGTTAACAAAGATTTTGTGTCCAATTTTTTTCTCATATGGAGTTCTTGAGTGTACGGAGATATAGGTACTCCTGTGGTTTTTTACCATCATGATTTGTTATTGTATCCTGATCTTGCTCAACTGGTTATTCAGAGGACCGTAATGGAAGCAGTGACTGCTATACTTGGTGGTGGATTACGAGTTGGCGTTCTTCTTCAGGGGAAGAAGATTAGAGATGACAATAAAACTTTATTTCAGACTGGAATTTCTCATGACAACCAGCTTGATTCATTGGGATTTGCCCTTGAGCCTAATCCTTCACGAACTCCTCATGCCTTGGGCCAAGAAGACTGTCCTTGTATTCTTCCACATGATGCCGCTGAACCTCTAACTAGGTAAATGAAATATGGCAGCACCTGATGTTTCCATTAAACGTTAGTTGTTATCATATTATAAAACTGATAAACCTGCAAGTTGAAGCTTTATCAACACATTAGGCTGTTTCTTTATTTCTGGTTGTCAAGAAAATGGGGTTGCATCACTGTATTATTTATGTTGCGCTGTTATAATAATCGTTGATCAAGTCAAGTTCCAATCCTTGTTCTAGTCAATAAGGACTGATATGAATAGTTGAAAGCTTGTGAAGGGAATAGATTCAATCACGACTAAGTCCTACTTAGAATTTAAAATCTTTCCAGTTATGTATGGATTGCATGCAAGCAAGTTAATCTGGATACTAACGGAGGAAAGAGATAAAAAAAAAAGTAAAATGATCATTGTTCGTTGTTATCATCATTGACGTTATTTGTGGGGAGTGATTGAATGCTGTGATTTTCAGGTATTCACGGAATGCCTCAGCAGATAATCCAGGCAGTAGCACTGTACTGTCCGAGCCTCATGGAGATTCCTTAGGTAATTTCATTGAGAGTGACCATGATTCGGCACCCTCCCCCACCGATACGTCAAATCACAAGAGCTCAACAGACTCTAAAGCCTTGGTCACTGTACCAGAAATGACAGTGGAGGCACTTAATGTGGTTCCCATGCATAGAAAATCTAAGCGGTCTGAGGTTGCACAGCGTCGAATTCGCAGACCCTTCTCGGTTGCTGAAGTGGAGGCATTGGTTCAAGCTGTTGAGAAACTTGGTACAGGAAGGTATTATATATATGTATATTTTTATTAGCATGCAAGGAATCTCTTCAAATATAAAATAAAATTACAATCAGAAGCAAGGAACAATTTTAGCCATTAGATTTCGACGTGCTTATCTGTAGTAGAAATGATCTCCATTTGCAGATTTGTGATCAACAGTGAAAACATTTACATGGAAATTTCTAACATATGTTAACAAAAATTTCACCAGTTCTTCACAAAATGAGTCCTCTTGTCAGTGGCTGATATTTTATTATTCTGTAGGTGGAGAGATGTTAAACTTCGTGCATTTGATAACGCAAAGCATAGAACTTACGTGGATCTGAAGGTATGAACGTCTTCTTTTGTTTCCAACACTCCATTCAATGATGATTTTGTTTTCGTTTTTCCTATGTTTTTTCACCTTCCCTAAAAAGGGCAAAAAATGGATAGGTAGAAGCTTGTAAAACCGAATAACCATGTTTATTTTTTCTTGTTCTATGTGTAATCAACTGAAGTTTTTCTTTGGTATGAGAGAGAAAGTTTGCACAATTTAGGGTCTAGACTTGCAATAACACGCATACATAGTGTTGCACTGAGCTCCACTTTGGTACTTCCATGTTTAATCTTTTGAACTAGTTTACTTACAAAAGAAAGGAGTGGATAGTTGGTTAAAAACTAGAATGATTTGGCTATGAATTCAGGACAAATGGAAAACACTGGTGCACACGGCGAGAATATCCCCACAGCAAAGAAGGGGAGAACCCGTGCCACAGGAGCTTTTGGACCGAGTCTTGACCGCGCACGCTTACTGGTCGAAGCAGCAAGCTAAGTACCAGCTGAAGCGGCAGCCAGAGACATGTCTTCTCCTTTGAACAAAAAGCAAACCAGCAAAAAGTTAGGGGTAATGGGTTGGTTGGTTATATATAACATATATATATATATGAATATTAATATCTATATATATTATATAGTGCATAATCTGAAAGGTCTTTGTGACTGTGACTATTCTTTTTTCTTTTTCTTTTTTTTTTTTTGTAGGTGGGGGGGGGGGGGCGAGGAGTGGCTTGGGTTTCAAAGAAGGAAAGGTGTTGTAAAAATTAATGATAAGGAAAGGGTGGTTTAATGATGAAGCAAATGGAAAGTATATTACTATATATTTTGGTGTAATATTTGGTGGGTCTGTCCAAAAATTGTCCTTTTCCTGATGTTGTAGGGGAGAGGCTCTTTCTTGGCAACTTGTATAAAATCATTGTTGGAATAAAGAGCTTGCTAACGGAATTGGTTTCAATTTTCATCACTCTTCTTTTCTTTGCCTATCCTCAATTGTCTTTTCATATATCATTCCATATGCTTATTTATTTTATCTATCATCATCGTTTCTCCCAGATTTCTCACAAAAAAGATGAGACATGGTTTTATTTATCAGATTGTTACCTCTATAAGCTTTGATATTATCTCATTCTAATTGGTTTTGAGGGGTTGTTTGTTTCGGGAATCCAAGATTCTTATGGATCACATATTTGAATTACTTTAAGATGGTTGAGTATTTTTTGGATTCTCGTGTTGACGGCATCTAACTCTTTTTTTTTCATATAAATTCTTTATTTTAATTTTATAATCAAAATATAGATTGACTACCATATTTCACATTCTTGGGGGTAAATTCTATTTATTTTATTCTTTTAAAAAAATATTCAAATTAAATATATTTAAGTAAATTACCAGTAATCTTAATTACATTCAAGGTTTCAAAACAATTGGGTAAATTTCAACTTTATAAAAGCTAAATTATTGATTATGACGTACTTTATTAGCAACAACTATCATTTTTTAAGAATCTAAAAAGCTAGTAGAAAACTGATTTTCAAAACTACAAAAGAATGGTTAAGAGTCTTTCAGAAACCCTAAAAATTTTATATTCCAAAAAGTATTGAAAGCCCTAAAGTTTTATACTCTAAAAAAGTATTAAGGGTCTGTCTAAGATTGTATTAATCAAATAAGCATAAATTATAGAATTATAAGAATTTAACTCATTTCATAATTTTATAATATGAAATCAAAAAGTATAATACTAAACATAAAACTAAAAGGGGTGTTTGGCCCCTTGTTTTGGAATGAGGTGAGCTTGGTATTTGATGACTTATGCTGTAAATTTAAATTTATGAGCTTAACAAATATGGTAAACAGAAGTTAGTTTTTTTTTTTTTTTTTTTTTTTTTATTTTTTTTTTTTTTAATTTTAGTTCTCAAATTTAAACTACTACTTTTATTTCCATTTTAAAATGTTTTTTAAAAGTATTACTATAATTAATTGAAATAATTTGAATTAGTTCGATTCACAAAAGATCAAACTTATAAAAATTTGTATTTAATTTTATATTGATTTTTTTTAGTTAAGATAGTTAGTGGAATTTCTTTATTTTTTATATATGTAAAAGAAAAAGATTTTTTTTATTACTCAATGAAAAAATGGAAAATGATAAATTTGATTCAAACAATAAAAATAAATGAACACATTATAATTTTTCTTTTCATCTTTGTTTTATCATTTTTTGTATGGGGAAAAATATGAATCCCCTTTTTCCAGTAAAACTTGAACAAAATAAATGGTAAAAACTTAAAAATTTGAATATATTTGACACATAATTAAATATTAAAACACACGATTATACATAATTTTAAATTTTAAGAGTATGTTATACCTAGTGTACAAAATTTATGATTTAAATATACATTTTCATTTTTTTCGCTGATCACTTTAACTAGAAAGCTTATGACTTAAAAAAAATTATAAAAAAACATAATTTTTATTTAAACTCTTTTGATAAAAGCGATTTAAATATTACATTATATGCGCAACATAGAAAGACAACTATAACTATCACTAAATGTAACTTTACTTGACTTTCACTTTTGCATGTCCTTTTTGCTATGCTTATTTTAAAACTTTAGCGATTAGACGCTTTTTAATGTTTTGTTTAAGTGAAACTTTTGTAAACTCCATCCGATTATATGACTTGTTATATTTTTTGTGAATAGTTATTGAATATTAATGCAACTGTAATTAAAATTATTGTTATTAAATGTTAAACTTTCTCGTTTTTACATTATTGTCATGAAAATCAATAAGTCAAGAAATTGAATTATTAGTACAAAATATTAAAAAAAATCAATTAAAAATTTACACATGATAAGTTTAGGATGCACAATTGACAAAAAAAAAAAAAAAAAAAAAAAGAAATTAACTAAGCCTAGGAATTCAAAACCAGGACCCTAAACACAAGCATCAGAAATCCAGATTACCAATTCCTACACCCTAAACACATGCTTTTGTAATTCTCAGGCATCAGAACCCCATCAAATAAGTTTAAAGTTATTTAATTTTCAGGCATTTGATTCTGAATCTACACATAAACGCCCCCAAAGGGTGTGATCGAGGGTAAAACTTTATAGTTCAAGATCATTTAAGCAAACTAAAAAATCAAAGTTCAATTTTGCAATTTTCCCTTGACTTAACCTAAATTGATTATCATTCAAGATGTGTTTATAAATAAAATCCACTATGAACTTTTAAAAATATAACTATATAATAATAGTGTAGGAACTAAAATAATTTATACATCGATTGAGTTTTTTCAAATACAGTATAAAAACTTAAATATTTTCAAAATAGAACAAAATTTTCGATAGGAAATCTACTCTGTCTTGATAGAATATAAAATTTGACTATATTTTGTAAATGTTTTTAATAATTTTACCGTTTACCGTAAGTTTCTTTATAGATTTAGAGAATAAACTTTTATTATTGTGCTTTGACTTAAAAAACAAAACTTTAAAAATATCAAATGAGTCCCTAAATTTTTAATTTGTAGTCTAATAGGTCATTTCTATTTTCATTTTTTTTAAAAAAAGATTAATGAATCTAATTGATATAAAATTAAACTTTTATATGTATTAAAACATGATTTCAAGAATCTCATAGACAAATTGAAAGTTCAAATATTTATTAAATACAATTTTCTATAAAAGAAAATTAAAAGTATAGAGACCTATTAGTCACCTGTCCTATTAGACGCAAACTTAAAAGCTCATACATATGATACAAACATGAAAGTCGAAGGTTTAAACTTATAATTTAACCTTCAAAATTTCAACATTATAACATTATGATTCTTAATATTTCAATATGAATAGAGGAATTTGGACTAAACCAATGTTGTATTTATGTTTCTATTGAAGCCAAACAATTACCATCTATTTAAAACTAAAAAGAACAAGAATTTTCATCTTTGCCGACGCAAAAAACGTGGACAGTTCTTATGAAAAACGTGGGAAGAACTTCTGCATAAGTTTTTTTTTTTTTTTTGCATAGGCACGTTTCGTGACCGAAACGCGGTCGTCTTTTTCTTTGTCCACGTTTTTTATGTTGCATGGACAGAAATACCGACACAAATTAAAATCGTAGGCAAAAAAGATATTTTTAGCCACGAAAAAAACATAAAAAGTATTTTTACTCACGGTTATCATCACGTTGGCAAAATAAACTTTCTGGCCACATTTGTTTTATAGGCAGAAACTATTTCTGCTAACGAAAAGATTTTTGTCACCAAAAACAAAAATTTTCCCTTTGCTAAATTTGTCGATAATTAATATTTGTTTGTTTTTTGCCACACACTGAACGTGGCCAAAGCTGTCTAATTGCCAACATATTTTTAGCCACACAAAGAACGTGACAAAAACGATTTTAATTTTTTTCACATTTATTATTAATATTGTATGCTTATAAATTAAATTTTAAATATAGAATGAATCTCCTACCTATAACAAAATATATTGAACACTGCAACAAAAAATTTAAAAATGAAAATATTTTCAACCATTTATATTTTGTCAAAATATAACAAATAACATTCTCTAGTGTGCCAAAGTTCATAAGCTATATTAAATTTCACTTTGGCATACCAAAATGAACAAAAAATATTAAATACACAAAAAATGGTTAACTTAGTAAGAAAATCTCTAAAAAAAAAAGTCATTTTCTACTCATTCAAACTACATACATCTGAAAAAATATGCATAATTGGCTACCGTAATTACATAATAGCCACACATAAGATTGAAACATGGTTGTATCATTGCTAAAAAAGAAAAAACACAAACTTATATTTGGGTTAAATATTATAAAATGTATATATTAATTTATAGATTTTGATTTTTGATGCTTTATTATTTATTCAAAGAAGATTGACCCTCTCTTATACAAAATAGAAGATTTACTTATTTAAAAAAGAGAAAGTGTAATTAATCAATATATCTCAATGATTCAAAGTTGGCTCAATCAGAATAGGAATAAAAGAAATCAAATAGAATATTGTGTTTGATTAAAGTTCAATATATATATATTTAATAATTAGGAACAAAAAACAAAGGGAATAAGGACAATAACATAATCAAACCTTAATAATTATGATACTTAATTAACCTTGAAATTGAGAAAACATATCATTTTTATTTTAACAAATTCCAAGACCTTTTGGTTGTGTTTGGAGCAATGATTAAGGAGCACTTCAACTAATTCTTTGTTTTTAATAATTTAGAGATCGGATTATCCAATGCATTATTATTTTGAAACTTGTTGCTTTTTTTTTCTTTTTAATATATATATACAGATGCTTTTGCAATCTCTTTAGATACTTTGATGTTACAACACTTAAAATGTTTAATATGAATTTGGAGAAAGAATCATGATATCAAAGTTGGAGATGCAAACTCTTAAACTGAAAAAAAAAGAAAGAAGAATTGATTAGAATATGAGTTTATCTTCTAATCTTAAACGTATTAAATCGAATTGTTGCTGAATAGTTCAAATAATTAGTTGAGTGTAGACTAATTTGAACTCAACTTTATTTACTTTATCTCGAACTTATTTTCTCAAAGATTTTTAGTCTGTCGACTAGGACGATACAAATTCAAAGAAAATTCAAATATTTGTAGAGAATGTGAAGAATAATATAAATCTAATAAAATTATAATAATAACATTTTTCTTAATTTTTACTTTCAACTCGGTCTTGCTTAAAATTTTAAAATTACGATCTTTTTGGTTATGTGAACCACTAGTTATCAATTTTCAAAACTTGTCAAATCAGGTTTATTTTCAACTGATTGGTTATATTTAAATTAATTTTGTGAGTCATTTTGAAAGTTGTTCCAAATAGATAAGGCATTATTATTGAAATTGACCAATTGTCATAATTTTATCATATATATATATATATATATATATATATATATATTATTAAAAGTGATTAGTAAAATAATAGTTGTTAATAATTGAAGTAAAAAAAGAATAAAAATAAAAAAGGATTATTTGTGTTAATGTTTCCTCCACCCACCAAATTTGACTAACAAATGTGTGAAAGTGACAATTGAGAAACAGACAGCCAAATAAACAATGGAATTACTATATGGCCTTTTCATTCATCAAAATTTGCCACTCAACTTCTCATTTCTTCATTGGCTATTCACGAGGGAAAAAAAAGAAGAAAATGACCTAATTAACTGCATAAAGAAATAAAAACAAAGGACAATTAATTAATTATTGCCTGAAAAATTCAAAAACAGAAACAATCTTTTTTATTTCTAGAAAAAAAATCTTTTGAGTATTACAATTTGACCATTGTTTCAAACATAATCTAACAGTGGATTACACGTTGATAAACTTCATTATATCTATCCAAGAGAGTATAGCTTATATTAAGGGTTGATCGGTATCGGTTTGAAAAAATTCAAATTGATTTTTTTTAAAAAAATTTCAAAGAACAAAATCGACCATTTTTTACTCATTGACAGTCAAGGTCGGTTTGAATATTTGCTAAACTAATCAAAGACGGTGTTCTACGAGATTTTTGGAGAAATTTTATTCATGGGAATTTCAACTTTGTATTTGTATTAATTTCAAATGTTGTGATTATGATATCTAATATTTGATCATTTGTTTCTTTATTCGAAAAAGACAAACATTAATCTTCAAGCTTATTGATCTTCCTTGATGATCAACCTTAATTTGGATTTGTTGATCTTTTTAGAGGATATGTTTTTGGTTTGCTGATCTTGTTGAACAACCTCTGATTTGCTAATTGTCTTGAATTAACTTTACAACTTTTGGAGAATTATATTCTTCAAATTTTTAAAGATTGGTTATATGAACTTTAGACCTTATGAGCTTTAGAGCCTCAATCTTTAGAATTTGAGTGACTCAAAATTTTAATCTTTAGAACTTGAGTGTCTTCGAGAAGTTGTAAATTTAAGATCAATTTGAGCTTAAATCTTTTGAAATTTAGAGAGGTTTTAGTCTTTTTTAGTAAAATGATAACCTCAAGATCGATTAGAACGTGAAAGTCTTGAGAGTTTTAGATGTTGAATCTTCCCCAGGAGTGAGGTCTCCATTTAAAGAGATTTCTCATAAGCTTCAAATCAACTTTCAGCCCAATATCTTATTTGGCCCTAACATTCTATTATAGGCTTGAATAGAATCAAATCCGAGAAATTTTAATTACCCAGATCATTCCAAATTATAAGTTTTACAATGAGTTTGGTTTTCATTGTGATGATGTCGTGAAATTTAATTGGTCGAAATTTTTTCATTCAATAATCGGTTCAATAGCACTTTGGTTGAAAAATCGAATTCAATCGAACACTACACACCCCTAACTCAAATGAAATATGAGTGTAGTGGTGATTGTACGAATTCCCTCATCCATCATATTTTAGTTGCTCAAAAATTAAAATTATGATCCTTAGACCTTAATATTGTTACTTTATTTAGCATTTTCCCTATGATCATATTAGTATGCTAATGAAAATATTCAAAATATCATATCCACTTTTTAACACAATTAAGAACAAATTAAGCAGAAAAATAAAATTATAAATTTTCCACGTTCATGAAAAAAAAATCTTTTTTTCTTAAAAGAAATACAATAAGAAATAGACATTAAAAAGTTACAAATGAAAAGAAAAAACTTATTTATAAAAAGGAAAAAAAATCAAAAGTATTTTATCATAAATATTTAATTTAAAAAGAATAAAATCCATTTTAATTAATTCCATGTTAGCAGTTGAAACAAAGCCTAACTCTTGTTGAAATGTTATTTTCTTAAAACCAAAAAAGAAAAAAGAAAAGAAAAAGAATTTATTATTTTGATAGCAACATACAATAAATTCCACTATTAATTATAATATAATACATAATATGCTTTTCCACTTTCCACATTATTGATACATTTTTATAATATGAAAATTATAGTTTCAAAAAGTTCCATTATAAAAATAGGAAAACAAATCTTACCAAGATCTTAATTTTAGCTTATAAAATTAAAAATTCCTTTGTTCAATGAACTAATTCTTATTTACTTCAACATATCCAATGTTGCTTACGATTATTATCATTGTCAAGAAAAAATATTAAAAAAAATAAAGGGTTCGATTCACACTAAATTACCACTTCGATTTATATATAAATCATCATCATTATATAACGTATGATTTATCTAACAAAATAAACCAACATATATTTTATAAATATAGGAAATGTTTTAACCTATGTATATTAATTACATTATATTTTCTTAACATAAATTAAAAAGTTTAATTCAAGGTAGAAATCATTCATTCTAAATTTTTGTATATTTACACAAAATTGTCACAATCAATCACATGAATATGATTTGTCTCCATGTGGTGCTTACGGCTATAATTTTGTCATTTTCAAACTCATTTTTTTATTGCAATATTAGAGAACCACATGATTCCCAAATTAAAAATTAGACATAGTACAACTATCATATTAAATATATATTTTTTAACATAACAACTATGAAATATTTAAATCAAACTTTAATATATTTCTTTAACAATACTACACTAAATCTTGTAAAAAAAAAAATCAATACATTACACTAAAAACAACTTAGGTTAATTAATATTATTTTTCTCCAAATCGAACACAACTCTATGTATTGTCTTAGGTAAATAGGAGATATGTGATTATAATTTTTCAAAATCTAATTTTTTTTTCTTTGTTTGACTAATTAAAATATACTTGTTTGACAAAAGAATTCACCAAACAAAAATAAATTATATTATACTAAAAATAATGAGATATCTTTTTTATATTTAATACTTTAATAATCCAATAATTAATAGATTTAAAATACCAAGTCAAATATACATTTATACTATAATCAAAGAATTAAATCATACCCCTTTTTTTTCAAAGAAAGATCAAATCATTTAATTTGAAATGATTTGACTTTAATTTGGTAGGAAAGATGGTTTGGTCTATTATTTTGATTAACCCATACGTGTAATTAAAAAAGAATAAATGGAACATTTATTTTGTATCAAATTGACGTCATAAATGAATATTCCAGGCACGTCATAAATGAATATTAAATAGAGGTTGATGATTGAACCCATGATATGATACATGTGATGTGTGCCCATTTTAGGTGCCATCTTCCATTCTTCTTTTCCCTTTTTTAGTTATGTTTTGTACTTCTATCATCCAAAACTACAAGGGGTTTGAAAGATTTATTTAGATAAAGATATCCAGATTTTGATTTTGTGAAGATATTGAAATATCAATAGAAATTTTCAACTTATGAAAAATATTGGTAGGAGTTTAATGTTATGTGTTGGGTTGACTTTAATTTTACAAATGTAGTACAACATTCTTAAGTTTTTGGTATATTTGTTTACCTTTTATTTCTATTAGGCTTTCTTATTCATATTGTTTACATTAATTGAAGCTATCTTTTAACCACATGAGAGGCTAGTTAGTTGGGCTCTTTTCATATATGCTAGCCGGTTACAACTTATCCGTTTGAGGAGTTAGTAATTTGGTATCTAATAATTTTCTTTTAAAAACATATATATTATATAACAACAAAGAGACCCCACAGCTCTAGGGCCAACGCTCAAAGCAAAGTGCAAAATAGGAGAGCACATGTAATGACCCAAATAATTTAAGATAATTAATAAAAATTTGGGATGTTGCAACAAATATCCAAGGAAACAACTCTAACTTAAAATATCACAAAGAACAAGCCAAAAAAGGACATAAAGAAAAGAAAGCATCCCGGACCAAGCAAAAACAAAGAGGAACAAGGCAAAAACATACACCCAACTAAAGGATACCAACAATATATCTTCAAGCTAGGTCACAATACGAGCATGTGTAGAGGCAACCAAAAGCGAAACAACACATAAACATCATGAGACAATCCCTCATTCAACCGGTGATTTCTCTCCAATCAGATAAAGTAAACAGAAAAGACCACAATGTACACTAAAGCTTAGACTTGACCTTCTTACCCAACCCAACCTGACAAACCTATTGCAACTCAACCTCCCACCCAACCACGTTGTGAGAGACCCCCATCAAACCCCAAATCTCCTCTCCACTTCCAAAGACTAACCCACACTCAAAGAACAAATGATTCTAAAGCTCCAACTCCCAACATTTAATATATACACTCAATCATATCACTTCTTCCAGTCCGATACATACAGTCAATCTCTCGTTTCTCAGTTTATCTCGCACAACCTACCAAACTTTAAAAGTTATCCTATAAGTTTCTATACTTCTCTTTTTGTGTGTCCAACCCGTTTTTGAAATTTTAATGTTCAACAAGACAATTATATATACAAGTTTTCTTTAAAAGTTCATATACAATTTGGACACAACTGAAATAATGAATTTGAAAGGTATAAAAAATTAACATTAGAATATATTTGAAAGGGTAGGAAATAAAATGAAAATAAATATAGTTTATATAAAGTTGTATCAATGACAATAAAGAAAAAAGAAATAGGGTGGTTTTCCATCACTCTCCTTATGTTAAAACTATTTTTCAATTGATAAAATAAAATCTCAAAATATCAAGAGATAGATAGCTACAAATATAACAATCAGATTCAAAATAATTAAGTATATAACAACATGTTTAAAAAATTGCAAAAATATCAAAATCTGTCAAACTCTATTCAATTATTCTAGCTTATTATTTATATATCATATTGTAAATAGTTGTATGTATATTTAATTATTATTCTTAAAATTGTTATGAATGATAGAAAAAAAATTCATAATATGATTTAAGAAAAGAAAATTAGTGATGTTATCTATTAAAAAAAGTGGTGAATGCTTTACAATATTTTCTAAGAACAAAAGTACAAGAAAAAATAATAAAAAGAAAAAACCAAAGTCAAGATTGACTTATGACATTTCAAACTAACCATTTATATATATTGTCAATTTTATTGGAGAAAAAAAAACAATATTTTTAACAAACGTCCAACAATTATTAAAGAGACAATTATTAATTATATGATAAATATGATCAAATCAAATTGAAAAAAATATTCAACTTTTGCCTTTAAACCCTTGATTTCATTAATTCAAACTTTGGACTTCATGAATAATGAGTATTAACACCTCATTAAAACTAAATTTGAAAATTAGTCATATAAACTAATTAATAATCCTACAAAATTCTAAGTTGAAAATGTTAATTGCACTCTTTAATTTAATATGTAGTCTAAAGTGTAATATTTATACTAACTCAAATTTTCTTTTCTTTTCTTTCTCTAGTTTTGTTGATATGATAGAGTTTGGATAAATGAAATACATATAATCTTCAGAAGACCACAACGGCACATTTGTATTTTAAGAAAGAAGTACTTGAAAAAAGAATAAGAATTTAGACATCAAATAAGTACTTGCCACAAATCCTCTTATGTTTAAAGTCCATCAAAATGGTTTTTTAAGCTATATATAGCCAATTAAGCTATTATTCTTTCTTTTTATAGTATTTGGATTACAGGCATGATGATTGCTCATCTTTAAACCGAACATGTCACCTTCACTCTCTTGTCACGCTAAGGCCAAGGATAACTTTTCATGCGTCAAAGATGCCTCCTCAAAGGTCCATTTGAACCTTTGGAAATTTGATCGAATTTTACCTCTTTGTGTCGATTTTTTCTTCATTCTAAGTTTATCCACGACAAATTCAATAATTATATAAAGGTTAAAAATACTTTTTTGGTCATTTAAAGTTTTTTCAATAAATCTTAAATTTAATGGCTTGAAGTAATTTTTTTTTTTCCGTTGAAACTGATTGAATAACAAGAACGATTGCAATAATAATTTTCAAAATGGTACAAATAAGAAAAATAATCTTTTTAAAAAAACAATCTAACAATAAATTAACAATAAAATAAAATAAAAACAATTAAAAATAAATAGAACTAAACAAAACTTATTTAAACTTACAATATAAATTTAAAGATAGATATTTTATTTGGTGAGTTTTGTTAAGGACACCGTCAACGAAACCGCGGATAAGCTCAAGCAGTGACCTTGGGGCTGGTACAATCGCCACGTGGCTCGTGATGGTTCGTCACAATAGTCGTGGTGTCACAAACCTCACGCGCACTCCAATTACTTTTTACTTTTATTTAGACCGTTATTTTCGTTTTAGTAAATTACCCTTCAATATATATATATATATACTTTCATATTTTACTTTTAATTCCTACACTTTTTAAAACAAAATTTTAATCTTTGTAACATTTAGTTTCTAATTAGTTTATTTATTTGGATAAACAAGAGTTCTTATTGAACTTTAGTAATATTTATTTTAGACGTACATATGGATTATACAATAATAAGAAGATTCTATAGATCAAGTCCAAAACTAAAAGCACAAAATAGAACTCCTAAAAAATAAAAAGTGCGAAATTCAAATTATAAACAATAAACAATGCTTTTTTTTTCCACAGTACCATTAAGCCATCTTTGGTATTATATATATATAGATTTAGATTGACAATCTTTCCATATCCAAAATTGTAGATATTGATTTTTTTTTTTTATTATTGAAATATGATGCAAACAAGCCAATCCAAAAACATTTATTATGGTGGTTGGTTTGAATTTGCTTTCTAACTTGAGGACAATGGTTTAATTTATAAGAAATTAAAGAAATCTATCCCACAAATAATTAAATTTTTTTCTATAATATGTTACAAAAATTTAACTCAATCCAACTATCTATAATTTAGAAATAATGTTCAGCTCATTCAAGAATGATGTTCAGTTTTACCACACAAGTCAAGTAGGAATTTCGAAATGAAAGAATGGAGGAATAAATGGAGCGGAAAGTGAATCACATCAAATCAAATCAAATCAAATTAATTGTTATTTTGTTATTATTATTATATTTTCCTTGGTTCTTGTCTTTACCCGGTCCCATTATCTTTGTTAAATTGTAAATTTAGTCCCTACTGTTTGATGAAAGAGTTAATCAAAAAGAAGAAAATGAAATAGGAAACGAAAACAAAGATGAAGTAGCCTCAGTTGATAAATAATCATACCCGAGAAATAATCATTGTCTCATCAATATATATTAATTTTAAAGAATCTAATACATTTTTTTTGTTGTTGTTGTGATGCTAAAAGTTTGAATGGTAGAGTGAAAGATGATTGAATTCATTGTACTTAGTCAATAATTTTACTATGTTGCATGAACCTATCATGAAGTAGGAATTCTAAAACAAAAAAAAAAAAATAAATAAATAAAACATTTGTTTAGTCAAATTAATTTCAAAATTGGGAAAACAGCCACTCCATCATAATCATATAATAATAAATACATTATCTTAGCTTTTGTAATTTTTAATTTCATACCACATTACTACAAAAGTTAGAAACACAAAACAAATAGGTTTAATTATACATTAAACTAACTTCTAATTAAAAACTCAGTTTTAAAAATAAAAAGGTTAAAAAAAAAAAAGTATTCTCAAATTATTAATTTTATAATATTTTTAAAATTCAAAGTTGGTTGTTTCAATTGTGTATCAATAACATAAAATCTACTTATTTTTTTCTTAGAAGGTGGCCATATATATAGCACAAATTCCCCTAAATTTCTAAGTTCACTTTTTTCTTTTATGATATTTATTTTAAAAACCAAATTTTAATTTGGAAAACATTTGTATGGGTAATACAATAATTTATAATTTACTTGTTCGAGTCGAGAAATATAAATAGCCACAAACTTTTTTGGTTAACCCATATAATTAGGAAATTTTTTATAAATCTAATAAACCGACAAAATATTTATGAACGGATAACAAAATGAAAAAGTCTATGAAATGACTATTTATTTTAAAAAATCCATAAGTTTACCCTTTCTTATCATCGTCTTTCTTCTCTTCTCTACTGCAATTTTTTTTTCTTTTCCTCTATGATTTTTTTTCTTTCCATCATTCTTTTCTCTTATTCTCCATTTCTTTTAAAAATATTTTCATTTGCTCTTCCTTTCCATATTCTTTCTTTTGCAATTTTTCTTTCTTTCCATCATCTTCTTTTCTCAATTTTTAATTTTTTTTTTCAAATTATTATTTTATTTGGTTGTTTTTCTTTTCTTTTCATCATCTTTTTCTCTTCTTCTGCAATATTTGGTTGTTTAAAATCATGTGCCAAATATAAAAGATCGTGAAAAAAAAAGGTTGGGATTTGGCTATTGATTGGGTTTGGATATTGAATCACCAAAATAAACAATCGTGTATCTTAATTTTGAAAAAACTTATTGAGATTTGGCTATCTAAATCTAAACGATCATGTGCGAAATCTAAACGTTCGTGTATAAAAAATCTTGAAAAAATTCATTTAGATTTGGGTACGATTAAATTTGTAGAAAAGAATATCTAAATCTAAAGGATCTTTTGCGGCTTTGTTATATTTTTTAAAATGCCCCTACATATATAAAAAAAAATGAATTCTAGTCATTTATAGTTTTAGCATAATGTTATAAAACATAAGGTTTGAAATATGAAGGAAAAAGGTGTTAGTTAGTAATTATAATTAGGATTCACATTAATGTATATGATGTGGGCAAAAAGTTTGTGAAATGAAAAAGGAAAAAAAAAGGTTATTACTAATTAATAGATAACATTGAATATTCGACCGACGTGTCGGATATTCCTATACGGATTCCGGAGCCCTTTTTTCAATCAAAAGTAATCGACTTGTCGTTCGTCAAAAAGGTCTTCTTGACTTCTTTTAGCTGCCCTCCTTTTCTTTTACTTTTACTTATTTCATGCTTTCATGTCACTCTTTAAAAAAAAATCATTAGCAAAAATATTTTGGATAAATGCAACCCATAACATTTTTAGAACTAATAACCAAGTAATATTAATTTGAGTAATTATAATGAATCATAAATACATAATTGGATTGCTCTTAAAATGATTGTAAAATTTATTATTACTCTTAAGCCTACTTCTATTTCTGAGGGTCAAGTGGTAATGATAGATAGCAGTAATAGTAAATATGTCAAACTTGATAATTTTTCAATTGTAGCAGTAACAGTAACAATAAAGATTGTCATAATGGTAATGATAACGGTACGATGTCATTCTCAAGTACAATCAGATTGAACACTCTTAATTCATCGATCATATTGCATTATTTCAATTGTAAGTGCTACCTCTTAGTGCTGATATCACTTCTAAGTAATACAGTACATCACTACTATATTTGCATTACCTAAACCCTTAACGTATTAATTAACATACTGTTAATACTTCAAGTATTGTTATATTTACAAGTGGCCCAAATTTGTAAGTATCGTTTTTAATTTGTCCTCACATTTTAAGATGTTAGCTTTGAAGAGATATTTGAGATTTACTTTCAAGGAGCTATTGTAGTTCACTCCTCCATGTTTAGTGCTCTAATTATAATTCTATAAGTTGAAGATCAATTAATTATTTTAGTCATAATTGACGATTTACAATTTGTTATATACTTTGAACTTTGAATTATAGAGTCTAGGAACATTACTAATTGAAACACTAAATCTATAATTATAAAACTATATGAGCCACAATCTAAGTAAAATTATGTTAGTGCCCTTGCTATTGGCTAAATATATTGGTTTAGGTTTTCTATCCATTCTTCTTGAGTTGTTTGGTAGTTGTCTCAAAAGTTGTATCAAAGTGTGCTTATCTCAGCTAATGCCTCAAACGTTGCTGACTCTACATATTATTTATTTCCTTATTTGTGAGATTTTGCTTATTGGTTTCATGTGCTCTCTTTTTTTCTTTGGTCATTTATTATGGAAATATTTTCTTGTTTGGTTGTTGTCTTTTTAAACTCAAAGAGGTTTTTTTTGCTAGAGTTGTAGCATATATTTTTTAGTTGTTCTTAAGTGGTTGTATATTTGAGAGAATTAGTTTGTATTTTGAAACATTTAAGTGTTCGTATTGCGGTTGTTGTTCTTATGGGTTATTTACTAAGATACATTGATTCTTTCATACAACATTGCTTTAGGGGAGCTTAAAGCCTACTCATTATTAGGGAAAGAAGTTCTCACTAACTCGAGAGAACCTAAATTTCTTATGTGAAGGAAGTTCACAAGCAAGATGGAAAGTTATATATACAAGTTCTATTCATTTAGGGAGAGTTTAAGTGCATGCTCACTAATAACAACTACTTAGGGGAGTCTAAGTATTGAAGATCAGAAGAAGTCTCACATTTAGGGGAGCTTAGGTGTCTTATGAGTTAGCTCTAAGAGTGTCATGTAATCTTGAGAGCCTCTATAGATAAATACATCTTGTAATTGTTCAACTCATTGATATTAATGCATTATTTTATCTTGACACACTACCCTCAGACGTAGGTGTTTTTACATCAAACTAGGTTACTAATATATGTGTTCTTCTATTTTGTTACTATCATTTTTATTGTTGTTACTATATTCTTGCTATGACATTCTACGTGACATCTTACACTGCACAAGAGAATCGTTATTATACAATATCAAATTAGACGTAGAGACTAAATTTACTCTTTTCTTTTTCACACCTTCAACCATTTTTATTTTTCGTATAAGTGCACTAACAATTCCTTCATATAATATATCCATGTATCATTTTTACTTGCAACAATAGTTTATTTGGTTAAATCAAGAAGTCATTAACTAAGTTTAAACCAAAATGTTATAGTTTAACTCACTATATAGTGTTTATCTTATCTTAACTCACTCCATAGTGTTTGTATTACCCCTCATGAAATTAAAAGTTCAATTGCTCTACCTTACTTACTATTAAAAAAAACATTAGCTTAAATTTGAATTATTTTAGAAATAAACAAACTATTTGTCAAATTTATTCTAAAGTTATCAAAACGTTTATGTATATACATACATATATATACATACATATATGTATATATATATGACCTATTTTATTGATTTGTTTAATTAAAAATATGTTCGAAGAATAAATCTTAATTTGATCACACACACACACACATATATATATATATATATATATAAAAGAGTGGGATCCACATTAAAACATTAAAAAGAAAAAGTATATCAAATATCACACCTTCATATGTCTATTTATTTGTTTTGTTTTTATTCTAAATATCAAACCTCTCCAACCAACGTTCGTATATTTCAATTTGTTTGCATGCAGATGAAAATTAAGATAAAGCTAAGGTATATATCAACTTCATGTTTACTTTTTTATTTTTATTTTTTTATTTTTATTTTTTTTTATTCATGTACAAATTTTTATTTAAATAAAAGACACAAAAGAAAACAAAAAGTAGAAATCAATTAGATATTAAAAACAAAAGTAAACGTGATTTAAACGTTGAACAAATAATTAATTTTTGAAAACATGAATAATAATTATTATTATCCAGTAAGAAAAAAGTTATGTAATATTACTAAAATAATTAAACCATTATGTAAGAGTGGTTGTTTTCTAATATAATAAAACAAATTAAAATACTTATCAATATAATAAAATTTTATGAAATAGGCGATGATATTTTGTTATATTTTAAAGATATTTTGAACCGTTTATGATAAATAATTAAATTTTATATACTTATTGTTGAAGTAATCATTTTCTTCCTTCTTAAATAGATTTGAATATTTAACTCCTTGTGATAAAAAAATGTTTAAAACAAGGGCACTAAAATAGAATATTAATCAAATTAATGAATGATGGTTTATCTAAGTAAGACTTACATATATAAATTAAATTATATTTCATTGGCTCTATATATATCTAATCTTTTTACTTGTTCACATGTTCTAACTTTGTCCAATTGACCTAAGTATTCAAATTGTGATAGCAAAAAGTCTATGAACCACAAAAGTGAGATGTGGTCTAAACTTAATTCACAAAAGTTAATAATGAAACCCAAAAATGTAAGGATTTCTATTTTTCATTATAAATCTTCAAAAGATTCGTCAACAAATCTTCGAGAATGTTTTATATTGCCTTTTTTTTGTGTGTGATAGTGAAAACTTTATTTTAATTGAGGTGTGTTTGTATTATCAATCTCGCAAAAAATAAAATAAGGTGATAAATATTGTAGTACTTACAAAAGTTTTCTTTCACTCAAGGATTAAAATATTTATAGATATGTCGATATATGTATCAGTAAATCCAGTGATTGGATATCGATATTTGAGTATTTCCAACATCTTTCTTAAATGCTCGTAAAAGACAATATGTCATATGTTTAGTCTAATATGAATAGAAATACTAATAACTACATTCATATATAACTTAGTTTTGGAGTAAAGCTTGACGACTTGATTATTATTAATCTAAATAAATTTTATAATTTATGCAAATTTTATAAATTGTGGATATTGATGTTTTAAGCCTTTGTTTTTACCGTCGTTATTCGAACCTTGTATTGAAAGACAAAGAATAAGTAAAGAGAAGAAGGTATGAAACATGGAGACGTGCAACCAATAAGATAGTAATTAAACCATTTATTTTGAATCCATGTGCCTATACTCTCCTTCCAATGAACAGTCAAACATTGAAAAAGAAACACAAAAAATAAAAAAGCATTTTATTTTAGAAATCATATCAACATAGTGAGATGAGCTTTACTCAAAGATCTTATAATATTTTAAAGGAAAAAGCATATAAATTAATAAATAAGTAATAAGGTTTTAGAATTTTAATTAAGTAAAACATTAGTAATGTTTAATATATCAAATTTATCTCTCGAGTAAATATTATTTAGTTTGTAAGTAAAGTAAATGAAGTTCGACTTTTTTGAATCCTAACTTCTTATTTTTTTTCTTTGTAAAACTAAGAAATGGGGAATCCAAACAAAAAAAGATTCTTTGCTTTTATGACTTTTCTTCTATATAATTTTCTCTCTTTTTTCAGGTGGTCAACACAACTTGGTCATCAAGAAATTATTATGGAGTACCCACCCAATATATATATATATATAATAATAATAATAATAATTTTTTTCTTATAATAATTATCATTGAAAGAAGTTTAATAGGATTTTCAAAATTTACAGTAAAAATGCTACACGTAGATAACAATTTCTTTTTATAAAAAGAATAATAAATTTGTATATTAGACAACAAACTTAAAATTTATTGAAAGTATAGATTCTAAAATTAAATAAAATCAAGATATAAAAGCATAAAAGTTGAAAAATTTTCAATTTATATTTATAATTAATTTTGAGTTGTAACAATTAAAAATTTAAAGAAAAATGGTTATGAAAGGTAAAAAAAGTATATATTTTTAAATATAGCAAAAGAACTCAAATAAACTATAGTGAATTTTTTATTATTTACTATATTGGAAAATCCACTACTTTAAACATAAGTGTATCAATTTTGTAATTTTTTTTTTAATTATTGAGTTTTGTTAGGTTGAACTAATAATTTTGTAGATTAAACTCCTAAAATTTCAAATGGAAATCAATATATATAAGTTTCTAGTTGTTTTTTTTGTTAGTATGATATTTGTTATATAAAGTATTAAAAATCGATGTATACTAACCATATACGTATGATTTAATATTTTAGTAGTTGCTTTGACACCCAACTATTGCTTTGAACTAATAATTTTGCATATAAAATAAGCAAACCCTCAAGAATCGATAAGCAATTGAAGAAGTAGAAAAACGAAAGAAAGTATATGGATGAGAACAAAAAGACATAACCAAATAGGAAAACAAACTTCAAACTATTGAGTGAATCAAACCTATGTAAGCTATCATATATATTGAGAAGGTCAGAAAATTGAATCCTTGATTGCATAATACTTGGATTAGTAATTTAGAGATGAAAAATGTGGAAGTTTAATTAATACAAATGGTTTATATTTGTAAATAAAAGAAGAGTGTAAATTGAAATGATTAAAAAAGGGAAAAAAAAAAAGGAAGAAAAGAAATTTGTATGGCGAAGGGAATGGATGATGGAAGAGAGGGTTCCTAGAACCATCGTCGCCGTCAGAAATGGCCCGACACTTGCCCTTCTGACTCTTAAATACCCTAAAATATTCCCAATCCGTGTTCATATTTCACCAAAATTTCCACCGATTTCTTTCAAATCTTTTCTGGGTTTTTCATTTCTCATCTTCCTCTTCATACCCTTTCAATTTTATGGATAATCTCCTCGACGATTTTCCCAATTCTTGGACTAATAATTATCCCTTCCATCCCTATCTTTCTAATTCTCTGTTTAAAGTCAATCGTGATGCCGCCGATCACCTTCAGATTCCGGCTAAATCACATCAACACCAACACCAACACCTCCAACTTACTAACAATTCCTCCTCCTCCCCCTCTTCCTCTAGCTCCGAAGGAGATTCTCCCGATAGTCATGACACCTCAAACACCATGCTCAAATACATCACCGAGATGTTGATGGATGAAGCTGAAGATCTCAAAACACAGCCCTGTATGCTTCTTGACTGTTTGGCTCTTCAAGCTGCTGAGAAATCTTTTTATGATGTTCTTGGTCAGAAGTATCCCCCTTCTCCAACCTGTGATTCTTCTAGCTGTGATAGAGCTTTAGGAGGTGAAGATGAATCTGAATCTTTTAATGGTAACTCTAACTCCTCTTTTTTTCATCCTTTTCAAAACTCTGTTTTAAGTCAAGATTCGTTTCTTGGGATGCAATTTCTTGGCCATTTTAGACAAGGAGCTGAGGAAGCTAGTAAGTTTCTTCCTGTTAATGGAAGATTTGGAACCATTGCCTTGGATAATGATTCTTCTAGTTCTACCTCTTTTCCTTCTAGGCCAGTTGATTTTTCTTGGGTTGCTGCTGAGAATGATGGTAGATCCAGCCTTGAAAATGGGTTGTTAAGAGAGAAGAAAAACCGTTTGAGGGAAGATAGTGATGAGGAGTTGAGAAGTAGTAAACAATCTGCTAATTTTGTTGATGATAATTCACTGTCTGACTTGTTTGATGAGGTTCTTCTTTGTCGTGGCGAGAGTCGGCAGTCTCCGCCGTCGTGTGGTTCCGATGAATCGTCCGAGAGCGAAGCCAATAAGAAATCGAGAGGGAGAGGGAAAAGGAAAGGGAAGAAAAGTAGTCGTTCTAGGAAGCAAGAGAACAGTGTGGAAGTTGTGGATTTGTGGACATTGTTAACTCAATGTGCTCAAGCTGTTTCAAATTATGATCAAAGAACTGCCAATGAACTGCTCAATCAAATCAGGCAGCATTCTAATCCATCTGGGGATGGTAATCAAAGATTAGCTCATTACTTTGCTAAGGGTCTCGAGACTCGTCTTGCCGCTGGTACGCCTCTATATTTGCCCTTTGCAAGTAATGAAACCTCTGCTGCTGAGATCTTGAAAGCTTATCAGATGTTCATCAAGGCGTGTCCGTTTCGGCGGATGTCATATTTCTATGGCAATAGAACAATTCTGAAGTTAGCCGAGAAAGTAACAACATTGCATATTGTTGATTTTGGGCTATTGTATGGTCTCCAATGGCCCTGCTTGATTCAACGGCTTTCGCGTAGACCTGGTGGACCTCCGAAGCTTCGGATAACAGGGATCGAGCTTCCCCAGCCAGGATTCCGCCCTGCTGAACGTGTTGAGCAGACCGGTCGTCGTCTTGCACATTACTGCAAGAGATTCAATGTCCCATTTGAACACAAGGTCTTGGCACAAAAATGGGAAACGGTTCGATATGAGGATCTGAATCTTGATAGAGATGAACTGACAATTGTGACTTGTATGTTCCGAATGAAGAACGTACCCGACGAAACAGTAGTGGCAAACAGCCCGAGAGACAGGGTTCTAAAGTTGATCAGGAAAATCAATCCAGATCTCTTCATTCATGAAGTCACCAATGGTTCATTCAACACTCCATTTTTCAACACAAGGTTTAAAGAGGCACTCTTTTACTACTCGTCGTTGTTCGACATGTACGAAGCAACAGTGCCTCGAGACAATCCCCAGAGGTTTCTGTGTGAGAAGGAAATCCTAGGAAGAGACATCATGAATGTGATAGCGTGCGAGGGGCTTGAGAGAGTGGAAAGGCCAGAGACATACAAGCAATGGCAAGTAAGGAACACAAGGGCCGGGTTCAAGCAAGTACCACTAGACCAAGATTTGCTGAAGTGTGTGGAGAAGATAGTGAACACAGAATACCATCAGGACTTCAATATCGATCAAGACGGGTCGTGGATGTTGCAAGGTTGGAAAGGACGGATTATCGACGCATTATCATGTTGGGTTGTTGCCTAAGAAGCCAAGGGGCGGGTGGGGGGAGGGGATTCAAATAGCTAATAGAAAACTTAGGGAGGTCTTATTATATTTATTATCCGTTTTGATAAAATCCTTTTTGAAGTTTTGTGTTTGCTAGTTATGTATGTAGCTTTAATTGTTGGAATTTTGTACATAAAATTTGGAAAAATAAGTGTTGGGATTTTATTGGTTTCCTTAGCTTTTTAACCTCCTCATAACATTACAGACCAAGTAGCTTTTAAATATAAGAGTAGTTTTGATTTGATCTGCTTCTTTCTTCCACATATAAATTGATAATTAAATTCTAAATAAACAATTAATTGAGAAATGTGTGGAAATGATAGAAACAAAACAACATAATACAGACAATCTCAAATTTAATTAATGTTATGTCAATGTAAACATATGGAAAGAGACTCAAAGGTGAAAAAGTGTCCATTTGATGCATTTTTTTTCCTTACATTTTTCATTTAAACAAAACATTACAAAACTTTTGAGGAAAAAAAAAATATATCTTTTTGAATTCTAAATTTTATTTCATTTAATCACCATTTTCGTTTTATGTTTTTACTTTTAAAAATTGAGCAATTTGAGTTTTTTCATCTACATCTTTTTTATCACCAAAATAGGATTTTAGTTTAAGAGAAAGTAATTAAGTTTCACTGTGTTTTTTTTCTTCTTCTTCCAACCACCAAAATCATAGTTTAAAAAATGAGTGTATAAGAAAAATACAAAAACAGGAGTTTAAAAATGTAAGTCTTCAAAATTATGGATTAACATGAAACAAAACATAAATTCAAGTGGTATAATCATAACATTTTAAAACCTATAGATTAGACTGAAACAAATTTCTCATCACTTTCTCGATCCCATACAGAATGCAACATTTGTAACTAGCATTTGTATAGGAAAGAAACTTCTTCCAAACAATATTTATGAATTTCTATTACATGTTAAAGAGAAATGAGTGTTTTTTGTTTTTCCAAATATTTAGCCGTTATTTAAGTTGGTCACATCACTATATAATTAAATTATTGAAGATTCCACCCAAAGATGAAGACATAATACAAATTACAAATGTTTGGGGAACCTTCCTATTAGTAACCATTCCTAAAGGATATCTATCATTTTTACCATCAAATGAAAAATGCTAATTATTTTACCAATTACAATTTTTACTTGCTTTTATTTATTTATTTATTTTGTAAATATTTTGTCTATCAATAAACTTAAGGTTAGGTTTATCTTTTCTTTACACTAATGTTTTGTTTCATTGTGGACTAAGACTACATTTCAAGACTTAATACTAAAATTGAACAAATTGAAGAGTGAAAGTTAGGGAAAAGAAATTTGGATCTAATAATAATAGCAAAGTACCAAAAATCTTTGTTCTTATCCTTTGCCTTCCTTGATTGGAACTTTTACCAAAATGAGAATTGCTTTTAGAGAATAGAGTTTGAGGCAAAGGAAAGAGAACCCACGTCTCTCCATACTCTTTTGATTGGGAAATTTTACCCATTAACAAAAATTTTGTTATCCAAAAGTTTTATAGTTTACTTATTTAACTCGAATCTATGACCGGTTTGTTAAATAGTATATGTTTAAGTCAATTAAGCATACGACATATGTGTTATCTTTTATATGAGATCCAATTTGTTTAGGCTCATTCATTCGTTACTTGTCACTTGAAATAAAATAATATATAGCATTTATCGTAACGATAAATTTCATGAACGGAAAGATTTTTCATTAGCATTGTTCATTGTGCATAGGAAACTGTAGGGATGACAAAATTTGTTGTGTGTCCAAGACCCAATTGGGATCCTAAGCCCCACTAAGTGTACCAAACCAAATTATGTAAGGAAAGTTAATATTAAAACCTAAGAAGATGCCATACAACCTTTTAAATTCACAACCCAACTATGCCTCTATTTTTATGTATAACTTTCGATTTTCAATCTACAACTTCAAATGGTTTCCCACATATCCATTTTTATCCATTTTTCCTTTTCAAAATTTTAATATATCCAAATTAAGAATGGCATTTTTTAAGAAAATACAGATCATGTTAAAAAATAAAATCTATTGGTGCATAGATTTTTGACCGATTTTGGCAATTTGGCAATTTTAAATTTTTTAAAATTTTAGAATGTTTATGGTTGACAAATTTTACAACAATTTTGTCCCACAACCTAAAATAAAAGATTTTATAAAAAGTAATTATACAAAGTTTTTAACATAAAATGTGCTAATTAATTGAAATAAATATGAAATTGATATTCAAGCCAAAATTTTGGTTGTATCTACGACAATATTTTTTTAAATATATATATATATATATATTAAGAATCACATTTTCAACAATAGTTTAAATTAAAATTAAAAATAAATATGCTAAAGCAAGAAATACAACTTTGTTTTTCACAAACTTTGATTCCTTGAATAATGTTTACCAAAATCAAAATTTAGGAGAAAAATTTGAGATCCACTCCTCATTAGACAATCCATTCCCCATTCAACCAAAAAAGTTTATAAAAACATTTTTCATTTTTCATTTTTCAACTACTAACAGCTTAAAACCTTCAAAAACGAAAAATCCTTCACTCTATCTCATGTTGAACTCTTAAAAAGAAAATAAAGAAAGAAAGAGAGAGTTTATGATCAACAGAAATCTAAAAGGAGACAAATTTTCCTTCTTATCATGAGGCAATAATATTGTTCTATTAACAAGTTCTCATATTTTGCATTCATTGCAGCAATTGCCAACAGTTTTTGCACTGTCCACTTGTAAGTTAAGATCATAAATACTAATAATTATGCTCTAACTGAAGTCTCGATAGCTACCTCCTTTCTGGAGTATGTGACACTCTTG
Organism: Cucumis hystrix; assembly: GCA_025688845.1. Taxonomy (NCBI): domain Eukaryota; kingdom Viridiplantae; phylum Streptophyta; class Magnoliopsida; order Cucurbitales; family Cucurbitaceae; genus Cucumis; species Cucumis hystrix. Next base: position 2,543,635 of record CM046894.1, read on the forward strand.
AGCTTCTCCATGTCTTCCCATAGCTCAGGCAATCCTTCCTTGATATTATGGATGCTCTCAAACGCGTGATCCACCCCCTTGATTCGTTGCGAATTTCCAACCTGAATTCATGATTAGGTTAGAATGTAAGCGAGTTCAGTAGCAAGCTTTAAAGAAATCCCAATGGTATTGGCACTTACAAGCACTGTGTGAAGGCCCACCAACTTCCCTGTTTGTAGATTTCGAACACTATCATCGAAGAACAACTGGAAACATGAAAATAAGAAGAATGTAGTATTGTGAAATGAAAATGGAGTTAGATAACAGATCAGGCCAAGAATTAAACGATCAATGTTCTTGAAGGTCAGATAGCAGGCTTTGCAAGTTAAAAGGCTAAAATTTATTCTTGTTAATGTATTAGGCACTTAAGAAGAATGGCTTCTGGCAGGCCCAGTAAGTTGTTAAGATCTTATATATTAAATGAATAAGAAGTTTATTGATTCTAGTTTTAAATATTGGATGTTTTATTTTCAACACATCAGAAATTATAATCATCGAACTCTTGGAAAAGGTCACTTAAAGTTACTCTGATCTGTTCTCAACTTACAGTTTTTTTCGGGTTGATATCGGCTATCTCGAAAACTTGCTTATATGCCTCTTCGAATGGTTTGCAGACGATCGGCGTCTTTGGTAGATCAAGATCAGAATTTGGATTGCTCATATACTGATTGATGTCAAAAATTACAGACCCTGCTTCCTCATCAACCGTTCCCTTATCAGGATTCAAAGTCTCAAAGCATAAAATCCCTTCAAAGCAGTCCTCTAATCCTAGTCTCTTCAGCGCTCTGTTTGCATGGGCCATATCACCATTGGTGAATATCTGAGGTCAGAAATCAGAGAGAAACACAAAAAGAAAGGGTAAAAATCAAAACACTAGTTAAAACTAAAATAGACACCAAATAGTGTAACTAAAGTCTGGTAAGGGAGGTTAAAATGTCTCTGTGTCGATTTACTATTGATTTATGTTTTCTGTTTTCTTCATTTGTCAATTCCATAACAAGCTACTTACAAATTTTCGAATTGGTAAGCTGTGAAGTAGGTTTCTCAATAACGGGTCAGGCTTGAGCATATCATATGGCAATCTTCCATGAACAAAACTGCAGAACAGGGAGAAAAAGAATTGTGAATACAACACAAAATTCTCAAACATAGAATAATGTAGATAAAAAGTTAGTTACCTATGGAAGTCATCGTAATCGAAGTTATACCCAATAGCCTGCAACCAGGAAAAACGACCAGGACATAGTATCCAATAATTTACTCCAATGGTTATTTTGAAGAAAGATCATGTAAAAGGCTATGATGTTTTAACTTACTCTAAGACCAGCCATTGTTGTCCCATAAATCTTGTACAAGGAAATGCACAATTCAGGCACGTTCTCCTCCATTCCTAACTTCTCAATCATATATTCTACAAGAGAAGTAACAAAAACTCATCCAATCAATAAAACAACAAAGAAACCGAACTTCTAACTCGTCATCAGTTGGAGATTTGAACATAATCCCATGTCAATTCACATAAGATAACATTTCAAAAAGATAAATCCATGCAAACTCAAGTTCAAAATGGACAATAACATAGAAATACGAAGAGCCTCATTTCTCTAAACACTATCAGCCCCAAATGTTTCTGAATCCAGAGGGGAAAGGGGAAACGAAATTCCATCTAACCTTGAATGTTCTTGGTGATTTCCTTTGCCAAACCAGAGTTAAAAGGATAAAGAGTGTCATCTAGATCTGAAAGTAAACAAATAATTCTTTGTTATAAAAAACTCTCGAATCCAACTTTGAACTTGAAAAATATAAGAAGTCCAAAATGTAATACCAAAGAGAAGACATTCATATTTAGCATCAGAAATCTGATTGAACTCATCACCATTCTCCATTTCCAGGTACCCACAAAACTCAAGAACACTTCAATCTGCAATGCCCCAAAACACTGATCAAACAGATCTCAAAGTAAACAAAATCCCCCCAAAAATAACCACAAAAAAACAAAAAATGCATTTCATCGATCAACTGATTTAGATTCAACAAACTCAAACCCATGCAAATGAAACAAGAAAATGGTCATAACAAAATGTGGGTTGACCCCAAAATCACTGGAAAAAAAAAAATCCAACGAAACAACCAAAGCCCATGAAAGTATTCTCCAAATGGTGCTAAAAAATGAACGATCAGAATGGAAACCGATACTTACAAAAAATACAAATAGAACCGCCTGTGGAGAAATCCGCCTGAAGAAGAGAAATTACCAATGAAAATACACAAAAAGTTGTTGAAGAATGAAAAAGAAATGGGAGGATGCAATGCAATATCGTGGACTTATAAGATATAGACACGATCTCAGTTCTTTTCACGCCTTTTCATGAACAGTCATCGAGGGAGTGAGTGAAGTCGAAGCCTTTTAAATTACAATAAAAAAAAAGTTGGCAATTTCCTTTTTTGGTTGATTGAATTTTAAAATTGAAGAGATGAGCGTGGAGTTAGAATGGAGATCGCTCCGCCGCAATGAATGCCGTACTCAGCGGTGGTCGGCGCCGCTGGGGGCGGAGGATTTCCTTGGATAATCAGTAACGTCTATGATAAATTTGAATTCGGGATTTGTAAAGAAATTGGTTTAAATACTATTTTGTGTCAATCCATTTTTTAGCCAACTCTATATTTTGAAGGTCCAAATATGATTTCTATTTTTCGTCAAATCTATAAACAATCCCTATCACAAAATTTGGGGTTAATTTAGAGTTAAGTTTGGAGGATCTAAAAGAAAATATTTCTACTTCTTACATTTCTTGTAATACATTATTCAAATACATTTTAAGCAAACGTATGGTTGAAAACAAAGGGTCAAAAAGATTGAAACTTAACCCTTTTTATTATTATTATTATTATTGGCAATTATATATGATAATGAGATAATTACAATGAATAGCACTTTTAAGTATAAAAATTAAGGAGTTGTTTGGGAGGTTGGAATGTAATCAATATTACTAGGAATCTAATGAGTGAGGAATCGATGATAGAACGAAAATAGAATCGTACAATGTCAAAATATACTAAAATCTATCAGTAATAGGTTCTATCACTAATAACACCTATAAGTGATATATGGTTTATGGCTATCTGCCATATGGTTTATGATTGATAGGCTTTTATAAACAATATGGTTTAGGTCTATTACGGCTAGACTCATACCAACCAACCATATGGTTTATTACTAATAAACTAAAAAAAATTGGATCTAAATTTGCTATATCGACTATAATTCTTTTGTATTGTGCTTACTAATAATACTTTAGACTTTGATTGTTATATTTTCAACTAGCCTTATAATTGTGAGTTAAACATTTTAAGCCCAATTATTGGAGTATAGTCTTCTCTAATTGATCACGTTGTTTTAGTGACATTTAGCAATGCTCTATGGTGATTTGGATTTGCTAAGTGTTTATATATTTCCAAATAAGTTCTACATTTGGGTCAACCCCAAAATATTTCTAGGATTTACCTATCAAACCATTATTCCACAGGAGAGACTTCAACCTTTCTTAGGTTAAAGAATCCCTATAGAAAGATGCAAATCAATTTTCTTTGAGATTATAGGTACCTTTTTAAAAAGATTAATATTATCTATTTTTAAGAAGTGATGTGACCAATGTGACCTTATTTGGAGTTTGAGTTTATTTCTTCTTTCTTTCTTTCTTCTTTTTTTTCTTTTTTGGTTGAAAGAATGAGAATCAATCTCTTTGATATTACATGCACCTTTCTAGAAATACAAATATCTATTTTTGAGAGGTGATGTGCGACTCTTAGGTGGCCTCATTTGGGAGGTTGAGAATTGAGATCCATTATTATAGAGACATTTTTACGAGACAATTAATGGACACCTTTTCTAGAAAGATGAATTGAGGTTATGTGGCCATAATGCATGGTCACTGTGTGATTTGAAATTTGAGATTTTCTTGATCACTTATTTACCTATATTATCTTCCGTACAAAGGGTTGAAAATTCAATTAAGATCCTCTTTTGAATGTGAAACAAAGCAACAAGAAAAATTTATATCAAAATGTTGATGTGTTAATAACGACACTAACGATGAAAGCATTTCAATTGGACTTCAACTTGATCGTTTTCCTCATTTAGAAAAAGGTGTCGGTCGCCATTCCTCACACTGTCACGAATCTCCTTCATCTTAAAGAGACATTGAGGTCGAAAGGCTTTAACCAAATGAAATATAGTAGTGATGATATAAACCAAATTTCATGTTTTGATTTAAGTTATAATACTTTTTAACTAGTTTAAAATATGTTCAAGTTAACAACTTATGCTTTAGGGATTTTCCCAAACTTAGTTACGTAGATTGAAAATTTTATTGTTAAATAAAGAGTGGTAAGAGTAATTATTTGGAATTATGAATGAATCCAACTAGCTAAGCAAAAATATGACAAACTCTTGATATGAGAAGATTTTTTAATTAGCCAAAGAGTGGGAAAAAGTTGTGTCCACAAAATATGTAATATATATCGCTATATATGTATGGGTTGAGCAAAAACTTGAATTGATTTTACAAGAATTTTGTGAACTATACCCATAAGTTTTGCTTCACTTGCATTCAAATAAACTAACAATCATATTTGCATACCCCAATATCAAAAGCAAAGAAAGAGAGAGCTTTGCTTTATAATTCACATATTTTAAATGTAGTTTTATTACAAATGGGGTGGATTATATAATATAACATCCAAACTCCATGATTAATTAAGGGTAATAAAATAGATATGTTAATAATAATGAGGAGTTTAATATATATATTTAGGCCATCACAACTGATGTGTCCAATGCAATATTTGAAGAAAGCCTTTGGTTCTTCATCTTCTCATCAACTTCCCATAGTTCTGGCAAAGCTTCTCTAATGTTATGAATGCTTTCCAATGCATAATCAATTCCATTCCCTCTGTTGGATGATCCAACCTGCAGTACATTTTACATTTCATTCATTAAAACTCATTTCTTCATTTCTTAATTATGAATATCTTTCGATTTCATTTGCTTTCTTTTTCGATATTACCAAAAGTTGTGTTACGTCACGTTTTTTAGAAGTATGAAGACAATCGTTATTGATATTGCAAAAATGTCATGTATCATCATTTTTGTAATAATTTTTCATGATTTTGTTCAAGAATAAATCAAGGATATTATATATGAGCTCACCAGAACTGTACGGAGGCCACTTGATTTTCCCGTTTTTATGTTTCGGATGCTATCGTCAAAGAACAACTGCAAATCCAACAACATTCAAATTTTATCATTTTATATCATCAAACTTTTTAAAGTTTTGTAATTTTACGATGAGGAGATGAGAAGAAAATTTCTTACTGTTCTCTTGGGGTCAACATTGGCTATCTTGAGTGCATATTCAAATGCTTGAGGAGACGGTTTGCAGAGAATTGGAGTGATGGAGAGCGGTGGAGGAGTGTCGTCTGTATCGCTATTCGTCGAGGTTTTGGAATCCGATTCAGAGTCATCATCAAAAGAAGTGTCTAAATTAGAGGAGTTAAGACTCTCAAAGCATATGATGCTTTCAAAACAACCCTCCAAACCAAGCCTACTTAGAACTTTGGCAACATGGACTTCATCCGCGTTCGAGAAGATCTGTTTCACCAAACCAAAAAGACGTTGAAATTTTTTTCTTTGGTTACATGTTAAAACTCGATATACGTATTGTAAGCTGAAAGAAAAGTTTTTACAACTTTATGAATTGACAAACTAAGAAAGAAATGAAAGTTCTTACAACTTTACGAATTGGCAAACTAAGTAAGAGATTTCTGAGAACAGGATCACGCTTAAGATTGTTGTATGGTAATCTTCCATGAACCAAGCTGAAAAACAAATAAACCAAGATTAATTTGGTGAAAGATTATATCCAAAACATAGTTTTAGTGTATGTTTGAGAGTTATTTTGAAATTATACAAAATCATTTTTGTCATATTCAAGCTACTTTGAAAACATATTTAATCACTCAAAATTATTATAAAACGTAGGTTTACACTTTTAAATGCAATTTTTATATTATCAAAAATTGATTTTGAATGGTTAGAAACATGTTTAAAAGACACTTTTAAAAATAGTAACAAAAGTGATTTTAACTATTTACATGTTCAGAATCACTTCAAAACATCGTTTCAAAATCTCTTACATCTTAAAACACGTCTCGAAAGTGATTTTAATTAAAATTAACAAAATTGATTTGAACCAATTTGATATAAAAAAGGAGAAGAGAGAGACAGTCGCAATACCTGTGATAGTGATCATTATCAAATTCATAACCAATAGCCTACACAAAAAGCCAAAAAGTTTGAAACTTTAACACCAATTTCAAATGGGTTTCATGTAAAATTTGCAAAAAAGAAAGAAAAGGTTCAAAGATTTGACCTTAAGACCAGCCATCGATGTCCCATAGTTCCTATACAGAAACTGATTCATCTCTACAACTCCATCTTTCTCAATCCCAAGTTCTTCAACCATGTACTCTATCATAAACAACAAAGGAAAAACAAGATGAATTCAAAGGCCAAAAGCAACAAAAGGAAGAGAAACACAAGATATATATATTGATATAAGATCAATATCGAACAATACCTTCAATGTTTTTAGTGCATTGTTTTGACAAACCAGAACTAAGAGGGTAAAGAGTATCATCAACATCTGCCCAAAATCAAAAACATAATCAACAAACTATGTATATACAAAGTTTCAAATTTTTAGAATCATAATTAATTAGTTGAGTTCTTAAAACCAAAGAGATCAGCAATTACCAAAGAGAAGACACTCATATTTTGGTGATAACTGAGGTTGCTGATTTTTGCATTCCATTATAGTTTATGCAACAAGTATGGAGGAAAGCTACAAAGTAAAGAAAGAGAGAGAGAGAGAAAGGAAATAGATGGGTGAGAAAAAAAATGAAAATGGATGAAAGAAAAGAGAGGAAATGGTTGAGTATAAATAGGGAAAATTTTGGTAAGAAAAGTCATTTGGAAAGACAAATTCTATATATAATTTCTTAGTTTGATTATAAATATTCTAGAAAATGGAGGTCCCAATTCCCACCCACCATTTGCTTTCCATATAACTAATTAAACATCAACATCTTCTTTTGACTCAGCCAATAACATCAGCTGATTCACACTTCCTATATATATATATATATATATAAAATTAATTATCTATAAAAACAACAAAAATTATTATAAATGACAAAATATTACACACGATAGACTGCGATATATATAAATAGACACAAATAGTAGCCTATTACAGTATATTTAGATAATATATTTACTATATATATAATTAATTTTATCCATTTTTTTTATATTTGAAAAGAAAAAAAAAAGGAATTAAATTTGAATTTATTAAAGAAAAGAACTAAATTTGAGTGAGTTCCTAATAAGTATTGATTTATCTAGATAAGAATATGAGTCATTGCTTTAAATAGAAAAATTGTGGAGAATGTTTATAAATATGAAATATTAATGTCAAACCGTGATAAAAGTCTGATAGTAATAGTAGTTTGTCAGTATTTATTATTAATAGACAATTATGACATTTTAATGTGTTTGTAAATATTTTTGTTCATTTTTTTATATTTGAGAGTAACAAGAGAAAATCTGCTAGATCATAACAATAGTTTTCATGATTAGATTTAAATGATTAATAAATTAATAATAAAAAATAATTAATTAATTATTGAGTGCGCATATTTTGAAAAGAGAAAAGCAATATATAGAGTATAAAACAGATCAAACAAAACCAAATGACAATAATCAATAATGTTGAACTCAAAAGGTAAAGAAGCACACCAAGTCATCATTAATTACATCCAACATTCAATTAGAAAATTTGTATATTTAAAGAATAAAAAATCAACAAGGAGTCAGGACTACACACAGTAAACAATCCTATTGTATGTACGAGGGTAAAATGAAAAGAAAAGTTTGAGACCCAATCGAAACATGCCAACTGTCGAATTTCATCGACATGGAAGTAAAGGTTTAGTCTCGTTTTTAGGTAGGAATATAGTATATAGGTTGTGACAATATGGAAAGGAATAGTATGGGGGTTTTATTTAATTAAACATCAACATTTTAGTACCTTGGATGCCTTTCACCATCAACTCAATAGATACAAAATGATATCATAGGAAAATTCATTATGTATATATATCTTATTATATGATAATGAAATGTGGGAATTTTTTAATACCAAATCCCTAACTTACAACAGAGAAAATATCCTTCAAGACAAAAAGATTAATCCAAGTGTTCAAGCAGGATGTTGGGCAGTTAAAATTTTAAAATAATGTGTATTATTTCTTTTAAATTGAGTCATTATAAAGGAGATATTTTAATAATCATATTTGGAGTAGATAGATAATATATTGCTCTCATTTATATTTTTAATTCTTTCTATATATATTTTTTGGATATGTCTTTTGATCAATTTAAAAATTCAAACTTCGTTAGGTGATTATTAGATTTTTATGTAGGAAAAGTTTAGTTCAACTGACATCTGATATATATGTTACTGTTGAATAGGAAATTTTGAGACCAATCACAAATTGCCACAACATTTATTAAATTAATGGTGAAAAATGCAAATAATTGAATTTGGAACTAATTAAAAAATTGATATGTTTCCCAAATTCAAATTGAAAACATAAATGGGTCAATTCTGATAATGCCACATGTTTTCATCATAACCGTTGGATCAAATTAATTATTTTGGTTCAATTAAATATTATTTACTTGGACTAAATTCAATTGAACCTAAAAATAAACTTAATTGAGCCCAAAAGGTAAATATGACCAAAATTCATGTGGTTGATCCCATGGGTCTGGTCCATGGACCAACCATGATTAAGCCCATAAAGTCTACTAGAGAACTCTATAAACAGAGGAATTCTCCTCATTGGTAGGGGTTTAGAAATTTTTTACTCCAGAAGGTCTAGAGAGAATTCTTCCAAGACCTAGAAGACTCCCTAACTCCTGAAGTCGACCATCCTCGAAGATTGAAGCTCCTTTGAAGATACAAGTTTTCTTCCAAGACTTCAACTTCAATCTTCAAGCCTTCTTCCAAGACTCCGACTATTCTCGAAGATTGAAGCTCCTTTGAAGATACAAGCTTTCTTCCAAGACTCCAACTTCAAGAACATCACGTGCTCCGCTTCCTCCAAATCAAGCATAAGCATTCAGTCGAGAGAGAATCAGAAAATCAAATTTTAGAGATCGAATCACATCGCATCAAATCAACAAAAATACAACATCAACTCAAGTTCAACTCCACGAATCAAATTTCTCCGAAAATCTCGTGCGAACAGTTACTAAAAACCAAAAGCTTGACCACTCCAATGTGTACTAAAAAACATTTGATTTTTACTAATATTTTTTAAAATAAAGATAAATTAAAAAAAAAGTAACTTTTAAAAACTTGTTTCAAGATTTAAAATTTGGCTAATAAGAATTCAAATCTTTTGCTTACAAAATATGCAAATCATGGCTCGCAAGAAATAGAAAAAATAGGTTCAAAATTTTCAAAAACTAAAAACTAAAAATAAATAGTTATCAAATGAGACATTCATTAGTATTAGTTATATTTGATAAAAGTATACCAAAATATATGATTTGAGAGGGTAATAAATATATTTTGAAGGAAATATAGAGTCTAACAAAAATAGCATATGATGAGTATACAAAAAATCGAAAACAAAAATAACACGATGAAATTTTGTAGGGTATACATGACTTTCAAAAACAAGTTTTTGCATCATTATCCTCGACCTCAATTCAAACTTTACATTTCTTACAACAATCACTAATATTAAGACTTTCATGACGACTAAGAAAATTAGTACATGATAGTTACTCAATTCATATAAAATTATTTATTTAAAATTTGATCATACAATTCAATAATTAAAGTATGTAATTCAATAATTAAGTTATTCTAATTTTAACGACGCTATCGTATATTTATGTTAGTGCATGCCATATATTTGAATTCCCACTATCTATGTTTGTGATATAATATTCTTATAAAAATAAATACATATGACATGTCAAGCACTTTAATCTAATTAAAATGAAAGAACACATCATAAACACTTTATATTTTTCTTTCTTTTTCGAAGATCAAATTGTTTAATCACACAATAAAAATATATCTCGCTAAATGCTAATTTATAGTGACGATTTTAGAAAACGTGTCACAAAATAACTACTATATAGGACATGCTTATTTAAATCATCATTATATTTTAAAAGGGTTAGATATTTGAAAATTTCAAATTATTGAGTCTATGTAATAAGATCATGCTCACAAATTGTCGATCATATTTAATTTTAAATAGATATAAGATTTCAAGAACATAAAGATATGAATTGAATATTTTTTTAAAATAATTTTAGTCATATATATGTTATTTCAATAGTAATAAATTTATATTGTTTAAAGGAAGGATAAGTCATATTTTGTTAAAATAATTAGAAGGGTCGGTACAATAATTGAGATGATATGATGTGTCAATATATTAATGGATACTATCCTTATATATATATATAATTGTTTTCATATTAATAAAGAATATATTCATACTAACACACAATACAATATGGGCAAATTTTGTTTGAATAATATATCGTTTCTACTTTATCAACAAACGTGTTTCTCGAAGCTATTTTATTAAGATAGTAAATTAATTGGAAAAATATTTGTTTTATGAAAATTATTTTAAACGATAAAACTGCTAAATATATTTATATTTATAATAGATCACGATAAATTACTATTTGTATCTGTTTATATTATATGATTATTAGTATATCAAAATTGATAACGGTCTATTTACAAATAGCTAAACTGTGATATTTATAAATATTTTGGTTTATATTTGAAAACAATATTTTTCTTAATCTATAAGTATTTTATTGTTTTGAAAGCTTATGAATCAATTAAACATATTCATACGAACATGTGCACTAAAAATATACAACTTGATATTTCAAAGACCAAAATACACATATTTTACAAAATTCATGAATTAAATAAAAATCCTTTAGATCTACAAAAACGTCTCCCATTCTCTTCTATATCTTCCCTAAAGAAAAGTTCGTTCTATGTTTTTATTTACTTATTTTTCTAGCAAAATTATATTTTTCAAGAAAGGTGTTGGCCTAGTCGATCCGTTTTTGTACAAAACGGATCGTAATTTTTGTGGTTGTTTTATCCTAAAGACATTGTGGTAACATCAGAACGACTAGCACAAAACAAGGGCAGAGCCACGAAATGTCTCCAAGAGAGCGAGCTCCCCGACTTAGTCAACTAACAAAATTTTATTTTGCAGGGTTCTAATTTAGTGAAAGTTTTGTTGCTTTGGTTCTATTTATAGAAAAAAGAAATTATTTTAAATGACAAAATTGATAGTAAAATTTTATATTCAATCAATAATGTACATTGATAGACACAAATAGGTTTCTATCAACATTATCCAATATTGATAGAAGTCTATCTATGTTTATCATTTGATAGAATTTAAATATTTGAAAATTTTCGTAAGATATTTGATGTTTTTTTTATAATAAAGACATAAGATAATTATTATGTAATTAATATATATATATATATCAAATCTATATTTTTAAACATGAGAGTTTGCAAAAATAGCAAAAAAAAAACTTTATGATAATAGAGCCCATTCACTCACATTTTCAAAATTGCAAAAATAGCAAATTTAAAAGTTAATTACCATCATATTTGTCAAGTTTGCAATATGAAAAAAAGTGTTATGAACTGTTATTTTTTTAATTTTTTTTATCATCTAATGTAATTTTCCTTTTAAATATGATTGGCTATTTACTTATACATTGCTTGAATACAATGCACATAAATATTGATGTTTATTCTTTTTTTCAACATATTAAAATGAACTTACATGTCCTCAAGTCATGATTATGTCTTTATAGTGTCCTATATTAAGGCTTTCACGTCATATATAATGCTAATTGATCTTGAGCCAAATGAATCAAAGAATGTATTTAACATGTTTTATTCATCACATTTGAAAACTCGGTTTCATAGTCATCTTTGGCCAATATCGAAGGTGAAGAATTTGATTTGCTCTGAGTCCCAAATAGTTCATAACAAACTTCATTCATCAAATGAAAATGATTAATTAATTAGACTCGACCTCATCGATTGATCCTTGGCTCAGGTTGAGGTTGTGTAAGATAGTTAATCCTTGACCCAAACTCCCTTCTTTCCATGCTTAACTTTGTCTTAGGGCGTAGTTTTCCATCCTTAGTTTCAACATTTAACATTTTCTTTATCATCCTTAACTCGATCGAGTAAATATTAGTATTAACACAAATTTAAAAAAAAAAAAAATTGTTTAAAAACAAATTACAATACTAGTGTGTGTCTCTTTTTATTGCTTAATACAACTGCTTACTTCTTAAAAATAATGTGAGGTCCACTAGTATTAAATAATATTTACAAAATAAATTTCTATCGTCGTCAACAAAAGACAACAATATGATGTAGTTTCGTTGGACTAGAAATTTTGTTGATATTACATTTATGTTTAGAAGACACATGGCTAAATATTTAAATGTCTGTTGTTTTAATAGTCTAAAATCCTAAATCACATGTTTTTGTTGGAAAGGAATTGTTCTTCTTTTTTTTTTTATTGATTTGAATCTCATGTGGTCAATTATTACTCTCTCCCAATACATTATTAAACATGAATTGAGGCCACATTTGATTCTTCTTTTATATATATATATATATATATAATATCTTTGTTTTCAAGTCAAAAAAGCAAATCTTTGCCCCTTCCTTCAAGCTCTCTTCTTTTTAATTCTTCATTATAATTCAACAATTCTCTTCTCTTCTTCTTCTTCTTCTTCTTTTTTGTGTGTTTATTTTACTTTCTAGAATTTTGACTTAACCAAAAGGAACCATTTGTCTTTTTGAATTTTCTTGGTAGATTCTTGTTTTCATACTTTAAAAATCAAAACATTAGTTCCCTATTTATATCCCACCATTTCCTTTCTTTTAACTTTATCATTTCACAGTTCTCTTATTTTTCCATAACCCTTTCTTTCTCCTGATCTTCTCTCTTCATTCTCTTTTTCTCTCTAATTTGGTAGTGTTTAATAATAAGGGCAGAAATGGAGTTCAAAAACCAAGAACAGCAACCTCAACCATCAAAATATGAATGTCTTCTTTTTGGTAAAGTTATCTAGCTAGTTTTTCTTGTTTATCTAAGGTTTCATTAATTAGTAAAGTCGTCGTTGATTATAATGTACTGTTAAATTATGAACTTGTGACAGATGTGGATGACACACTTTATCCTCTAAGTTCTGGCTTGTCTAAACAATGCACCATTAACATTGAAGGTATATATATATATATATATATATTCTTCAATTTTTCAACTAAATTTGGAAATATCTATGACTTTTGAGTGTTCTCATTTAATTTCTTGTTTATAATAGAGTATATGGTTGAAGAACTTGGGATAGAGAAAGATAGAGTTGTAGAGATGAATCAGTTTTTGTATAGAAATTATGGGACATCCATGGCTGGTCTTAAGGTCAAATCTTTGAACTTTAATTTTGTTTTGCAAATTTTACATAAAACCCACTCGAAATTGGTGTTAATGTTTCGAACTTTTTGGCTTATTGTGTAGGCTGTTGGCTATGAGTTTGACAATCATCACTATCACAGGTACAACCACCTTATCTATCTTCAATATGCTATCTACCATTTTGTGTTTTATGATATTTACAATTTTGATTTTAGAGTAGGGAGAATTGTGCTATATATATAAACTTTCTAATATTTGATTTGCTTCTAATACAATGTTTCTCTCAAATAATAAAATTATTCTCTTTTCTCTATCAATGGACGTAGCTAGTGAGTAGCACAAGTTTTTATGTCGATTTCTCTATTGTTTTTCTTTTTCTTTGATTGCAATTGATTTCATAATACTCTTTCTTTCCTTTTTTTTACGTCGTGTTTTGAAGTGAAAAAAAAGTAACTAAAATTAGTTTTGTAAATTTCAAAATTAATTACAAGAGATTCTAAAAATGGTTATATATATAAATCTTTAAAAGAAATTTTCAAGTTGAAAAGTGATCTAATTAACTACGTACTAAAATCACTCACAAGTAAAATTAATCTTTCTGTGTTGTGTTTTGTAGCTTTGTTCATGGAAGATTACCATATAACAATCTAAAGTGTGATATGGTTCTTAGAAATATCCTACTTAGTTTGCCCATTCGCAAAGTTGTAAGAACTTTTCTTTTGATTAATATATATGTGTATTGAGTTTAACACATTATTGAGCAAGAATTTTCAAACTTTTGGTTTGGTGAAACAGATTTTCTCGAATGCGGATGAAGTTCATGTTGCCAAAGTTCTAAGTAGGCTTGGTTTGGAGGGTTGTTTTGAGAGCATCATATGCTTTGAAAGTCTTAACTCCTCTGGTTTAGACACTTCTTTTGATGATGGCTCTGAATCGGATTCCAAAACCTCGACGAATAGCGATACAGACGACACTCCTCCACCGCTCCCCGTCACTCCAATTCTCTGCAAACCGTCTCCTCAAGCATTTGAGTCTGCACTCAAGATAGCCAACGTTGACCCCAAGAGAACAGTAAGAAATTTTCTTCTCATCTTCTCAATGTAAAATTACAAAACTTTAAAAAAAATTGATGATATAAAATGATAAAATTTTGAATGTCGTTGGATTTGCAGTTGTTCTTTGACGATAGCATCCGCAACATAAAGACGGAAAAATCAAGTGGCCTCCACACAGTTCTGGTGAGCTCATATATAATATCCTTGATTTATTCTTGAACAAAAACCATGAAAAACTATTACAAAAACGATGATACATGATATTTTGCAATATCAATAACGATTGTCTTCATACTTTTAAAAAACGTGAAGTAACACAACTTTTGGTAGTATCGAAAAAGAAAGCAAATGAAATCGAAAGATATTCATAATTAAGAAATGAAGAAATGTGAAATGTACTGCAGGTTGGATCATCCAACAGAGAGAATGGAATTGATTATTCATTGGAAAGCATTCATAACATTAGAGAAGCTTTGCCAGAACTATGGGAAGTTGATGAGAAGATGAAGAACCAAAGGCTTTCTTCAAATATTGCATTGGACACATCAGTTGTGATGGCCTAAATATATATATTAAACTCCTCATTATTATTAACATATCTATTTTATTACCCTTAATTAATCATGGAGTTTGGATGTTATATTATATAATCTACCCCATTTGTAATAAAACTATATTTAAAATATGTGAATTATAAAGAAAAAGTTACGATTCTTTTACTTTCTAAGTTCTAACTAATTAATACGTAAATTAATCATACTAAACTATAATTTTTTTTCTAAAATAGCTTTAATCTCATAGATTTAAAAGTTTACATTAAACACATTTTCTCTAAAATATTTCATGACATTAAAACTTGCTATAAATATGGTTTTATTTTCGAATCTTAATATTAATATTAAGAAGATTGTGATTTGATCATTTTCAAACGAAAGTATTTTCTAGAAAAACAAAGTATACCTAGTAAAACATATTTTTTTCACTTGACTCAAAGAAGAAAAACAATTTTCACTATTTAGCAACTAAGTTATTTTACATAACTTATTATGATAAAAAAGGGTATTCAAATATTTTAACCAATTTTAAAAATTAATAATACAATTGAATAAAAATATACAAATAAATGATATTTTCAAATTCGTATAAACGGTAAATAGTTTGATTTTTTTTTTAAAAAATAAAAACCTTTGAAATATAACAAAATAAATTAAATTTCAAATTGCATCGTTAATTCGTATAATATATATTTTTTATTTTTTATAAGATGTAAAGAAATAAAATCATTAGAAACAAAAGGAGAGATTTGGACTAAAAGAACATAATTTTAACATAGAAATTAGATCCAATCAATCTAATTCTTCTAATAGAACCGATTTGAAGTTTGAACAATTTAAAAGAAAAATCAACAATGGAAATCTGGTAATCACAAATTTCAGCAAGAGGAGATCGATCTGATTGCACTTAAAAGTTCATCAACTCATCAATGTAATTACAATTTGAATCTAATTGAATCCAAGAAAACAGAGCTCCCCACCCCTTCTTCTCAATGGGGTTCCACAAAAAATTTACATCAATTTCTCAAAAGGATCTCAAGATCCAATTCGAATGAAGAAGGTTAAGAAATCACATCTCTGAATCGAACGAAAATCGGTTGAACCCGGATCGATTCTTTGTCTTCTTTAAGAATCTCCATGTTTATGCCAACACACAAGCATCGCCACGCAGCGTCTCATGATGTAGAATCGAGCCTTCTGTTCTTTTGCCAAGCTGCTGTACTTTCTTCCAATGGAATTAGAAGAGCTTTTCTGTGAATAACTTCGAGGGAGATCGTGGGGGTTCTTGGAATTAGAAGATGGGATGCTTTTCTGTGAAGAACATCGCAGCAATGGTGATTTGGAGGTTGACCCACTTCTCAGGAATGACGATTTGGCATTTGTGGATGTATGATGGTAACTACTTCCTGAACCTTCCTTCTTTGATAGATTCCATTTCTCGTCCATTTATTGTGAACTCAGATGGGGTTGCAGGCAAGGTGTTTGTGAAACTGCCTTTGAGAGTGATAGTTGGTTTAAAATGTGAGAAAGAGAAGTAGAAAGAGTGGGATTCTAGTGGGACATTATATGTATACTTAAATAACATATGATTGAGATTTGATGATGGGGAATGACCGAGAGTTATGATGCTTCATGCTTGTGTGTGTGGTAGAGACTGATCAGTCATATTCCTCTACTCCCAAGAGCCCATTCTGGCCTTTTTATTTGTGGGTCTTAGAGGTTGAGAAATTATTTTAGAGACCGTCACAATGCGACTGACAGGTATTTATGTCTAATGATGATGTATGAGAGAGATCTTACCCCAAATTGAATCTAGGTTGAGATAGTCACATTATAACGGCCTCTTCATGGATGCAGAGTTTGTGCCCATTTGGGGTTAATATGTGATTTTGATGATATGGGTATATGTCAAAAATGCTGCTCTTTCTACTTCTCTGATAAATTAGTGATTTGTAGCCTTTACTACTGTGAAGATCTATCGTTTTCCTTGCATTGGACTCAGTTTTTTGTGTATTGTGCTGAATGCTGCCTCTGTTGCTGCTGCTCTATTATATATATATATTTATGATCTTCTCTTTTCTATGTGTTAGAGAGAGACAAACAGAGGGCATCCATTCAATTTGGGGAAGTGGAAGGGAAAATAATGGAAGCAGTGAGAAAGGAGACAATTTGCTAGCTGTTTATGACGTGTAAGGTATGTGTCTCATACTCTCACCTCAACTTCTACAAATAGATCGAATGCTTTTTTTCAAAATAAAAACAACACAAATTCTTTTTTCCTTTAAAATGATGAGTATCTGCAGAATAAGGACTTTAATTTGCTTTTATTTTTCCCCCTCCAGAGGGGGGAAACATGCAATTATTTGCCTATTTTTGTTCTTATTAGAAAAGAAGGGATCTATGACTCAACCTTTTCTTTCCTTCTGTCTTTTTGTTACACTTGCACCATTTTTTTCCCTTCTTCAAGAACTCTTCATAAAAAAAATTCACCCTACAAAGTTCTCTCGTTTTTAGTTTTTTCAAGAACTCATTGTACGTCACTGTAGTCCATATATCCCTAAAATAGCAAGAAGTTCAATAGAATAGACAGAAGAAGAAGAAACGAAACTCCATTCTTAAAGATATCTAGATAAATAGTTAGAAGGAACAATTATCTGGTGAGACCGTCACACTGTTGTTGCTGTTAGTTTTTTACTCTGTTGGATGTAGAAAGAAGTATCTAAACTTTATAGACCATAGTTTAGGGACCATAAATCTATACTTTGAAGACAAGACATTTGGAGTGGACTATTACAACTTACACTTTGTTACACTAAAATAATTTAAAAACTCTCCTCCACTATAATAATGTTTACTATTTTGTGTTATCCCCTTCGTCCATTTGTAACCTAGATTAAACTATCGTTACATTATGACTATGAGTTGAGTGGGTTTGAAGAAAATGAGAGGAATAGGGGAGATATTATTAATTAGAGTCTGATTGAATGGTCAAGGAAAAGTAGTTGATGAGTCAAAGTAATGATCACATGGTATGTTGTGGTTTTAGAGTTAAAACCCAAAATGCATCTCTCTGTTTTTCCTCTCTTCCTTTCTATCTGGGGGTAGATTATTGTTAATTATTATTAATATGCTGCTTGAAATTTATTACATTATTAATTAATCATGTGGGACTTAGAAAGTGGGTATTTTGGGTGTCCCACATGCAATCATGTGAGGTTAATATTTTGGAAGGGAGAGAAAAAAAATGAAGGGGTGGGATTTTATTTTCCCTGCCTTTTCTTTTGTACCTTACTCTATATTTTATCTATTTCTTTATTTTCTAAGTTTCGTACTGATTTCAACGCTGCCTTTTCTATTTATTTACTTCTTTTCTTTTCCCTTTCTTTTAATCAAAATCTTGATTTGAAATATTGACGAAAATATCAATGGTCTTCATTTTATGGAAATACCAATTATTAAAATATTATAAACTTTATGCTTATTGATATTTATTAAAACTTTGAAAATAAATAAACCTTTTATAATTTTTTTTAATTTGAAAGAGTCTGTTTTGAAAAGTGTTAAATTTAACCAAAATGTTTATAAAATATACAAATTTTCATTTCATCATCCTATCATTGATTTGCAATATTTTATTAAATATTATTTCTCAAGAAAAAAAAAACTACTGACATTTTAATAGTTAGCCATTCAATTTTTTAAAAGAAAATCATCCCTACTCAAAATAGAAAAAACAAAATTTAACAAAAATAAAATAAAATAATATATGGAAATATTGACTTTAATAACGACCCTATATTTGATTTTACGTATTTAAATGTATTTTTAAGAATAACTTATAAAATAATCATTTTAATCAATGTAAGTTTAAAAGAGATTGTTTTAGTTTAGAATGGTTAAATTTGAACATAAAAGTCTCTTTAGAAATTTGATTATAAAAAAAAAAATCATTTTGATCAATATTTTTGAAACACAGGGAACAAACTAAACAAAATTTAAAAATGCATAGGCTAATTGAACCAACACTTTGAAGTACCTCAATACTATGAACATATTAATTTGAATAAAGCTATCAAATTTGTTTTTCTTTTCTTAAAAAAATTTGGGGTATTTTTTTCTTTTTGAATAATTAGCATGTTTATTTTATAAAAAAAGAAACAAAGAAAGAAAAAAATAATAAGACAATGTCCGCAGCTTTTGGGGAACCCATGATCAATGTATGAATTTCTTTCAAAAAGACAGATTTGTAAATCAAGATTCTTCCCTTTTTTTTTATTTTATTTCATTTTGAAGGGAAAAAAAATACATCTAAAGAACCACATAAGAAATATTGATATCATACAAAATAATGTTAATGTAGTAATAGATATCAACTAGAAATTTTAGAGATTGTAAATTTGATTCCATATCATGTAAGAAATATCCAAATCAAATGCAGCCAAAACTCATTTTATTCTAATTTTAAAATTTTGCTTAATCTCTAATTGGGATCTTGTAGCATTACAAAGATTATATGCCTTTTTATTTTTTTTAACAAAATTGTATTTTGAATTTTCATGCATAAATTGAATCGATAAAAAAATGATAGAAATTGATTGTTTTTAAATATATAACGAATTGAACATAGAAAAAAGAAAGAGATATGGAGTGGTAGCATATTGTCTAGTTCTTAAAAGGTTATTGTGATTGTAACAAGTAAGGGATGCCCAAAATAAATATATATGATAAGCTGGGAAGCCTTGTGAGAAGCAAGAATATTCCTGTGATATACAACATAACAAATATGTACATTTCTCTTGTTTAATACCTCTTTTAGGTATCAAATTATGGACGGTGATATTAATGATTTTTTTTATTTTAAGATATTATATATATAAAAAAAAAAATAGTAAAGAGATTGATTTTTTTTTTAATAGCAAAATATTGAAACAATTTAAAAATTTATCACAAAATATTGCTAGTACAAAACCAAAAGTAGGAAATAGGAAATAAAATTAAATGAGACTTATAAAATCAAACTTTATATCTCTATTATTAACCTATAAAAGTTAGCCATTTTAGTAGACACTTCTATATCCACACATTTTATCATCCATAACTATTACTATTATAAAGTAAATGCCAACATCATTTCATTGCCCTAAACCTAATTCATACTTAATTAAATTTAATAATATGATCATAGTCCTATATATATACATGAAATGATATGATTCAGGTGAAGCTTCCGTTAATGAACGAAAGGCTAGGGATGGGAACAACAGAGAAAGAATCGTTCAAGATCGTCAGCAGGTAGTTGAAAATAACCATTATTCTCTGGCACCTCACCCATCTTCTTCACTACCACAACAACCGGCTTCTTCCTGGGCTGTGGTGGCAACGATGCCGGTGGAATCCGAAACTCTGGTCGCTCCGGAGTACGAAACCCATCCATGGGTTGAAATTAAAGTATATGAAAAATTGAAAGAGAAAAAGTTGAAGAGATTTTTGTGAGTTTTAGAAGTTACAGGGAACAGCCTATATATTGTCTTGTATGTTTCAATCCACGTGTCGACTTTTGAAGAGGCTTTGATCTACGTGGCGCGTTCTTACAGTTCCACGTGGAATTTTGCGCTGTCAGTCGCGGGAAAAATGTAAGACTACTAAATTTGAAAAGAAATTAAATGTCTTGTGGGCTTGTGGATTGGGCCGGGCCTTGTGGGTTGGGGAGAATTTTTTAGACTCATTTGAAAATTTGGATCGATGCTTTCGGTTATTCTATAGCCCAAATAACACAATTTACAAAATAAAATTAAAAATATATGCTACAAATAGCAAATATTAACTGGTCAAATGATAATTTTTTTTAAAAAAATGTTAAGTATGCTCTTCAATGGCTATTAGTGATAAATTGATACCAATGGTAGCAACCGATTGCTCGTTTCTCAAATTAAAATCTATAGCAATGTATAATCATTATCAATTTATATTACCTTGCTTCTATCAATAATAGTTTTCAATGTGAGAAAACCAAAAAAATCATTTATAATGATTACAAATAGAGTTATCGCTAATAGTAGCTATCGATAATAACAATTGAAAATTATCAGAGAAATATCATGGTAGACTAATATCTGTAACATGATCTATGAGTGATTGATTTGAACATATTTTGTTATATTTGCAATTCTTGATTTGTACATAATTATTTTAAATCTAATTTATAAAAGGGAAGTTAAGTTTTGTCCCTTACAATTAAAGTTAGGCATTAGGCCAAATAACCATATGTTTAATGAGAAGATTGTTGTATCGCAATTCATGGGTGATTTGTGAATTGCAATTGAGTTGGTATTTCCTTATTTACCCCGTTAAGTACTGCCTATGGACGTTTGATTTCTTTTTTAATCAATTAGAAAGTTTCAAATTATATTTAGCTTAAATTACGATAACAAAATTTTTGCTTTCCTTTTGTAATTTAGATCAAAAATACTTCTAAACTTTTAAAAGTTTAAAATATGTTCTTAAACTTTTAAAAATATACGTGAACTTTAAAAAAATAGTTCAAAAATATCTATATCATTGTCTTTTAATTTCTTTTAAACTCAAATAGTATTTATGGAATATCCAAATACTTATTGTAAGAGTATTTTTTAACACTTTTTAAAACTTTTAAGTATATTTATGAAACTTTTGAAAGTTTAAAAATATTTTTGGCACAAATTACAAAGTTCATGAATTTTTTTTTTTTTTTTTTTTGTAATTTAGACATATAAATATTTATATTCATTCAAACCTTAAGCAATTTGAGTTTTGACAATTGAAAATATTGTGAAATCGATTTAAAATGCTATTGTAGTTGCTTCATACAAACGACGTTTATAGCTTCAACCACAACTGGATGAAATGATTTATCACTCGCTCCTAAAAACCAAATGAAATTTAATCTTAAGTCTTTGTTACATACCACTTACCATATTTTGCATACATATTGTGTTAGAGTCAAAGACATGTTCCAAAATGTGGTTGTATGCCTAACTCGTTGGCAATCTATATCGCAATGTTCATTCCTCTCACGCTAATTTTGTCACTCAATCTCACTAGTGGCTTCTAAAGAACGTTTATTTTAAAATTATTATTATTTTTTTTAATTGTGACAATCTAAGTTTAAATATCGCAGTGGAGTTAACGTTCATTATGCTGAATGACAAAAGCATGAGAAAATGAACATCTTAATAGATATTACCATCAAATTAGTGTACGATGCAATGCGATAATTGTGTTTGGTATAAGCAAAATATTAAATTTCTTTTATTTTTCTAGTGATAGATCATTAAATGATTGTACGTATAAAAGTCTCTTTTTCAATATAAATATCATGATAACGAAGAAGATGAATGGTAAAAATACAATAATACCCCTTTAAAACTTAAACACTTTAACACCCTACAATTTAAAACTTAAAATAAGTTGTAATTTTTAACAATACCAACTCTACATATAAGCTTTAAACAAAAAGGAAAATTTTTATGAAAAGAAATATAAAAACTTTGAATTTACATCCAACATATAGAATTAGTTTACTTGGAGTTTTTTACTATTTTTACATATGCTTCCATTTCATTATTTTTTAAAAGTTAATTAAAATAAAAAATATATATATTTTACATTAGCAAATTCTTTCGAACATAGATTTGGGTTGATTGTTATTATTAAATCATATTGTTTGACAATTGTCTTTGTTCACACGAGATTTCGAAGAAATGTATTTCGTGGAATTGAACTTTGATATATTGAAGAATATTGTGAATACAATCTCTAATATTTACTCCTTTGATGTTTTCTCTCGAATACAAGATAAAAACTTTAGAACTTCTTGGTCTTTGGTCTTTAGGATGTTGTAGTTGCAAGTTGATTTGAACTTCGATCTTCTGGAATCCAAGGAAAGTTTAATCTTCCAAGTCTTCAATCTTTCAGAAGATGTTGATCTTGAAGTTGATACGAACTTGTACGTCTAGAAAGCTTGTAGAAGTTTGAATCTTCAATTCTTTAGAGCTTCAGTACTTCAGAGCTTCAATTTTTCCTTCAACCAAAAACCCCCCAAAATGAATGGCAAGAGTCTCTATTTATAGAGAAATTTTATGGGTTTTAGGTGGGTTTGTGCACATTTGCTTGGTGAGCTTGGACTTGGGTCCATTTGCTTGTTGGGCTTGGACTTGAGCCCATTTGTGAGTTGGGCTTGGACTTGAACCCATCTGCTTCTTGGACATGTGCTTGAGCCCATTTGTTTATTGGTCCATATTTACTGTGATGATGTGGCATAATTTAATTGGTCAAAATTTCTTGCTCAACAGTCTTCATAGTTAACAGTACAAACATTATGTTAGTCGACTATTCTCGTTTTTGTGTAGTTTCTCTTTCTCTATTATTAATTTATTTTTAATCATTTTTCGTGTTTTCTATTAGTGTTTATTTCTTTTATGAGAATAAGAAATGGATGGATGGTCTACCTTAGCTTTAGATATTTCTCTTGTTTTCCTTTATTTTAATAAACTTTAGGTTAAATTTAGCTATAGGACAAAACTATCACTTGATCATATATTGGGCTTAACATTTGTTGGCTTTGATTTGATGTGGCTACCTGGCTATAAAGGAATACGTGTCATATTCGGATTTGTTGTTTTTTATTATTTAATTTTAATTAGATGCATGTGTCATTTTATAATCACTCGAAATTAAAGAGAGTGTTACACTTAAATTTGAAATAAAGATGCGACAATTTGTGATTGACAAAGATTTCTTATCCAGCCCTACAATTTTTATGTTACGAATGATTTTCTTAGAAAGTAAGACATAACCTATTTGGATTTGTGAAAATTAAACATATTTTCTTCTTGTAGTAAAACAGTTGAATACCTAATTATTAGTTAAATTTCCAAAAAAAGAAAATTAAAAGAATCGTTTGGCTTTTGGCTATTGGTAGAAAATGAATAATAAAACAAGAAAGAGAAACTTAGAGATGGAAAAAAGTTTATAAGTTTAATTTTCAAAAACAAAAAATCAAATACAACCCAAGTGAATGAGGATTTAAGATGAAGGCAAAACATATGTGCAACTAATTTATCGAGATAGCAAAAAAAAAAAAAGTTACAAATCTGAATTCTAAGTCTTAATTTGAGGCATTATAATTTTCTCATCCTCCTAAGCTAAGATAGAAATTTTACAAAGAAATTAACGTTGGAAGGAAATTTTCCACTGGAGAAAAACTTTTGAAAATATTTACAAATATCACAATCTATTTGTGGTAATCAAGATTGATTACTATTTGTATCTATTATGATATGGATAAACACATATAGTGATTTCTCTTATTCTACTGTGATATTTTATTAATCAACTTGTTGATGAATAATATATGTCACTAAATTAAATAAATTTAGGTTGAGTGTGTATATAATATCCTAATCCATTTTATTGCCAAATATATATCAATCTACTATCATTCTTTCACACATATCAATGACACTTTGTGTCACAAGCTATATGCTACACTTTTATTATATACACATCTTTCTATCATTTATTTATTAATCTTTACACATGTCCCTTTGGCTTTAAGCTTTAGCCCATTAAAATCTAAGGTTTTATCATATAATATAATATAATATATGCCTACTTATAACTTTCTCCCTCTCTACATTATTATTATATATCACATATGCCCCAAAAAAGTTCCACAAGAAACTCATTTCCATTTGTATAACTTATATATATACATGTCAAGATCAATTTGGATACTCAAAGCAACCCACTATAAGATAATGAGAGGATGTGTACTTCCATTATGACCCACAAAAATATCTTTTCTTTTAACCTAATCTTTTATTCCATTATTTGTATCAATATATTCAAATATAGCAAATTTGTAAACGTTTATAAATATAACAAAAGTTTTTAGTGATAAATAATTGTGATAGACCTGGTTAAATATTTATCAATTTAGTTGTAAATAGATACAGATACATGTTTATTTGGATCTAGTAGGGTTTATCATTAATAAAAAAAGTAATTTTTTTTATTATATATACTTGTAGACGTTTTCAACAGTTTTGTCATTAATAACAAATTTTCTATTTTTCTTTTTAATGTTTACAATATGAGGTAAGAGAAGTGGGGAAGCGAATTTCTTACCTCTGAGTACTTTAGTAACGTTACGTTAATTTTAACTTAAAACATGAGTTGAGATGTTTTGTATGGTACATCTATAGGTACTAAAAATTAAAAAGTTTGCTCGGTAGAATTTTAATTTTTGGTTTATTAGCTTTTGAAAATTTAGTTTTTACCTTTTTACATTTTTTTAGTTTTAATTTACGTTCTGTTAATATTTTCAAAAAATCAAACTTAAGACTTGAGTGTTTAAAAATTAAGGGGAAAAAAAGTGGTTTTTAAACTTTTGTACTAAAAAAAAAAGCTAAAAACCATAACAATAAATAGAAAAAAATAAGTGTTAATGTTTTAAAAACTAAAAATTAAAAGCTAATTATAAACACACACAACCTCTATGACCTATGGTTTTTCTTTGTTATCTACTCAATGTTTTTAAAAACCAACTCAAATATTTAAAACTAAAAAGAATAATTTTTTAAAGCTTTTTAAAATCCATCCAATAATTCAAATGATTAGTTAAAAACAAAATTAGTATATAGAAGTTCTAAAAAAACCTAACCCAACACTTAAAAGTTAAAAAGATTAAAAAAAAAAAACCATATGATTATCAACCCAATCTAAATTTTGAAAAATTAAAAACCTATTTTGTTTTTTGAAAAATGAAAAATGAAAAACCAAAAACCATGTCCTCTAAAAGCTAATTACCAAATGTTAGAGTTGTGTATGCATATAACACCTATGTGACATCCTTAACTAATTCTTATAAGATATATGTTTAGTTTATTTCATTGAAAAGATTTCTAATACTTATCCTACTACAAATAATAAGAATCATATCAAGATCATAAATGAAAGGTGGGTATCGTGATTATAATATGTTTTTTAATGTAAAACCTGAAAATGTCTTTCATACCCAACATATATTTTAGATAAATAATTAAACAAACATAAGAGAAATGTTAACGAAGAATGAGTAGACCAATTAGATTTCTAAGCCTCACCTCCAAGGTCAAAAGCCAACTTCAGGCATATTTTCATATAGGACTCTATTAACTGTATGACATTGATCTAGTTTCTAGAGTAAAAAATGAGGAAGGAAATCCAAGGTTTAGTCCCACTATAGATCATACTATACACATAAATCAAATCGATCTTCTTCTTTCAAAGCTTGTTCTAACCCTTGTATTAAAAACGAGTTTAATTAAGCACCGTCATGTTTGTGGCAAGTGTCACATTGTTGTGTTAGTCTAATTGTTTTGTAGTGCTTAAAATACAATTTTACTGTTCAGATCACATAAATGGTCAGATGAATTTTTCTTTAGTCATATTTTGTCTACCTTTCAAATTATATTAGTCCAAACATGTATACTTATTAATAGACTGGTATGGTTAAATACTTTGATGTTGCATAAATGAGCCGAAATGGTTAATGACTGCATGGATATTTCTTGTTAATTATTTCTAATCTTTCTTTTGAAAATGTTTCTAAAGTTTAGCTCAACCGCAGTCATCAAGTATGTATCATAAATTTCAACATCAGAAGGTCAATAACCAAAATTATCAACATATTAAATTAGTTTTATTACCTACCATTATATATCATTTACTCATTTTGGGTTTGTTGAAGAAAATTTATCCTAACAAATAATAATACTTGGAAGACAGTAAATTGTATAATCACATATTGGAAAATTGATACACATTTTCTAGTTTCATTAATATACACAAATATTCAAAGTCACTCAATTCATCTATTGAAACAATAATTGAAGCCAAATTAACATTTTTAGACAATAAAGATTTGAAAATTTAAATTCAAACTCTTTTTTTAAAAAAAAGAATTAATTAAATACACTTTTCTTTTCTTTTTTTCTTCTAATTATTGTTACTTTCCACTAGTGAAAAAGGGGACACACAATTAAGTTTGGTGATTGCATGTACTTAATGATCTTTTTATAAAGTACTTTTGGATGTGTCAACACTTGAAGCACTTCTTTCTTTTTTTTGTATCAAAACTCAATATCATTTTGTCTTTTGCATTTAAATATCATTATCAACCTTACTTCTTTTGGCTATAAACCTTTTGTTTTTTCAAAAGATATGTTTTTTTTTTTCTATGATTAATCTACAAAGACAACAATAATAAGTAACATGATAGCACAAAGAGATGGAAAAAGAAGAAAAGAAAAAAGTAATTGACAAAATACAAAATTATGAAGCCTATATCATAAAAAGGCATTTCTAACTAATATTAAATTATTACTTTATTAACGTCTTTTAAGAAATATAGACACGTTGGTGAGATGATATTTAGACACATGAAACTTAACTTTAAGAATTGAAACTTTAAAAGTTTATGAGGATAAATTTGAAATTTTTAGATTTGTCAACACATTTTAAAAGTTCAAATATATCTAATACATGTAATTCGAAAATTTAGAAGTTTACTAATTAATGTTCTAACTTTATAAATGGTTGTGCAGTTGACGTAGAGTTTTGAATTTGTTATTCTTTAGTTTCATTTTTAAAAATTTAAAAACCAAATAAACATTAAAAATTTTAAATGGAAAATGTATCTCACTCCTATTTATTAGTTCTTTTTGAATTCTCAAATTATTTATTCTTTATAAAAAATTCTTTTAAACCTTTTGAATTAAATTAAATTTCTTATATATTCATACCCAACACTTTAAAAATGATTCAAACATATCAAATTATTCATATATTATCATTTATCCATATTAGAAGTTTAAACTATCTAAACATAGTCATATTTTTTTTTGTAGGTATATATATAAATTTATATATATTTGAAAATGTCTTATTATGTACATTTTAGAATAAGAGATTTGAACTTAAAACCTCTTATCCTCGAAAACATACCAAGGTTGAATTCTCATTTCCTCTCTAAGCAAGAAATATCTAAGGAGCCATTGCGAAATATAAATTTTATATTTTACAAAATCCTTAAATTCTCCGCCTTGTGATCTAGTAGATCCATAAATTTAATAAATAAATTTGAACTAAATTTAAAATTTTAAAAATTAAAAAACTATATAGAAAAATCTTCAAAATTCAAATTAATATAATTACAAATGTTTCAAATTACTAATCTATAGTTGTGATTCATAGGGCTCTTAAAGTTAAAGTTAAGGTCCTCTTTTAGAATTCGTAATGAGATATCGGCCTTACAGAGTAATATAATCCAAAACAGATGTTTAAAACTTTATATTACCAAATCCATTTAATTTCTATTAACTTTTAATTCATTTTTATTGCACCTTCAAACCCTCCCTCAAATTTACAATAATTATAATTATGTTAGGATTTAGGATTATTATATTCTAATAAATATAGTTTTTTTTTTTTTTTAAATTTATAAAAGAAGTAAAGATGAAATTAGGAGAATAATATGTTAAGATCCCAAAGAAGGATGATGTGGAGAAAGACGGTGAGATCATCAAATTCTGTAAGATCAAATTTGAAACCCAATCATATATGTCCACGTATACACTAAGTAGCGTGGAACAATCTCAACTGTCCACGGTGTCCTAAAGTGATGAATTAAAGTAATGACGTGCACTTGTACAGCTGTCACCTATTTGGTACCTTTATTTATTCTCTACGTATCCCATTACTACCGAACCGATTGACTAATCAAAACTGAATGTATATTCGATCTGATTTGACTTAAATTGAAAACTCTTTCCTACGTGATTTGGTTCGGTTTAAGACAATAAGTGAATAAGTTACGATAGAGGATGTGAACCAAATCTTATATTTGTACAAATTTTTAAAAATATTGAAAAGATTTTACAAAATTACTATAGTATTGGTGTAATATAGATGCATCGAGAAATCCAAAGAAACAACAAGTTAGAAATATCAAATTCTTTTAACAATATCTTGATAGTCAACCTCGTTTAAAATGGACTTACAAAAATTGTTTGACACATTTCGTAAAGATTGCTAGTTTTATAAGACGAAAACTTAAACGTGTTAATTACCGTTTTTTATTATTAAATATAAAATGAAACTTACTTTACACAATAGTATGATTAAATTATTTTGTTACAAAAACTTTAACAATATGTGTGTTTGTATCTTGCAAATTATAGCTAGAGATTTTTACACAATTTTTTTTTAGAAATTTTTTTAAAAATAGCAAATTTTAGAAAATATTTACAACTTATAGTAAATTCTATCACGGATAGTAATTGATATGCTATAGTGTGATAGAAGACTATCATTTATAGAATCCAAAATTTTGCTATAGCTCATAAATATTTTAATTTATTTTGCTATTTTTAAAAATGTCCCTTTTTTTATTTACTTTCTTTCAACTTTGTTCTTAATAAGATATATATTGTGTTGTTTATTTAGGTTGAGGGTTAGTCCATTTGAAGTAAAAGTTTGTGTACTAAAGGTGTCTATGAGATTGTTCAAACATCGACCATTATCGACTATTATAGACTACTTAGGTGTATGTTTGGTTCAAGAAGTTTAAAAGTAGGATTTCGATAAGAATAAGAATATTAATTATGTTGCGAGAATTTGAAAAGAGTAATCAACATTATTATACTAAAAGGATCTTAATTATCATTAGAATAAGTCCTAAGCTTGCATGTAAATATGAGAAGAACTTGAACTTAGAAGGAGCCACTGAGTTATTAGAAGAGTCTAATTAGTTAAGTTTTTCGTTATAATTATTTAACTCGAAATTTTTTCGACCAAATTAGGTGTTCCTAGAATAGATAATTTTGTTTTTGAGATTCAAACTATTTTCTTAAGTTTTCAAATATATTATATTCAACAAAAATAAAATTATGTATTATATTATCTCTATTAACATGCGTTGTTTATATTATATGGTTATTATTATAATCATATAATTTTTAATATATTAGATCATACCTATTCTAGTTTTTTAAAAAATAAATCCATGATATAAGATATTATATTTCCTTAAGAATTGTGTTTAATGTAATTTTTTATTTTAAAACATTAAATTTAGAGAGATTGAAAACTTAAAAGATAATATTTTTAATATATCCACTATTTGAACAACATAATTATGCCAAGATTAATATCTGCTTAATCAATTTAATTCTACGAGTTTAAAAGCATAAAACATTATCGATACTGCATACCAAACATACTCTAAACTGCTAAAGTTAGAATAGATATTTGACTCTTCGTATGGACATATATCTAAACAATAACCAATTAAATTAAGGGGTTACAATTACAATAATATAATTAATATTTCATTACTGCATATATTTAAGGATTTTTTTTATTATTATTTGTAGAAGAATTAAAAGAAAAGTACAAAATGTCTAAAAATATGTGGTGCTATTAATTTCCTTTTTAAAAGAGGTGAATTTCATTTTGCCCTCATAAATTCATGGTCTATTTTGATTTTTCTCTTTTTGCAAATTATATTACTAATATAGTGATGGAATTATTTGAACTTATCCCAACCTTAATTGGAAAGACTTTAATGTGTGAAGTTCCTCTTTTTTTCAAGATGAAAAATAAATGACTTGGAAGTCTCATTCCATATTATATAAAAGAGTTTTTTTAGAGCAAAAAGAAATTTCTTTTATAATTACTTTTTCAAAAGATCTTACCCAGCATCATGTGGATGTATACTTTAGGCCACATGTATAAAGAAATTGTTATTTTATAAAATCAATAACCAAAATATATATAGTGTTATTGAAATAAACTTTATATATATAAAAAAAATTGTACACAAAACCTTGAAAATTTAAATTTATAGAAATTAATTGTTGGTTGAAAATCATTTGATTTTAAATATTAAATTTAAAAATGATGCTTATTTTCTAATCACTTTTTAATAATCAAATTTTAGAAAAACAAGTTATTAAAAAAAAAATCCTTAGTGTTTAAATTAAACTCTAACTTAGATTTTGAAAACAATATATAAAATAAAAAAAAATCACTTTTTCTAATAAAAAATAGGCCTAAAGATACTGATCAATCTATTAATATAAACAACATAATTCTAAAAAAAATAAAAACCTTGTAATTAAATAAACCAAAGAGCAACAAACTTGTAACTCTTTTTTTGTCCCAAAAGACAATATAAAAAAATAAAACAAAAAAAACAAAAAATAAAACCATGTAATGATAAAATTGGATTAAAATTTTCTTATTGAGATTGGCATATGATAGTAAAAAAAAAGTATTCAATAAAACTATCACAATTGATATACAACTGTCTTACAATAATAGAGATCATTCTAATTCAATTAGATATGAATTCAAAATATCTCTCATATATAAACAGTGGATAATTGTCAGTCACATTATAACATACATGTTGAATAATTTCTCCAGCATGTGAGGGACTAATTTTGTTTTTCTAAAAAGGGCCTGAGAAATAAATTGGAATAATGTGTTATTGTGTAATATTGGTGACACTTGTCTTCAAACCAAACACTCTCCCCACTCTCTCTTCTTTCTTTCTTCTTCTTCTTCTTCATCTTCCACCTCTATAAAAACCCCATTTTTGCACACCCCTTTTGCTCTTCATAAACTTCCCATTTTCATACAAATAATAATAACAGTAACAATAATAATAATGCTTCTTCTTCTTGGTTTATTTAGTCTCTTTATCCTCCTCCTTTGTCTCCAATGGAGCCACCCCAAACACAAACTCCTCCCTCCCGGCTCAATGGGTTGGCCTTACATCGGCGAAACCTTCAAACTCTACACCCAAAACCCAAACTCCTTCTTTTCCATTAGACAAAAAAGGTATATACAAATAAGTAAAACCCTTATTCAGAGCTAAATTTTACCTTTCTAACTTTACGTGTATATTTTATATATATACTTTTCGAATTACGACTAAGACAGTATGTCTTTCGTTTTTCTGTTTGGAGTTTTGAATTGTTGTTGTTGTTGTTGTTTGTTGTTGCATAGATATGGGGATGTTTTTAAGACACATATATTGGGTTGTCCTTGTGTGATGATTTCAAGTCCAAAGGCTGCAAGAGTAGTGCTTGTGAGTAAAGCTCATTTGTTCAAGCCAACTTATCCACCAAGTAAAGAGAGAATGATCGGTCCTCAAGCTTTGTTTTTTCATCAAGGTCCTTACCATTCTTATCTTAAGAAGTTGATTCAATCTTCCTTTTTGCCATCTGCCATTAAACACTCTATTTCTCAAATTGAGAACATTGTTCTTAACCTTCTGCCCTCTTGGAATAACTCCCAAATCAACACCTTGCAACAAATGAAAAAGGTAACTATAAGTTCATTTCCTTTTTTTTTATATAGTTTGATTCACTTTCTAAGCATTTAAAAAATCCTTTCCTACAACAATGAAATGTGAGTTTAATTTCTATGTATTTGGTTTTTTGGGTTTTAGTTTGCTTTCGACGTGGCGATGATATCAGCTTTCGGAGATCAACAAGATTTGGAAATTGAGAGAATCAAGCATCTGTACCAATGTCTTGAAAAAGGCTACAATTCTATGCCTCTCGATCTTCCCGGAACCCCTTTCCGTAAAGCAATGAAGGTGTCGGCAAAATCTTTACAAAATACATGAGCTCCATGTTACTCTCATTCTCAATTAGTATTGAAACAAAACTGAAAATATTGAAAACCCGACCTAAAAAGTATGATTTAATTTATATGTGTTTTTATTAAAAGTTGAAATGGGGTTTGATTCTATTGAATTAGGCAAGGAAGGTGTTGAGTGAGACATTGGGGAAAATGATAGAGAAGAGACGGCGGAACAAAGAGCATGGAGGTGGGTTGTTGGCAGTGCTACTCAGCGGTGGTGGTGGGGAGGAAGAAGAGAAAAAGAAGCTAAGTGATTCACAAATAGCGGATAATATAATAGGAGTAATATTTGCAGCACAAGACACAACAGCAAGTGTATTAACATGGATTCTTAAATATTTACATGACAATCACCACCTTCTAGAAGCTGTTAAGGTAAAAAAAAAAAAAAAGAACTTTTTACTTTCTACTTCTTTGGGTAGATAAAATTTAAAAAAAAAAAAAAGAAAGAAGAGAGATAATTAATCAAATAATTAACTAATTTCAGAAGGAGCAAGATGCAATTTATGAAAGAAAACTGTGCGAAGGGAAGCGTGGGCTTTCATGGGATGATACTAGGCGCATGCCTTTCACTAGTCGGGTATATTTGATTATATATGTACACTTACCTTTTATTTTTGTGGTATATGATCATATAGTATTTTGATGTGTGTAATATATATATATATATAGGTGATCTTAGAGACCCTACGAAGAGCAAGTGTAGTGTCGTTCACATTTAGAGAAGCAGTAGAAGAAGTTGAATTTGAAGGATATTTAATCCCAAAAGGATGGAAAGTTCTTCCACTCTTCAGAACCATTCATCACTCTCCTGATTTTTTCCCACATCCCCACAACTTTGATCCTTCAAGATTCGAGGTACCACACACACCGTCCGTTATATCTTTTTTCTTTATTGCATTAATAGTTCTCGAATTTTGAAAAATAACTTTATTTGCTTCTTTATCTTTTCTTTAGTCTTCGAGTTTATAATATATAAAATACGTGTATTTTTTTTTAAGAAGAGATGTGATTGATGATCCTTTTTTATTCTTTGAGTTTTTAAGAAAATATGAAGTGTGTTAATCTTCTTCTTACTACTTTGAGTTTTGGAGAATAGCTTGTTAATTGTATTCGAGTTTTAAAAAATATGTGTGTTTTGGAGTAAATTTTGTGTTTAATTTTTATACTTTTAGATTTTGTTTGGTTAGTTATTTATAAATTTTTACATCAATTTATCTTAGTTCTTGAACTTAAGAAGAATTTAAGAAGGTAATCATTTTGGTCTCTTTATAACCAAAACGAATGGACCAAAATATTTACTTTTTTAGTCGAAATAAATATTTCGAAAATACAAAAATCGGACATCTATTGACTATTGAAAGTATGGAGGATTCGAACTAGTATTTAAACCTAATTTTACATTCATATATAATAATATTATAACAGTAATAATTAATTAAGTAATTAAAATAAATGAAGAAATTATAAAAGGTGTATGAAGTGGGTCATCTAAATATAAGGTCATCAATGGCTGTATTATCTAAACACATCCTCATGTCCTTTTCGATATGTGTAAGCAAATATATGTGTTTATATCATTCATTCAGTAGCAGCTCTTACTTCAAATCTTCCTTTTACTGTCATATCACGTGAGGTACTTCCCTTTGTAGGGTATCTCTACAAATTATTCGACCAGCCCATCCTCACTTTTCTATCCTTTGATGTAACCATACGAATGAAAATCCTTAAAAGTACCTTAAATTTGCATATTATTACGTTATCCTCGATCGAAGACATATATATACATATATAGTGCAGTTTAGAATTAATCCACTGTCCAGAGTTATTATAAGATTACGTTGTCTATAACTTAAAGTCTCATTTGTTATCGAATTAATTAGATCTAAACAGTAGATTATCAGGGAATCAAAGTGTATCTGATATAGTGGTTTGTGCTTTTGAAATCCAAATTTTCTAAAACATACCTTCCAAAGTGGATGTTTGTGAATTAAAATATAACTTTTTGTTTTGTTATGGGGTTAAAAGGAGCCACCTAGACCGAACACGTACATGCCGTTTGGCAATGGAGTGCACTCGTGTCCAGGCAGTGAGATGGCTAAGCTTGAAATGCTTGTTCTTCTCCACCACCTCACCACCACTTACAGGTTCTTTCTTTCTCTCTCATCTTTTCCCACATCATCTTTTTCTAAGGGTAAAATAACCTTTTTCATCCTAAGACACTTTTAGGTGCAAAGTTTCTATTTGGTTCTTCCGTTTTAAAATATTACATATTTGATCAGTAATTTTTTATTTTAATTTTAATTTAGTCTTTAAATATTGAAGACTAAATCAAACTCAAAACTTAAAAATGTGTTATATTTTGAAGTATATGAATTAAATAGAAACTAGACCTAAAACTTAGGAATAGAAAAAGTATTTTTTATTCTCTTTTTATATAAACTTTCATTTTATATCTATACAATATTTAAATACCTAACATAGATGAAAGTAAAGTTGGTGATTATAATTATCTGTTTAGTATGAATTCTTATATTAAAGGAAATAACATATACCGTGAAGTAGTTCTTTCAATAACCTTTTTGAATTGCTTTAATTTTCCTAAGTAGTTTTTGAAAATCAAGTAGTTATCAAAGGAGGGGTTGTATTCATTTAATTTTGTTTAGTTTAGGGTACTTGTTTGAGTAGAAGGAGTGAAGAAATGATGTGTGTTTCCAATGGCTAGTGTTCCTTTCCTCTAGTGTTCCTTAAGCTGTGGAACTGTGGTCCTTTTAAAGGCCACCTTACCCCTTCAAATACAAACCATAGGGCTCCCCCTCTCATTTTTCCCTTCCTTATCTAAACTTAAATCTGCCCTATCCTCTCACCAAAACCCTCTTTTGTTCCCCTCCTCCCCTTACAAGAAAATGAAATTTTCAAATAATTAGCAACATTTTTTTCAATTTTTTTCTAAAACTATTCGCTTGATTATTATTCTTAAAAAATTATCAAAAGGCTCTCCTTTTTCTTCCTCCAAAATGCCACTCTTTTAAAACAAGGGTCCCTTTACCATCTCATATGGGTTTGCTAGGTTTTGTTTGATCTCTTCCTTGAACTTAACAAATTATATCAAATCTTAAAAAAGAAAAAAGAAAGGGAAGAGTTGGTTTTGGATATCGGGAAGTATAGTTTTGAAAATTTATTCATGATTTTGAATATTTTAACAACAAATTTGATCATGTATACTCATTTGTTTTTGGTTTTCTATGATCTTTTATCAAAACAAAGAGTTCTTGTATAGTTTGGTCAAACCTTGTAATAACCATAGTTTATATAATTTGACAATGCATTTTATAAACAATCTCAACGATTTTACAAATTATTTATAACTGTTTCATCAAATTAAAAGGGACACTAAGAGTGCATTTAAATTATATCTATGAAAAAAATGTTTTTCATTTTTTTAAAAAATACATCTTTATAATTTACATGTTTGATTAGATCTTTTTAGAAAGTGTTTATATACATAGTTTTTTTTTTAAAAAAAAAAAAAACCATATTTTTTTCAAAATTTGATTCTTAACGTTTACTTTCAATGGAATTTTCAATCTTATTTTTTCCTAATTTTTAAAAAAAATTTAAACACTTAATTAAAATACTTTTTCCATATATTAAATTTTAGGATTTACTTTTTGGTTGCATGCATTAGTACACGTGGCACGCATGCATCAAATCTTAGTATATGAAAATACACACACATAATATTACATTTCCAATAACTTCTTTATTGCTTGTCACCTCCTACTATCACTTTTGCCTTTCCTCAATAACATTATTCAATTACGTATACTTTATTACATATTTCATTTTCTTCATATTCATACATGTATGTGTGTGTGTATATATCTTTAATTTTGAATTTTTATATAGTTCAATTAGTTGGATATATCTTCTAATATAGATATATATATATATATATATGATAAAATTAGTCATTAATGCTTGGAATTTTCTAAAGTAGTTCTAATTAATTTGTTGATTGATTATATATTAATCCTATCCAAAAATAATTTGTTAAATTGAAGTGATGTCTTCATATATATCTGACTATGGTCTTTTTCTTCTTTGTCTTGTAATTTATATTTTTTTAGGTCATAGAATTTCATTTAATAAATACATATTATCCTTCCTTTGACTGAAAATCATTCCATATATAATTTTCTCACATCATTTCTTTAATTTACCTAAGTCATATTTCTTTTTCTTTTTCTTTTCTTTCTAGTAAAGTCATAATTTTGTTTAAATGGTTACTTGTTTTGAGGTACTTTTTAGAAGTAACCACTATTATAGTGGTTAAATTGTGCATATGTCGATCAATTGATATATATATATATATTATTGAGTTTTTTAAAAAATAGAAAATTTGATAAACTATATTTATACTTTATTAAAAAACTATTAAAAAATAAATTCTATTACACTTTTGATTTTGATTTTTCAATGGAGGGTAAATGTTTTGTCTTTCTTTTTATAATTTCTGTATATTTAGTAATTGAGATATGTGTTTTGAATTCTTATGCCTTAATTATACTTTATTTTTTGAAATATTTTTAAATATAATAAAATAAACCAAAACATTACATCATATATCAAAATTTTAAATTCTATCCCGGATAGATATTGATAAACTATTATAACGGTCCACATATCATTAGAATCTGAAATTTTACTATATTTTGTAAATATTTTGTCAAATTTGTCGTTTTGGCAATTTTTAAAAAAAAACTACTATTTTAGTTAAGTGTGACCATCAGATAGTTGAGGTTAGTTTTTCAACCAAACTACCAATCGATCACTATGAATGGTTTAGTAAAAGTTCAAGTTGGTTGGTCAGTCGTTCATTCTTTAAATTTCTTTTGAAATTTTTTTAGTCCTTAAACTTTGAACGATATGTTTTATAGTTCTTAGAATTCAAAGATGTTTTATATTTATTTTTATTTAAAAGTTGAAGTATCTATTAGATATTTTTAAAAGTATAATTAACAAACCTATAATTTATAAATCTCACGAATGACAATAACTATTAAACTCGAAATAACGTGGATTCTAATTGTCCACGAATTAAGCTGACTCGAATACTCGAGAGAGAGAGAGAGAGAGGGGTTGAGTTACATCCTAAGATTCCATTTCCCAAAATTCCAATCATTTGGTCTGAAAATATCCTAAACCCTAATCCATTAATCTCATCCTCTCTTTCATACTTTTCTCTCTCAAAAGAAGAGATACAAATGTATGAGAATTGGGCTGTGAAGGATTCAGCTCATGGCGACAAAACAAGCCGCTATAGCCAGCTGTAAGGAAACATAATCATAATTCTCTCTCTTATTTCTTCCATCTCCACGTTTGAACATTTTACACCTCATGTTTTTTCTTTTTCCTGATCCACACCCAGTCCCTCAACACAGTGGTAGCAATTTTGATTCTTTTCATCTGGGTTTTACGTTAATTGATGATTTTGATGTTTCTTTGTACACATATCATACTGTTTGTGGAAATTTCACCAATTGAGTTATGGGGTTTCTGTGTAATGCCTGTAAAGCGTTTGGGAAAATGTCACTGTGTATTTATGACGTGGGCTTTAAAATATCTGACTGAATTATATTGGTGGATTAATTAGTTGTTTGGTTAATTTGAATACCAAATGAATTTTGATGTCTCTGGTAATTCTTGTTAGGTGTTTGTGAAAATGTGTGAGTGGGATTAGCTAATTCTGGCTTTGTTTTTGTTTGGGGTATCAGATGGAAAGTAGTGGGAGAGGAATCTGAAATACAATACGGTCCATTTCCTGTACCAAAAGGTGGCTTACCTATTAAAGTATATCCAAGGAAGAAGAAGATTACTTCTTTGAATTGATGAACAATATTCAGAATTATCATTAGACAAGCTGAAAGCTGAAAAAAAAAAAAAAAAAAGATTACTTCTTTGTTTTTTTTTTTTTTTTCCTCATCTTCAACACCATTTTCCAATTTCTCAATGGTAATTAATATCCTTGTGTATTATTATTAACTTTTTGTGTACTGAGTCTTTTTGTCTCGTTTTGCCATAATTGTCAAAGCAGTTGTGTTCATTGAGCCTCAAACTTCAATATGTTTATATTCAATGAGGAAAAACAAAGGAAACCCCTCTTCTAATCTTTGTATGTGAAAAGAAAATTTCGAGGTCTTTAAGGATGAAATGTGAGTGGTCAAGAATCATGGATAAGGTTGGCTCTGGTTTGATTTTGGTTGATGGCTGTCTGTCTGAGCTGAGACCCCCCCCCCCCCCCCACAAGGCAGGCCCTCCTCCCCCTCTTTGAAGTGTGAAAGGCCAAAGGACAAAGCTTGGCCTTGCTGTACGCAGACCCACGAGGAGGTAATAATAATAAGGTTTAAATACAACTTTTGGTTTGGGTACATTTTGTTCTACATATTTTCAAAATGTTCATTTTAATCTCTCTCTTTTCAACTTTCATTCATTTCGATCATCATACTTTAAAAAGATTAAACTTCTTGACTGAAGTTTAATGATCAAAATGGATGAAATTTGATGAACACCAACATTTAAAAAGTAAAACTATTCACATAATTCAAAATATAAAAGACTAAAGTAATATTTAAAGGGTGGTGTTTGGAGACATATAACATCATAGTACGGTGTGCTCCCTAGAATTCCACGTAGTGTGGTGTCAGGACACCAAAATTGTAGGGCTTGCTGAGATGGTTACCATTCAGATTAAGGCATTTTTGGAACTTACAATCATTATTATTATGAATTGTGTATGAAGAGAGACAATATTTGTCAATCAACTTTGTTTGTGTTTAACATGCTCTTTAATTTTGGCCCTCCAATGGTTTCTTCTATTCTGATAAGGTTATGTTTCTTTTACCTCCATTCATTTTGTACCATTGTTTGTTTTTAGATATATAGGTCACTTTTACCTTAGTGGGAATGCAATAAATCAACGGGAATAAAAGAAAATGGACCACATCGGATTACTTTTGGGATTGTTTACTTATGTCATGCAACTGTACTTGACATGTAGGATCCACATCCAAATTTGTAGTGTAATAATGCAAACCGATTGATGGGTTGAAAGCTCTCAATTCGATTATGTCTAAGAATTATGTCTTATTGCTATCATTCTCATTATGGTTATCTTTATTGTTAATATTACATCTGACAATTTTGAGCAAAATTTTATAAAATTTATAGCTTTAAGCATCTGTCATAGAACACAATCTAATTACATTTGTGATTTGCGTTCATCACCATTTATTAAAAGAGTTCTATAACGATTATATCGATACTTTAAATTTGAATTGGATTCTAACATTAGAGTATACTTTTTATTTGCACAATTAGAACTTTCTTCAAAAATATTTATAAATATACAATGATAATGTGATAAATTTTAATATACTATTTGTATCTATAATATCTATTATATTAATATAGTTGAAATCACAGTTCATTTACAAATTTATTTTACTATATTTGAAAATAACATTTTTATTATTTATTATTTGTTTTGTTTAGTATTTACTTGTTAAATGGTATTATTAGTCTAGGTGGATCAATATCTCAGACATAGAAAACTCTGGACGAGCTAAAATCTCTCTGTTGCTTAAAGAAAAGTCTTCTCAATTAAACAAATAATGATGTAATATTAAAATATGACAAAAAACAGATAGTAATTATCAAAGCGAGCATAACCCGACTAACATAAAAATATATTATTGAAGAGATTTATGATTTAAATCTTTCTGTTTGAAAGAGATTTATAGTTTGAATATTTTTATGATAGTAAAAGAAAAAGATATATACTAACTTAAAACATTTGAAAGGTCTTATGATGTTGGTGCAAAATCGAAATCGGTTGATTGATCTATGTCGAGCAGATTACAAAATGTACAATTTGGTGATATGTTAGACAACAGTACAATAATTTAATGTAGGGGTCATAAAGACATGAAGGCTGAGTTGCAATGGCCCCTACAAAGAAATTATAACCTGAAGGAAAAAAATTCCATGTGACTTAGTACATTATTCATTCATTGAAAAAGCTAGCAGAGGCGGCAGCAACAAACTTTTGGATTTACCATAGCCATCCCTGAAATGATTCAACATTTGATGTTTGACAATACTGAATCTAACAATTGTACACAAAGATATGGTCATATCAAATGGAAATGAATAGATAAGTTTTTAACCTTTGTACGCTGAAGATTCGAAATCGCTGCAACAAAATCATTTTGATATTGGAAAGATGGAACCCCCATATTGACATTTACTTTAGAAAGCATCTAACCTTTGTTTGGTTATAATTTTTCCTAAATGACAACAATAGGAAGCACAGAAACAAAATCTTTGATTTGATTTAATGCTAGAAACCAAAAGGGAGATCAGAAGAGGAAGATAATGAGATAATTGAGGATATAGCACCTAACAATGAACAATAGCCAGAAAAATGTATAACCAATCATCAATGTCGATATGCTATGAATTTGAAGGATTGAAATGACAATCGATGGTGATTTTGCTCGGTTGCAATTTGAACACGAGTCGAGTACTGAATAGTATGAAATACTCAGCAATGACTTCCACAGTGCAAATATGTGGAGCAAATCAAAGATGGATTGATATTTTCCGTTACTCCCAAAAGGATTGGCCTCCAAAGGCAAAGTGAGGCGGATAAAAGTCAGGGGATTCAACAGCACATCTTTTCTTTACCATTATAGTGTTAGGGCCTACTCCACCAGAGTGCAGAACTTGAAAATCATACATGCTATATGTGCTTTCAAAGCATTTTCGAAAATGGTAGGACATTGTCTTATGGGGAGTGTAGAAAGTCATTCATGAAAAAATCAACCTCGCCAAAGCAGTAAATCTACGAGAATATTTTCTGCTTGTGATGGGGGTCGTTTGCAAGCACTCTCCACTTATCTATGGCGGCACAAACAGCTAGAACTTAGAATAATTTAGCAGCAAAATAGAATTGAATTAGACTCGTTAAAGGATCCCTAGAACTGTTGATTAAACAACAGGCAAAAGGATGAGCAACTACTTAGGCAAGAATTGAAAGTTCATAACTAGCTGGCTCTTTCTTTTCTCCTTGAGTAGACTTATTGAAGGATTCCAAGGCCTGTTTGATTAAACAAAAGGCGAAAGTTGAAACTTTAAAACTAATGCCGTTGCCATAGTAGATAGGATGACAAAATGCAGGATAAAGAATGAGATCCATACCAAGGAGAGATAGTAAAGATGCATTTAGCAGTGCTGACATAAGCACTTAAATAAAAAGTATTCAATTTTTTAAAAAATGAAAATGTATATAGGTATTTTTTGGGTAAGTGTTTGGGCCAAAAGCATCCCTAACGTGCTTTTTCTCCACTATCAAGTTACTTCCAAATACTAATCGTTTGGGTGGGATCTGGTAAGTGATTGCGACCGTGCGGAAAGCACTCCCATAAACAGCCTCGAAGCGAATCCTTGTAAAAGTATAGGCCAATGAATTACTATATATCTGTTAGCCATCATATGAGACTAAAGAAACAAGTAGTCAATGTTTAGAATGATTTTCAAAGTGATTAAGAAGTCATTCCAAACAGTCAAGTATTCAAGTTTTGTTCAAACACACGCCTGCGTCAAAACATGCAACCATAAGGAACACAATGACAAATAAAAATGTAATGCACAGTCCACAGAATATATACTAGATTCTTTAGCAGAGGCAACAAAGAAATGTCAATAGGAGTAATCAATTTTCCACATAAAAATGGTCAATATGAGATTCCTTAGCCCCCCCTGCATCAGAAGTTTTGCTAAAGCTTAGAGATGCATGTACATGTGTCTGTGCAAGTCATCATACAACATACAATTATAAATCAAGAATTTAAAATTCATTGTACGAAATATGATGATTCAAAATCTAACATACACTTTGTACGACAGATTTCCAAGGAGAAAAACAACAATGAAAAGCAATATAGGATATGGAAATTTTAAAATGTTTCCAAATATCAAAATGTGTCCTCTTCTATTCAAATATAGTTGTGGTTAAACTGGATGAAAGAGGGATTATTTGATGCCCACCCTTATATGTTCCTCTGGTATTCTGTTGATTATGGATTTGAAGAACCCTTTCGTAGTTAAACTTTAAAATCTGTAATCACTTTGAACCCTTTACTCTTGAAGTAAAATCTATACACACACAGTACCAGCATAACAAGCTTCAATTCCTTTGTCAATGGATCAACGAAGTACATTAGGTTAAATTATAAGTTTGAAGTCCTTGAACCATAAATTTTTTTATAGGCTCTAGACCGTGTTTATCAAATTCTGTAATATAAAAATGTCTATAATGGCTCTCCAAAATTTGAAATTTGTTTCTGTAGTTTAATGTCAAATACCCTGTTGACACCATTATTCAATGAAAGAATGACATTGTTTCTTAAAAAAAATAATAGTAACAAACTAAAAACAAAAATTAAACTAAACCCAAAAAAAATTTAAACAGAAGTTCATATATGCTATGGAACTAACAGAAATTCAGCATCCTGTACAAATGGGGAGACT
Source organism: Cucumis hystrix (assembly GCA_025688845.1). Taxonomy (NCBI): domain Eukaryota; kingdom Viridiplantae; phylum Streptophyta; class Magnoliopsida; order Cucurbitales; family Cucurbitaceae; genus Cucumis; species Cucumis hystrix. The sequence goes on from CM046894.1 coordinate 2,587,253, forward strand.
GCAATGTTAGGGAGAAAATTCATCAATAGGCACAGAACAAACAAGCTTGAAGCGTTTCTCCTAACAGAGTAATTGTTTAAACAAAGATGGTCGACCAAATTTTTGTACTTCGACTCAATTCCCATCCGATGAAACCGGTGCATCAATAATTGTGGTTCAAGAGTAATAGCTGTAGGTACAATGTTCATCTAGTCATGCCCAAAGGATTCTGTAAGGTATCGCCTTACTACTAGTAATATTTAATAACAAGGAGGAGCCCTAAGGCTTTCCAATTCCAGCCTATTGCAGACAGTTGGTTCTCTAAAAGACAAAAAGCGTACCCTCCCTAGACACTACGTATTATTTACATACTAACTATCAAACTGAGTTTCCCTTCTTGCCCCTGTGCGAGTATTTTAGCAATACTGGAGCCTGGAGGCTTAATAGATTCCAACTAATATTTCTCTCTATCAAGAGAATGGTTGCCTGGAAGAGAATGAAAAAATAGGACGAGATCTATGCAAATATGCAATGTTTGTCAATGCCAACTGTTGGCCATGCACCTGTGTATAGGTCTTGCATCCATCACCAACAGCCAAGTTTCCTTGGAACAAATTGTTTCTCGAAGGATGGTACAACTTGACGATGATGTTATGGACGGTTTCTTAAATCAAACAAAATGGACATAACACTGGTGGTGGTAAAGTTGTAACTTACGCATGCGGTAGTTAATAAACATATTGAAACTCATGACGTCTATGTTGTTTTGCATTAGATTAACCGAGGAAATAGCCAGATGAGTGTCTTGGACAGATTAATGGTATAATACGGCAAGCCACCCCCAGCATTTAACAGTTATGAGCAACCCCACTTAACCAATCTCTTCAGTAGATCAACTCTTCCGAGATAGGACTCTCATACAAAGTAGCCAATTACATGCATTACCGCCCACCCACCCCCAACAAATCACTTTAATTGAAAATTGATAAAAACTAAAAAGGTGGGACACAAGAATTAGGGAAGAAAACTGAAAAGTGAGCTGTGGGGGAATGAAAAGGAATATCAAACATAATGAACGTTTGGTAGCTTGCAAATAGTATATTTGAGCAAAGCTTGATTTTCTTTTTTCCTTCGTTGAGAAAAATGAAAGAATGTACACGGGCATCTATATATTTATATACGGGCTATTTTTAAATATAGTAAAATGAACAAAAATATTTACAAATTAGCAGAATATCTCAGTCTATCCACATAGACCGCAGTAGACCAAGATAGACTACTATCTATGATAAACACCTATAGTAGTTTATCTTCGTATATTGGTTTATCACATATAGATTGTGATATTTTGCTATATTTGTAAATATTTCAGAAGTTTTTGTCATTTAAAATAATTTTCCTATTTATTTATATATAGGAAAAACGGAGTTCAAACTCTAACTATAAAAATGAACCTCAATTGGACCAAACCAAGCTTATAACTACAGAAAGATCAAGTAACAGACACTGAAAAGGATGCATTAAATCAAGTGTTAAATCACCAATTGACCCAAAACCTATGGGTGAGGTACATTATATCATCCAAACCTCTCCTCACTCGTAAGCTTGAAATATGTAGAAGGACCAATAAGTGAAATGAATATTAAATTAATCGGAAGGAAATATCATTGCAAGAGCTTGAACACAGAATCTCCTAAACCACTTACTATGATATCATATCAAATCACAAATTGATCAAAAAATTTAAGTATAAGGGTGAAGGTAAATTTAATATTATATCATCTAATGTCAAGCAACCTCCCAACCTCCTAAGATCTTTCTGCCTCCCAAAAAACTTTGCTATTTCTCTCAAGCCAAATCCCTTAGAATACGACAAAGACAAGACTGCCACAAAAGTCTTCCTTTATTTCAAAATAGGAAATTCAGGAGCATCTCCTCAATCATGGCATCGCAAGACGCAAGCAAAAGATGGACAAACGGAAGCATTTGCACCATAGGGAACGAGGAAACAGGCATCCCCATAACAAATGGCCGAAATCCTGATATTCTCCTCATGCCTCCTATAGAATGCACCGCTACGATCCCAAAAACGACTGGACTGTCTCTAAATTCGAACTAAAGTTTTAATTCCTTGCTGCAATATCTTAATCTATCTAGTAACAATTGATAGAATTCCTTGGAAAGACCAATGGGCGTAGCAATAAAAGCCATACAGAGCCAGCTCCTGCCACTGCCAGAGCTCAATTGTGTATTTGGATTGTTTGGGCCTGGTACATGGCCTACATGAAAGGACATGAAGTAAGGATCTCAAAAGGGAGTTACTATTGGCATGGGCAAGAAAATATGTTTCTCCAAGGAAGAAAATACATACAACTAGTCCAATTATGGCTATGAATATGAAAGAGCTTGACTGAAGAGAGTTTATGGTCAAGAGAAGGGGTAAGGCAGTAATGTGACCTGGGATTGAGTAGTTGCTATAGGGGGTGAGTGAGAGACGTTCTTTTTTTATTTTTATAGAAACAACAACTTTCATTAAGAAAAAATGAAAGAATACAAAGGCTGTGGGCATACGAAAAAACAAGCCCAATAAAAAAGAGCCGCACTAAAGGGAGGGGATCCAACTAAGATTAATGTTTCCTAGTGCATAGCTACAAAACAGCTTCGAAACCGAAACCGAAGGGACACATGAAATCTGACTAGTGTACCTATCCTTCCCTCTAAAAACTCTATCATTTCTCTCCCCCCAAATACCCACATAATTGCACATACCCCGACAAGCCATAAAAAGAGGCCTTTCTCTCTGAAAGGCAGATGGAGGAGCAACTCCTTGATCATCGCACGCACATCTCTCTGACCAGCAATGCTAACATCGAACTCCTGCAAGAATAAGCTCCACATGGATTTCGCATACTAGCAGCCCCACAAGAGAAGGTCCAGGTCTTCCTCAGCCTTCCGACACAAAATGCAGGGCGAGGTTTTCCTCCTAGCAAGTCTATCAAAGGTGTTTACACGACCAAGCAAAACTTGCCAGCTAAAAATCCTAACTTTCTTAGGAATCTTAAAGAGACGTTTCTTTTAAATGGGATCAAATTTTAGAGCTGGCACGCTTCTACCACGAGAGTAAGTGAATATGACAAGTGTGATTTCCATCACAACATGGCATGCCATGCATGGGAAAGTAGAGTAGATTCTTGGTACAATTGTCTGAGAGAGTATCCCTTGAATGTGGAAAACCAAAAAGGTAGGCTTAGGAGGAATTAAGAATGAAATCCCTAAAGGAGCACAGCACAGACTTCTTGCACCCTAATGCTTGAAATTATAAAACGTGTCAATGGAGGATCTAGTGTCTTTTTCATTTTATTTCTTGACTTCAACCATGGGCAAAAAATAAGTTGCAACAACAAGGTACCCAAGATCTTGACTCGGCTAAAGTAACTACACAAGAGATGGATAGTTGTTTAGAGGAAACAAAATTTTCATTGAAATGATGAAATGAGGTTAATGCTAAAATAAATAGACGTGTCCAGGAAGGGAAAGAAAACCAAAAAACATAAAAGCATAGGAAACAGAAGATCAGACTTACAAAGGATAAATAAAAGCATTCCAACTGAGACAAAAGTCTTGAATAGAGAATCTGCACAATATTTAGAAAGAGAGCACCATGTGGAAGCTTTTAGATGAGCTGAACTAAACTGGTCGAACAAAGAAAGAGATTTATTGTGAAAGATCTTATTCTTTTGGAACCAAAATTCTGATAGAATAAGCTTTTACAATGTTTGACCATATAAGCTTTGACTCTAATGCCAAACAAGGGTCAACCAGCAAATGGAGAACGTTGTCCTTGAAAAAATTCGAAAATGCTCACTGGATATAAAAATTGTCAACAAATTCTACCAGCATTACCTTGAGAATGAGCAATCAAAGAATAAATTTTGCAAAGGATCACTGTTTGCCAAGCAAAGAGGACAAGCTGATGGGAAAAATGCCATTAGAAGGCTTTTTCTTCGAAGAACTTCACAGCAATTTAAAGAGACAATTGATCATCACTCACATAAGGAGGTTGATGCACATGACACTTAGACTTCCAAATGGCCGACTAAACCTCCTTATTCATAGGAGAGGATGCTAGCAAATACTTTGAGAGAGATTTCACAGTTGAAACTACCTAAAGAAATCCAAAAATGTAGCCACCTTCTTTGGTGCTAAAATTCCCAGCAAATTTTTAAAATTCAACAGCTCTTCATCCTTGAGTAAACAAGGGAACTTAATATTCCAAGTAAATAGTATCACTATCCCACTAGTCAGCCGAACCATGAGAAAGAAGTGATAATCTGAACAACCAAGGAAAGCGGGATTTAATAGAAGAAGCACAAGATGGATTGCTACAGCAATTCTAGGAAGAGAAAAGATAAGGGATCCAGGACTAATAGCTCTCGATCATGGAGCTTAAACAACTGAGTGTTCTGTATCTACATTTTATCCCAAAAGAACTCGTTTGACTCATCTAAAATGAAGCCTAAATAAATTACCCTTGCAATTCACAGACGTAAAATTTGAATAGAAACTATTACATTAGTGAGTCAACTAGATGCGAATCTGCAAAGGGACAGTTCATTGAACTAGATATTGTAATATCAGTTCCGAAGGGGGTTGCTGGAGATATCTTCCAAAGGACATATTTGATTTTTGATAATGTAGTCAAGAGGAGTCTACCGGTTCAAAATCAGTCGGTTGTAGTCACAGAAATGCTTCTCCATCATGCTTTCTATGTGACCACTGAATAGGTGTGCGTTTAGTGATGGTCTAATGGTTCCAATGTTTTTGGTTATCCCAATTTTCTTATTTCTTACTTGAAGGTTTTGGTTTATTTACGAGTTTAAGATTAGTAATAAGTTCTAGTTGTTGTTCTTTGCTATATTTTCTCTGTTCTTTATTTGTGAACATACATTGCTCTACTAAATTCAACTCTGAGGATTAGAAGAACTAAGGAACACGTATAGCTTTTTAGGACTGGGAAGATTACCAAGTACATAAGTGCAACATATCTAATTGCATGAATACAAATATAGAGATAAATAGTACACTACTTTAGATATCTACAACTGCTAACAAGAAATACTTGAAAATAGGTCAACGTCAACTGAACATTCATTTCTAGGTTACTAAAAATTGAACACGTTGAACTCTCCTCAACCAACTTCAAGTCAGATGCAGCACGTTCTTTCCCAAATGATATAAAATATTAATGAAGCCATTTTCAGATAAGCGCTGCAGGAAATAACTAATACCTTATATTGATGATAGGTAAACTAAACTAAGATGATACTAGCAGAAATAATCCTTGCATACAAGATTTTCAAAATTTTCAGCGAGAAAATAACTAACTCAACTTGATGAAGTTAGCTTTGAGATCTCAACATGACAAATGCTACGATGAAAGCCAATGTTCTTTTTGCAAGGGCATAATCGAACTATACTATTGTAAGTATAATTATTGAGGTAAGGGAAGGGGGAGGAACCAAGAGATGATTTATTCAAATTTGTAACCCCGGCAGGGTAAACTACGATGAATTTCATTCATACAACGTTCTCTTTTCAAATTTAAATCAAGCTCAGTAGTAAAATTTGAAATTCAACCGTAACTACATAAAAGCCATGATGGCAAGTAAACTAATAAACAAACGGAATAAACTTGTACCTAACTTTGTTTGCATATTCCACATACCCCTCTCCAAAAGTTTCAACCATCAAAGCTTCCTCTGCTTTTGCTTTCTGACCATAATATAGTGAACAAACTGCCACGGTAAAAAGCAAGCTTACAGGCGCACGAAGGGCAGCACAGTAAGTGGCAAAAAGGAGCATTGTGGATGCATATATTGGATGGCGAACCCACCGATATGGTCCAAACTGCACAACAGCAGTAGGCACCACTACCTTCTCCGAGTAGTTTGCAAGATACAATGACGAATTGTAGTGAGTTAGAAGAGTTAACACTATCAAAATCCAAATGCCCACATTACTCCACCCGCCTGGAATTTGATGAAGTTCTGGTCCTTCAAACGCGGCAAACCAATGTCCAGCCATGACACCCACAAAGAACAGTAACCGAGACAAGTTTGGCATGTTAACATCCCACTTGGGGTCATGAGGACGAGCAAAGTAATCTCCATATAACCTTTTTCTAATGCTAACATTGAAGAAAAAGAAGTAGTGGTATACAAAGAAGAACACAAGAGGCCATCCTTCAAGGAATCCATTAAAATGAGCAGGCGGGACAAGAGTGAGCCAAGTGAACAAGGAAGAAACAACAGCAAGTTGCTCGAATATGTTGGCTTCACCATTTAGGTGCTTTCTCAAGCAGTATAATCCATAAGCAGCCATCGTAATAGCCGCAACCCAAGGCCAGAACAACCAAGTCCAGCTGAAATACATCCAGAAAAATGGGTTGAAAAACAAATTCAAAGTCCATTTCGTGGCTGCAATTGAAATCGATAACACCCCAGACCACTTAACGACATCAAAAGGGGTTATTCGAGAAAGGGTACCTTGCAATGAATCAAAAGAGACAAATTCAAAGGGTTTAAGAAATGGGTTTTGGGATTCTGAGCTAACTGCATCAGAAGATGAGCATTTAAGCAGGGTTCTCGTCGTTCTTGAGAACAAGGAGGTTGAACGTGAATTAGTAAAACCATTTGGACGAGTTATTAAGGGAGTAAGCCTTAGATGAAAGGGAGAATTAAGAAGCATCAAAGGGGATTTCACCTGTTTGTCGAAATGCTTGAATGGAAGTTTGTGCTTGTCAACCAAAGATAGACCACGAACATTGGTTGAAGGGTGAAGGAAAACCGAAGAAGCAGCCATTGGTGAAGAGGGAAGAAGAAAAAACAGTTGGGTCATGGGAAATTAAGGAACATCATCACTGGCTATGGCGAACAACAAACATGAAGCGAAGGCAAATGGTCTCCCTCTCAACTGATAGGGATAAAGTGACTTTAGCACTTGGGTTCGAATTCGAAGGAGTGTAACCCAAACCTAAATTTAGTGGAACATTGTGTTCAACCCACCGTGGATTCTTAATAACATTTTAATCCAAGAGATCGAGTATCCTCCTCTACCATATACTAATTTTATTTTCATGGGAAACTAAATGTGATGATTTCATAATCTAACGTTAAAGCAATCCATATAGTGATTTATTCTATGGTTTTAAATTTGTTAATGGATTCATTAATTAAGCTCGTTAAATTTTAAACAAATTAGTATCGATTACCTTGATCTAGACGTCTAGTATATCCAAATTTTCTCTCGAGAGCTCGACCTTTTCCCACCCTAAATCACTAACTCAATCAGAGGCATTTTCAAATATAGTAAAATAAATTAAAATATTTACAAACTATAGCAAAATTTTGATTGATAAAAGCTGATAATTTTCTATCATTGACATTGACATTGATAGAATCTAAAATTTTGCTATATTTTATAAATATTTTGTCAAATTTCTCCTTTCTTATGATTTTCCTATAATAAATTTCTTTTAAGTTATATCTTATGTTAGAAAAGAACAATTTCAAAACATTTCATACACATATATATCCTCATTTTTTTCATGTTCATGCTCTCTCTCTCTCTTTTTTTTTTTTTTTTTTGCTCCATTTTGCCTTTATTTTTTTTGTCAAAACTAAAACTTCATGTTAAAAAAAAAAAACTGACTTATTGTAAATTCATAACAAATAAACTAATTTTCATCACTACAAGGAATCGAATCGAGTGAAAATAAATAAATGTTACGAATATAGATTGAAATGTAAGAAAAATGAGAGGAAATAAAAGATAGAGGTGAAAAGGGTGTAGATCGACAATTTCAATGCTAAAGAATTTTGTTAACATTTTTTTTTCATGTTAAAAGCCTATAATAATAATAATAAAGATATTATTTTTTTTAATTTAAAGGACATTAATAAAAGTATAAAAGTTTAAAGATATTTTTAAAACATAATACAAAATACAAAAATTAGATTGATTAATTAAGTTTATTTAAAGTATAAAAACTAAACTTAGATACATATTTGAAAGTATCCAAACTAAAATATTACAAGTCTTGTTGTATAGGATCAAATGTGTGTTTTAACCCATCATTTACCATTTTTTTTATATCATATGATATTTTGGAAGAATTTCTAATAAATTATATGCTCAATTACAGTTTTAAAAAACATTTTGTAAATATGTAACTTCATTGAGCCAATTTGGTGGATGTCAAATTTTGGTCAAAGAAAAATGCATGTGACTTTCATGTGATACCAATGGTGATAATATGTGAAACAAAGACAAAAATGCTATAAGTTAGAAGCCTAAGTTACCATATGATGTGTTTATCTTACTAGAATTGAGATACGAGATTTAACCCTCCTACGGTTAAAAAATGGCTTTTTATAATCCAAAACAAGCTAGATTATATCTTATCTCATGTTATCTTGATTTATAATCATTCATTCTTCAACAAATATCATATTAATCCTTTTAAAAGAATTCCAATTTTTAAAATGTAATTAAAAGTCAACTTGGTAGATGAAATATCAATTTGTTTTCATCTTTTTTTTCTTGATTAAAAAAGCAAAAATTATATATCCATTTAAATCTTTGTTTAGAGTTTGGGGGTGTTTAGACCTAAACCCTAAATTTGATTCTAGCCCTAGTTGTGTCACATGGGACTTATTAAAAAACAAAGGTCCAAATGACCTAATATAATAATTTAATAAAAAAAAAGATTAAAAAAAAGAAAGAAAAGAAACACAAATTTATTATTAAATTAGAAAAAAAAAAGTTTTTTCAAAAATAGAAAAATTGATAAATTATTTACACTCTACCGAACAAAATCCGATAAAATTCATTATAAATATTTTGTCAAATGTTCTATCTTTGGCAGGATATACCTTATCTATTGAAAATTAATTTTTAGTCTTCTAAGACCATTATTTTTTATAATCACATTCAAAATTTAAAAATAAAAAATAAAACATATCAATCTCTACATACATAATTAAACTATATGCTAAGTTTAAGGGTAACTTGTTATGATTTAACCTAAATTTGGTACACCCATCCATAAAATGGTAGGGTATATACATTATTTTAAAAATTAGAACCATAATATAATAAAACAAGCTATGGGATGACAATATTTAATTACTTTATTAAAGCAAGGTCCAAAAATTTGTAAAATGTCACCTAATTTTAAATAACTTATTTGGATAAGACATCAAATTATTTAATGACCCCTTTATCATTTTCAAAAATAAAGTTCTCTATATCCATGTAATGATGTAAGTTTAAGAAAAAAAGTTTTTAACAAATATATACCTACCCAATATAGTTGTATATAACAAGCAAATTACACGTATGCTAATTTAAAGTATGAACTATGTATGTGGATTAACATATTATATATTTGATTAAACCCTCAATTGTTAATCAAGTATGAACTAAACGGGTAGAAGATTATTTATAGATCGATTAGAGTTCAATGAAACTCTTATTAAACTTGTTGTGGTTGTGTTGGTCTCAATATTTTTTTAATTGCTTGATTTGGATATGTTTCTTTGTTTTCAATGTCTCGTTCTGGTTTATTTGATTTCTTACCTTGTTTGGTTTATTTGTTGATGGTCCTCCTTTTCCTTTTGGTGTTGTTGCCTTATGGGGAATTCCTTTTTATGGAGAAGTTGGCATTGTTGTTGGTTAACCCACTAGAATTTGTATGGAATTCAAAGGGTAATATTTTCTCGAGATAATGTTCAAGAATTATTGTAAGAGCGATCGTCAAAGCAACAATGACAATATTCTCGTTGTAAGCGTGTAACATCCCGAGGGTGAAAGAAGGTGAAGTATGTGCAATAGATTGGATTTAAAAAATAAAAAAAAAAAGATATGTTATATAATTTAGTAGGGTTGCCCATCTAAATTTACTTCATCAGACTAATTTGATTGACGATTTAGGATTATTTTTCAAACAGCAAAGTCTAAAATGTAACTTTTTAAACTTTAAAGACCAAACCACAAATCTCAAAGATAAAATCGGATTGAAAAATTATTTTTTGGTCCCACACTTTTGAATCTAATTTTCATTTAGTTTGTAGGCTTCAAAAGGTTGCATTTTAGTCCTAAAGTTTTTGTTTTTATTTTAAATTAGTCATTAAATTTCAAAATTTTACAATTTTACCCTTACAGATTTGAGTTTCTTTCTATCTACTCCCTAGGTTTCAAAACTTACTTACCCTTTTTAACCTTCATTTTTCTCTACTCATTTTGTTGTTTGACGTTAATATCTATTAATTAATTTAAAATAATTATAAAATAAATTTTAATATTAATTATAATAGTGATGAAAATAGCTAAACATATTTCATTATAAAATTTTTTATTTAATCAATCAACACTAACACTAAAAATTGAAAGTGTGCATTGGTGGTGAACAAGCAAATAACTCAAATCTACAATTCGAATCATCTGATAGCGGTGAGCCTGATAGACCTAGACCTAGTTACCGAGGAGGTGTTCAGTCAGCGTTAGTTTGCATTTTTTTTCCAAACATTTCAAATGCTTGCCGATCTAAACCACGTAATCAACCAAACGTTGTATTTCTTCATAATCGAAATCGATTTGGTGACTACAAAATTCTAACCTCTCTAAACCTACAAGCTAAATTAAAATCAAACTCAAAATCTAAAATCTAAAAAATCAATATATCTAAGTTAGAACTAAATCCAAAATACACAAACGTAACAAAGATCTAAAAAATTGATTTGCTCAAATAAAAAACTAAATGAAAATGAAAAGGTAGTAAGTAAAAGAAAAAGAAAAAGAAAAAAAATTTCTTCATAGCGTTAAGTACATTATCTCAAATCTTCCCGTACCGTAAGGCCAAACCTCGTGGCTGCCGTTTGTTCGGCCGTCATCAATATTCCGTCCAAATTAACAGCTGTCACCCAACTTCCTCTCTTCCTATTGGTTAGTCCACTAATTCCCATTAAATTACTAAATTTAAAAAAATTTGAAAAAGAGGCTAAAGTTCAAAAGTCGGTGCAAAAAACAATAATAAATCCACGTAATGACTTAACTACCCTTTAAAAAAAAAACCCTTTTTGCTTACATGTAGGGTTCCAGCGAATCACACGCCGTATAAGGATTGTAAAACGAAGGACATTTCCGTGAATTCAATAAAGCAAATGGAACTGGCTTTACCACGTCACAACTTCGAATTCTAATGATGAGAGTGAGGGTATTATTGGTGGATGAGCTAAAGAAGGACACGTGGAGAGAAGATGAAGCGAGTAGTGGGAGAAGTATAGGTAAGAGCGAGTGGGAATTTGAAAGGAGATATTTAGCGGATCAAAAATATCTGGGTAAGTCGTCCACGTTGGCAAAGGGAATAGGCCGATCTGGAAACGGATATTGCACTTTTTATGGCCTTTCCAATTAATAAATAAGAAATATATTTCTTTTAATTATTATTTTCTTGAAATATCTTAAGAAGAAAAAAATAAAAGAAAAAAACGAATTGATTTTGGTTCTTCATTGCTTCCATTTCTTCATCGTTGTTGTTTGTTTCTTCAATTTTCTTTCGCCGGAATTTTCTCGGAGTCCGATCGTAACTGAATCAAATTCGAAGCCCTAAACCCTCGGAGGAATTAGGTTTATATTGTTTTCGTTTTGATTGAATCTCGTTCTTGAGTTGAAAATTGAAACAGAGGAACGAGCCCTAGGTTTTGGAGTGGAGGATGGGAGAGGAGGTGAAGATGGCGGAATATGAAAGCGGAGGTGGTGGTCGTGGTGAAGATGAAAGCTGTGCTCATGAGGAGCGAGTATTTGAATGGGAAACGGGTTTGCCTGACGCCGACGATCTCACTCCTCTGTCTCAGACTTTGATTCCACGGGAGCTTGCGTCTGCATTTAGTATATCAACCGGACCATGTCGGACACTTATGGATGTTAATCGAGCGTCGCAGAATACGCTATCGAATCTTCGTGGATTTCAAGCACAAGCGTTTTCATCGAATAATTTCAAGTCGTTTAACGATGATCGAACTCAGGATCATGATGCGATGGTGGTTGAAGGAGAAGAGGCAACGGAGAGGGATGCAGGGTCGGATTCTAGGAAATTAAAGAAGGTTGATTGTGCAGAAGAGGCTGATTCGGCTCTTCGGACGGATAATTCTATGGATGATCCATCGGCTCGGACTTTGAAGAGACCGAGACTTGTATGGACGCCACAGTTACATAAGCGATTTGTGGACGTTGTCGCTCATCTTGGGATTAAGAACGCGGTTCCTAAAACTATTATGCAGTTAATGAACGTGGAGGGATTGACTCGTGAGAATGTTGCGAGTCATCTTCAGAAATATAGGCTTTACTTGAAGAGGATGCAGGGGTCTTCCAACGAGGGGCCGTCGTCGCCGGACCGGATTTTTGCCTCCACGCCTGTACCGCCGAACTTGCACGAGTCAACCAACAGTGGGCAAGCAAATGGAAATGGGCATTTGCCAGTTCCGACTCCGATGCCGTATGGACCACCTATGATGCCGATGCCGGTGATTGGCATGGCAGCGTCTGGTCATGCTCATAGTTATATGGGTATGCCTGTAGCTCATCCGGGAAGCGCACAGGGATACCCTGGCTTTGAAACGCATCCGTTCAATATGATGCATCAGAGAGATTGGTCGGGGAACAAATACAGCTCGATCGTGCCTTACCCTCATCCTCATGTACCTCCCAATACTAATGATAAGTGAATTCCGGCTAATTTTCAGGTTGGATGCTTAATCTTGCTGAGTTTTTGCGTATACCTTATTATTGAGTGTTATATTAAGTTTTACTGGAGCGACAGTACAGCTTTGGTATCTGGGAATTTTGACATACTATCGATTTGATAGAATTCATTGTACTTCTGCGGCTTAGTTCGTAAACTATTTGAATTATCTTTGTCCTAAATTATTTTTCCTTTAATTTTTTTATTTATTTTGTTTCTAAGACTGGGTTCTGCTTTCGTCTCTAATGAACAGTCTGTGTGTTAGGAATTGGTGGATTTCTCGAACTTAGCAACAAGTTCTGTATCAAACACGGGAAATGGTGAACCCCAGATAAAATTTAGCTTTGGAAAGCAGTATTATTGAGTTTCTTGAAATTTGAAAGCCCTTTTTTATGTTTAAGTGTGTTAAGTAAGACAATAATACACGGCTTGTTTGTTATTGGCTTTTGGGACTATTTTAAGACATCAGCTTTCTAATTTTGTTTTTTAAACTATTCCCAATAACTGTAGTTAGATGACTTCTATGAATTAAGAATATGTTTACTTTGTATTTGTGATTTGGATAATTGCATCGGGTAGTAGTTTTAGGGTTAGTAGTTAAGTGTATGATAACAGTTTTAAAGAATTGCTAATAGACTTTTGTTAATAATAGACTCTACACTTCTAAATTTGTTATATTTGTAAATTATTTTATATTGTATTATATAGTATTAATACTTTGGGATTAACAGTCACATTTGTAATTGTTCTTGGAAAGGAATAACATAATTTATTCTAAGAAATGGTAGTGTGAAACTAAATTAAAAGGGGGAAAAACCCTAAAAATAGTTCACCAAAAATATGTAAACTGAAATTTTGTTCTGAATCTCTGATAAAGCAAAAAGTTCTTTTTTATCATAAATAGCTTTCAAACAACGCCACGTTACTTTTTTCAGTTGAACCACTGAGTCATTAACTTTACTCTTCAGCTTATCATTCCTCACTACGCTACACTTCTCAGTTAGATCACTTCTTGAAAGTAATTAAAGTTGGTTAGATATGCTTGTTTTGATCTTTATTGTGTAGTCTCCACCCTAGAACGATCATGCAGGTAAGGAAGTCCACTAATAAGCAATCTAAGATTTCCCTTCAGCATAGTGGATTTATTACCTGTTTTCTTGCGGAAATTACACTTCCACATGCAAGTTTTGCTCAATGAACTTTTTCTGCCACAATGACCATAATTCAATTTATGGCTTGATATTGTTGCCAAAATTGTTAAGAAATTTATTGTTTGTTTTCTTGCTTGCTTTCTTCTCATGTAATGGCTACGTGGATATTAATATTTGAACTGCTATTTGTTATTTTGTCCTATGCCTATTCATATAATTTTCTCTTTTTTTAGTGCACGGCTCCAGTAGAACCGCGGGAGTTGAACGTTTTAGGTCAAATCAGTCCCCTCTTTGGATGTTAAGAAAGTTTAAGATTAAGTTATATGAATTGCGGTCAGATAATTGTGATAGTATATGTAAAACTAAAAAATTTTGATCTAAGAAGATGCAATACATTATAATCTGTTTGACCTTACACTGCAAAAGTTTTTCTTTTATAATTTCCTATGCTTTTAGACCAACTGCATCAAGTCAGTAAGCATGTTATTTTTACGCCATGTTTTTAACCTTGGGAGTTCTATGACAACCTGAGTAAAAGTTACAAACATCATCCAGGTGTGATCTAAGATGCATGACACTGTAGTTACAGGAGGGAAGGGATGGTCTAATCTCATCACATTGAAAAACTTGCCCATCACCTCTGGTGAATTATAGAAGTATCAAAGGGCACACCAAATGATCCTTATCAGTGGAATGGATATGTGTGTTGTTGATTCTCTCCTTCTTAGGATGACGTTGAAAGGTTAATTTTCCTTTGATGAATGCCTGATTGGTTATCTTGAATATAACCTTGGTACTTGGTTTTTGGTTTCAGTTTGATATGCAAACATCTTTTATAAGTTTTTCTATTTGGTTAAATTGGTCCAAACTTCTCTATTGGTTGACTACCTTAACTTATGATTAGCATGCCCCACTTGCAGATGTCACTCTGGAAGGAATTTGCTTTCGATATGGTCTCTGACATAGACAGCAGAGGACAGGACGTCCAGATTGATGATCGCAACATGTACTTAAACATTTCCTATCAATTATATTATTACGTTGTCTATCAGTAAGTCAACAATTGCCAATTATTGATTACCTTTGAGAGATTGATACTGTATCTCCAAGAAGATTGAGATTTTCATTTTTCATTCTCGTTTGTGCAACTCATATGCACTTGTGTCACAAGCTCTAGTGGATGTACTCTAGTGAAGCCTCTCGGTCTCTTGACTAATAATGACTGATGTGAAACTTGATGATTATACAAGTTCACGGTCTCTCTCCACTGAAAATCTTTTCTTCATTCTTTCCTCTTCAGAATTTGGATTCAACTTCTCAACAAAGTCATATCATAATAGTGAATATTACCATTTATAGATATAAGTGAGAACCATCTTACCCATCCCCCATGTTTATTTTGATCTTTATTTGATTTACACATGGCTAATAACTGCTTATTTTGGGAAATCCAGCTTCTTGGTTTGTCCTTTGCCTAAACTAGACTTACTCATGTCTAGAGATGTCACTCAGTTCCATGTGCAAACTAAATTTTACAGTGAATTATCCTTCCCAGTTGTATTTTCGGGTGTTCGGTGACTTTCAGCGCCATGGCTCCTTTGTATAATCCAGGGATGGATCTTCTGTTATCTCATATTTCTTATCAAATTCAAAAGCTAATTCTTGTCAAGGTGTTTATTGACTAAAGCTGTCCAATTTATGGGGCATTGTTATCCCCCAAGTTTCCCAGGCCTGAGCAAGATGTCTTAAGATTTTTACTAATATCCCTTACTAATTGATTCTCTTCTCTCTTGTTGTCTCCTATTAGGTTTGGAACCTTTTGTTGGAGAAAACTGTATGTCAAACAGTTTCAGCTGAAGAACATGTGAATTTTTCACAAAACAACATAAAAAAAAAAAAAGGCTTCAGAGTAGAACTATCAAAGAACATATGTCCAATCCAAATGTGAAACCTCAGTTCTCTCTGTGTCCATGAAGAGCCTGCCATCAATGTGCTGTAAGTTTTGAGATCTGACCCATGTATCTATTAGGGAGGGAAAATTCTAGTAATACCCAAGTACCTAAACTAAAAAAAACGTTTAGGTGTATCTCATACTATTCTTAATAGTAAACAATAAATGGAGGTAGTATGAAAAATGAAAAAAAAATTCCTTAACATTGATTATCATTTTAAACATCGGTAGTTCAATCCTCTCCATGTGTTTGAACTCGAAGTATATAAAAAATAGCGGAAACATAATTTAAAATATCTGATTTAATTAAATTTTCAAAATAGGGTTCTCTCGATTTTTCTTTTTAGTATAATAGAAAGAGAAGATTCAAACCACAAACCTTTAGATGAAAAAACAAGCTTTTTTTTTTTTGTGTTGGATCAAAACACTTCTTGCTTAGTAGAATTTGTAGTTGACTACGCATTAGTATCAACAAGTTCCACACTATATTTAAAAGAATGCTTACTCTTGAAGTATTTGAAGTTTACCCGTGTTGCTACATGGGAGAATTATTTTGCATCATTATCGTTTTCATATATATTTTTTAAGAAGGGGTCTATGTTTTACTCGTGCCTAATAACCCTAGGAAAAGTTATGGTTGAACTATACATTTATTCTCTTAAAAGTTTTTGAACTTTAAAAGATATGAAGATCGTTGAAATTTGAATTTTATGTCTAATAAGTTATTAAACATTATAAAAAGAATATCTTTTTTGAACTTGAAAGTTAAAATTTAGACCCTTTGGTTTTTGGCTAAATTATATAAAATGACTCTAAACTTTCCACTTTATACCAACAATATAAAGTCCACCAATTTTAATTTTGAAAGTAACCAATTCAAGTTAATAGCATTATTTCACAATAACGCAAACCAACAAAATAAACTTAACATGTTAATTTTTAAAAATTTTAAAATAGACTATAAGTTAAAAAATAAAGTGAGTTTAAGAAGAAAAAAAAACATCAAATTTGGTTTCATTGTTTTATAAGTATAGATATTAAATATTTGAATTCTAAATGTGTAGGATAATTAATGTAACTAAACGAAATAGATGAATTAAATTTAACAAAAATAATTTATGGTTATGTTAATTAGTTACTTAGTTAATAAACAAAAGAAAATAAAAAGTAATTTTTACCTAATTAAAAAATATTAGTTGAAATTTATTAAGTCTAAATAATATATTTATATTTAATAATAAATAATTAAAATTAATAGTAATAAATAATTTATATTAATTTATAAATTAATTAAGCTATATTGTTGTTTTCAAATACAAAAATCTCAAATTTTTTACATGATATTTAAAAATCAAAGTAAGGTGGGTTTTGAAGTTTTCTTGATAATAATATTTTCGATTTAAAAAAGTGAAATTTTATTAAACAAACTAGAATATTAGATGTCAGATGAGAAAAACGGGACCTAAAAGTAGGTAAAATTTACAAATTTTGCACTACAACACTTCAACAAATTTTCAAATATTTGAGCACTTTGAATTATGCATCAATAGAGGAATAAGGTTGTTAGATTCTTTTTTTCTTTCCTTAAGAATGAGTTGGTAAGGACTAAGGAGGATGGGATGAAAGATTTTGATAACAAAAATGATTTAACCTTAACCATTGGATCTATATCTAGGGTAAAAGAATTGATGATTGAGATTAAATGAGGGAGAGAGAATAACATTTGGGATTCCAATTTCATGTGATTCCAACATTTTCTTCTTCTTTTCCTTCCATCTCTTTTCAACAACCCATCGCATGTCATTTGTTTTAAACAATTTAATTAAGATACATTGAAATCGTCTTTTTTGAATTCTATCATCAAAATACTTAGTTTGATTAAAACCCACCTTAAACCCAACACTTTTCAATTGTTTCAATTGTGAACAGTAACAATAACTTTCATGCGCAATTAGAATGAACACTTTTAATCCGTCAATCAATTTGTGTTTGTTGATTACAAATTTGAGAGTGAATTGTGTTTTGTCAATACTTTTGGACAATTTAAAGTTTAATGTTTTGTCAACCTCAAATTTCATTAGGATCACACTAGGAAACATTAAATGTGCCAGAGACCCTCTTAGTAGAAACCTAAACCTCCTAGAGGGTCTTCAATATGAGACTAAACAGTAAACATACTACTTTACCATTCAAATATTCTATTTGATTAAACAGACAATTATGATTGATTTTATTCACTTTGTGGCTGAAATTGCTTTTATTATTTTTAAGATCACCTGAAACATTTATTTGTTTTTAATGAAATTTGACACAGAAGTATAAAACATGTTTCACAACTCAAAGTGATTCAGAGTGTCATTACAACAAAAAAAAAATGAATAAATAAATAAAGATCAATAAACAAAAGTAATTATTCATAAAGTTGAATTCCTGTTCAAGCAGAGCATATAGTAATATATATAATCTTCTAGCATGGATGATTTTCTTGCACCCCTTGAACAAGATGAAAAAAAAAAAGAAAATTTTTTAAAAGAAAGGGCAAGATATAAAAATGGAACAAAAATAAACAAAGGTTGAAAGACAAAAAATAACTCTTATCTAAATTGATTCTGCATATCATCTTAAGAATACAGCTCCAACATTCTCCAACCACACAACCTAAAGAGCCGCCTATACTAAACCAAAAATGGAATACAAATGTAAACTATCTCAAAACCTTTCTCCAAAACGGAAAAACAAAGCACCTGTGCCTGAGTTATTGTCCACAGCATACTCGGCCCGAACAAGCCCTAACTTCACACCAGCACCATATGACGAACCACGCCCCGTTCGCCTATATACCTCCGTTGGGTTTCCCTTCACATCTTTTGAACTTCCAAGATCGTTTCCATGTTCGGCAAATGCATATACATGTGTGCCTTTAACAGGGATTCGTAGCTCGGCTGCAAGCTGAAGAAAACCAATAGGCTAGCAATTAGAAGGCTGCTTTCTAAATTCATGTGAAGATTTAAACATTATCGAGCACGTTTAAGATGGATTTACCTCGAGGATGTTTCGTGCTGCACCCAACTCACCCATATTGTAACCTCTCACAGAATAGGGCCCTCCAAGGGTAAAAGCATCATAACTTGGAAGGTCTCCTACACAGCCACCATAATGGCCATGGAGGACAAGCACGGGAGGAGGTGGTTTGCCGGCACCTTCCTCGACCTCCTTCAGCTGCAAAAACCGCGTCAATGTAAGTTGGTGGCGGTTGAAGAACGGATAATTGCTGCCCACCCCAATGCCTTGGTCTACCTGTAATATACAAGTGATATTAAAAAATCAACCAGAGAGAAACTTTGTCTTGCTCCATTTCAAAAGTCGTAAAAACTTTTCATACTTTGATTGGAAGCACCTGAGCAGACGTCACTAACACCACCCATACACATTTCATTTCAGTTACAAGTTCTAAAATCTTAGTCACAATTTCAACCAAGAGGAAGAAATCGTAGGGAAAAACAAACATATGAAATGAAACAAACATACTCAAATTTTAAATGTAAAAACAAGCAGTCAAAACAGTAGATATCCACCATAGCACACAAACAGTCAAAAGATAGTTCTATAGCATGAAGGTGCACAAAACCCTTTTAAATCTGTCTTCTTTCTAACCTTTAGTTAGAACTAAAATAGGTGAAGAGTTGATTTATTAAAACAATAAAAGGGTCACAAACAGGTCAAGATGCAAATATAAAGACAGGCTCGCACCTGAACACATTCCTCTCGCTAACTATAGTGCCACTAACGAATTAGTACTATCCATTATTTAGTGTGAAAAGGAAGGAAAACAGTAACAATGAAAAGGGTAATCACTACATGGCATCAAATTCATAAAATACAAACAGGTCACGATACAGATGCTAAGACAGACTCGCACCTGAAATACATTCCTGTCGCCGACAATGGCACCATTAACAAATTTTGTATTATCCCGCGTTATATTTGCTTGTAAAAATGCCATCCTATCGGTACCAGTCCCACTTAGAGTTGTGGGTGGTCCATCAGCACTAATACCTCCACCAAGTAATGCCCTCTGGCCATTTGAACAGATATTACTACTTTCGTCCCTTGTGATTATCTCTTCCACAACAGCCCCATAAGTAAATTTGCTTTGGCGGGTGAAATTCTGTTCAACAAATGGCCACAACATCAGAACACTGTTTCCAAAATATGCTACAAAAGGTGATAAATCTAGAAAATACTAAACAGTCACTGATAAGCACCTCAGTAATGTTAGCTTTAACACCAGCTCGATCAACCCATATAGGTGGAACTTCATCTGCCCCTGGTCCGCCAGTGAAGACAGGACTCAGTTTTCGGCTGTTGAAGCAGCTAACTCGAAGAGTTCGGTTGCGTGGGTTATAGACACCATCCAAATATGGATGCACATACTCAAGCTTAAATGAAAGGTCATCCTGAATGAAGAAAATTGTTGAGATTTTATCATTCAAAATTGTTTGGGATAAATAGCCTGAAGCAGTGAAAAAGAAAAACTATACCATGACTCTGATTGGACTACCTGAGGATTGAAAAAGTTACTAGTTGTTATAGTGCCAAGAATAGATCGATTTAATCCTTTGATATTTCGATGTTCAAAAGTAACCGTTCCACCAGGCTGCAGTGAAGCCTAAAAAAAGCCCAAAGCCCACAAAAAAGAAACATGGTCAATCATAATTCACATCTAAATGATGTCGTAAAAGTAATGGACATAAGCATAAGATAAAATAAATATACAAGAAACTTAGATATGACATACCAAAGTGGGACGTCCACCACGCCCAGGCACAATGCTCCATTCTGAACTGACTTCAGCAGTTTTTTGGTCCAGTTCTTTAAGTTTAATTTCAACAATAATCCCACCTTCATTCTTTTCGTCAGGTCGTGGATTCACTTCAATATTTGAGAACAAGGCAAGTGAGTTGATGTTCCTCAGAGCTTGCTTTCCTGCTTCTATGTTAAAAACATAGCCTGGGCGAAGCTGTAACACACAATTCAAAATTTTCAAAACATAGCCTGCTACTATGTTAAGAATGCCTAGCCCCTCTACAAAGTTGCAAACTAATTTGTGCATTCAATGATCCAAGAAAACAATTATGACCAAAAACTCATTTGAGGTCATGTTAGCATTCAAAAGAACATTCTGTCCACAGTATGAATTTTAATTTTCAAGCACCAAATAAGTGAATATTTGTTTCTCTTCTTTAAAATCAACACCAGATATACAATTTTGGTTTATAAAACAAAATTAGTTTGGACTTTGGAGCACTGCCATGTCTATTTAATCTCTAAACTTAAAAAAAAAAAAAATAACATGAAGATATCCATTACGTTTCTAGATTTTGAATTGTGAACTCCATAAGCCCCTCCTTTTAAAACCATTGCCTAAACGATGATGTTGACTCATTTGGAACAATGTGATGAAGAACAGTAGAAAGAAGTAAACATGAACAAAATATATAGAATGAAAGTCCAAACAAGGATTCCATATAAACGCCACATTATTAAAAAATTTCTACTTCCCTTCTATGTTGTGTCAGAGACTCAGACTTAACTTTTCTCCAATGACACGTAGGATAACAGCATTATCGCAGTCGTCTACATAATTGAAACTCTTTAAAGTTTAAGAATGAAATAGCCACAACCATCAAGCTTCATGATCAGATTTTTAATTTAACTACAATTATTATTACAACCAAACACCAAGTGAAGAATTTAAAGGATTCTACCTGTCTGGGGAGTTCCCTCCTCACCACAGGGAGTTGAGTATTTCCCTCAACAACATTACCAAGCTTATCTTGGAACTGAATCACCAACTGAGTTATGTCCCCTTCCACCACCTCACAGACAACCTCCTTGGTATTCAGATTCCCAAAATTCACCACCTGAGCACAAGCGTACCCTTCATCATGGTACCATTTCTGAACCATATCCCGAATCTGCTGCAAAGTCCTCGCACTGACCTTCCCCTTAGTTCTCAACATCAGAAGCACATCCCTATACACTTCGTCTGGCAACATACATGGTCTCGCCCTCTCAATTCTCCTCTTGTAATCCCTCTCTTGGCTCCTATAATACTCTATCTTCTCTTTGTCCGTCATATCAGCGTCCATTTCCATTGGTTTCGTCTGTTGCATCAGACCAACATTGATACACCTAAACCTCTCGGCAGATTGCCAAGTACTTTCAGTGAACGAAATTCTGACACCAATAGTACCATCAGCGTTAGTATACGAATCCAAATCAACCTTCTCAAACATCCCACAAGTCGCAAGAGTTTCCAGCTCTTTCTGAAGCTGAGCCTTGGTGTATACCCCACCAGGTCTCAACGAAACCATCTCAAAGAACGAGTCCTCAGTACCAACGGTGATTCCTCTCCGACGATCAAAGAATAAAATACCAGAAATCTTATATTTCTTAAACCCACTAAGCTTATTGAGCTGGACAACAATGTTAGCGGGCAAACCATGAGAATCCCACTCCTCATTCTGACGCTCATCAGCCAGTGCAGCAGAGGAAAAGAATTTCCTCCAAAACCCACCACTATCCCCACCACCACCACCACCACCTCCACCACCTCCACCACTCCCACCACCAAATCCACCACCCCCACCAAAGTTTCCATCCCCATTTCCAAGAAAAGAACAGAATTTGAGAACAAGGGTAACAGAGGAAGACAGAGCAAGGGCTTTAGCGATGGATTTGAGATGGGGTTTTGAAGAGGTGGATTGAATGGGTTCAGGGGTTTGAGAAGAGGAAGAAAGATGGCATTTGAAGGTGGGAAGATGGGGGTTGATAGAAGCAGCGGTTGGAGGCGGAATCCGGCGAGTGCGACGGGAAACCGGTGAGTTGGGGAAATTTGTGGAAGTGGGGAGATGGGTATGAGCGGCGAGGGCTGGCATTTTTGGGATGGAAGGGCAAAGAGAAAGAAAAAGAGGAGATAAGGGAAGAAGAAATGGGAATTTGGGTTTTGCGCTCTCTCTCTCTCTCTCTATCCCTCTGTTTACTTCTTTTCTTTGCTTCCTTCACTTCTCTCTATTGGGGTTTTTCGAAAATCGATAGTCTTTTTTCTTTTTCCTTTTCTTTATATTTTTCTGATGGCGACTTTTACAATGTTGCTTTTTTTATTAATATTATTATTACTTCCTAATTTCTATATTTGTCTTCTTTTTTTTAAGAAAATTATTTTAAACAATCATAACTTCTCAAAATATTTTTAAAAATAAAAGAAATATTTACAATAATATTTTAATATATTTATAAATATTTTAGTTTATTTTAAAATAATTTTTTTTTTATTATTGTCAATGCTAATGGAGTTTTAGAAAAAAGATTAATTAACATTATTATGACATTTTAATATCAGAGTTAAAAGATTAAAATTTGGAAAACTATTTCAAAGAGTGAAACTGTTAAAAATAATTATAAATATAGTAAAATTTAAAAATCTAACAATGTCGAATATAAAATTTTGCTATATTTTATAAATATTTGATTCTTTTTTTGCTATATTTTGTAAATATTTTGATTTATTTTACTATATTTGAAAACAATCCTTTAAATTTAACTTCATAATATATGTCTTTTAATCTACAAAAGTAATTAAATAATAATGATGATATTGTTGTTGTTCATTTCTAGCAACTTTTGTAAGAACGTTGAACCTAAAATTATTTCTCCTCCTTGGGTTTAAATATGGTTGATTGGTTTTGGTTTTGAAAAGTTAGGTTGTTACAATGAATGATAAGGATGAGAGGTAACCAAAAAGTTATATTATAGCCCTACGTTTAAAGACTATGTCAAATATCTTTTTCACCTAATATTTTGGATTAATAGTTGAAATCCTGAAAACTCAGGTTTCAAGAGAACATCAAAAGTTTTTTTGACGCCTTTTATATGAGTATATGCAAAACAGAATAACTCAAATATCTATCTCATAGCAATCTTGAATTCTCACCTAACAAATAGCTCGTAAGCGATATTTGAGGAATTTTTTAAATGAGATTTGTTTTGAATTCCAAAATTGTCTTTCTATTTCACTCTATTCTTAAAAAGAGTACAACAAGTTATGTTAGGTGAACCTTACAACTAAATGAGTGGAAGTTGAGCATTGATATTTCGTAAAAAAGGAGGAGTGTCGTAGTGGTTTGGCTAGGTGGTGTGTAACTCTTCTGGATCTTTGAAATTAGCAAGTTTAAAGGAAGATTCTACGTAAGTGGCCATACTAGAAGCTCGAGTGATCATCAGTCGTCTAGCGTTGTTCCTCTCTTCTACTAGTTATCTCTCAATGTTCCTCTGTGAGAGAGGGGGTGAATTTGATTCACAACTGCTCTGCAAATTTGAATGAGGTAACGGAAGCACTTGTTGAAAATTGGAATTTTGCAAATCAATTGAGTCATGTCTTCTTTCCTTTCTCCTCATGTGCGTACTAAGATTACTCGTTGTGTAGGCCAATATGTTATTGAATTTGATAATTTTGTTGATTTTTTTTTGTTTTTGTTTTTTGCAATTCTTCCATTTCAGAAGATGTCAGGTGCATTTGAACTTCCGACCTTCCATTAATGTATTGGATGTCATTCTTGATGACTTGTTAGTTCTTTTCCTCTTTTGAGGTTAGACTTTCATGAATATTCTTTTTACAAGAAAACTAAAAAATTAATATATTTTTTTACATTCCACTAATTTTATTATCCCACCCTCTAAAATTTTTCTCTAAGTGGGTTTATTGAGGAAAGCATGGTCTAAGTAGTTCAACAAATATATGAAAACACGTTTGAGCGATCGAATATCAAACATATAGAGCATGGAAAATCACAAATTAGATGAAAGGTCATTATAACTTCTTATTTGAGAAAAAGTTATCAAAGACATCTATTAGAAAAAGGAACAGTATATTCTAAAAAACTCACGTAAAAAAAAATATCTTATAAAATTATATGACGAGATCGTAAAAATATATAGGTGCTTCTTAAAATTATTAGACATGAATTTAAAAGTGACTGTGTATTGATAATGAATGGAAAGTACATTTTCAATTTCTTACTTTATTGAATGGTACAAATCTTTTAGGTTCACAAGCCCTTTTCCAATAGTTTATCCTTCCTTGGTGACTACACCTAAAGTCAAAAGACAAATTGATTGGAAAAGTAGTGAACATATATAATTGGAAAGAAACATATACTTAACAAAATTTAACTATCAATCTTAAATGTGATAGGTTTTTTAACTTTTAAGGATGTGTGAAATAGATTTTTTAAAGTTTTCTAAATTTTAAAAAACAACTAATCTATTATATTTATTTGAAATTTATGTCTAATTTTGAATCATACATTTTAAATGTTGTGCATTGTAAATTTATTAGGGGGTAAGTTCAACCCGAAATAAAGGTTGAATTGGGTTGAAAATTTTAGTATTTTTTGGATTGAGTTAGGGATCTCGAACGTTGAGGTTGAAAAAATTCGGTTCAACCCAATCCAACTCGAATTAATAATAATAATAATAATAATATATTATATTTATTTAATAAAAGTAAAATTATGAGTATTTTGTTAAACGATCGTATGACACAATCGTATAAGAAGTAAACGATTGTATGACCCAATCGTATAAGAAGTAAACGATCGTTTGAAAGTAGAAAGCTAAACGATCACGGGGTAGACAATTGTTGGGTTGAGAACGACAAAAAAACAATACACCCCGACAACCTAACCCACATTTTACAAGTTGGGTTGAGAAATTAAATCCGGGTTATTAGGGTTGCCAACCCAACCAATTCAAAAATATGGGTTGGGTTGAGAAAGTCTCCAAACCCAACCCCTTGACCTCTAAATTTATGACAAAAAAAAAAAAAAAGTTAGAATTATAAAAAATATCTTTGAACTATGAAGTTTCAGTTACATTCTTCAACTATGAAAAGTTTTGTTTGAATTTTTGAAATTCGAAATTTGTGTCAAGACATCTAGTTAACATTTTTTATATTAAATTAATATTTAAAAAAAGAATGTTTTCTTATGCAATCAAATTTTAAAACATATACGAAAAACAAAATAAATATACGAAATACACGAGTCATTAGTGAACTATATGTGTTATCTTTCTCGTTTAATCTAACGTTGCTTTTCTTTTTTTGTATATAAATTTAATGATAAAAGCCTTAGGGTTGTTTTGAAACAAACTTCACCTTTTTAAGGGTTAAAAGTAAAATTTTCAAAAGTTGGGTATAATTGAAATCACCCATAGTTCAATTGTATCTTTGATAATTTAACTTTAAGAAAAATCAAAGTTTTAAATTTATTTGCATAGGTATTGGCTTTGTCATTTTAGGTGCTTGATATGTGTATATACATATGTCCTATCCTCTCTTTCATGATGTTGAATCTATATTTTATTTTTCATCCCAAGTGACCAAATCAAACCTATGTAACTTTTTCCTAGTAGTGAATATATAGGAGAAGGTGGGGAAGAAAATGACCACATATATTAAAGATTTAGGTTGAATAAACATCGATAAGTTACGAAGCATGACATCATCTTTTGAAGAGATAAATTTATTTATGAATTACATATATGAAACGATCGAAAATGATACATTCAAGTGAACACATAAACCAATAATTTTCAAAATAAACGGTGAAAATGATACTTAAAAGAAAAACTTACATGTTGTCGTATGTAGTCCAGACAATTACTATGTAAAATATTGTCATGTAACATGTTTTTAAGAAAAATGAATTGTATTTTTTTCTCTATGCACTAAAGAGAGATGCACGAGATTGTGTTGTACCTAATCACCGTTATATATAAATATATATATATATATATAGAAACACGAACTTAAAAAATAATTACTTCACTGGCCAATAGCTATAGAAAAAAAAAATAAACAAACACATCATTCTAAAATTTTAATTCAAGTTTAAGTAATATTTCACTTTTAGTTTATCTATATCCAAACGTGAAGGATCAAACATTTGACCTTTTGATTGATAGCATATGTCTCAACCGATTACAATACGTTGAGTTACTTGTTTTTATATACATAATAGAATCTTCTAATGCGCACGTTTATTCTTTCTAAAAAGGAGGGAGGGGTTTTTGGAGACATGGAGTTGATTTGTGTGTATTGGTCAATTGCTAAGATGTAGGCTTATGTAAAGGAGAAAGAAAGGGTTTGATAATCACTCTTGTTGGATCTTCCTTTTTGAAGAAATTTAGCCCACAAATATATTTAGTATATAACAAAGAAACTACATGTGGTTCTTGTTTAATTTCTCACCTCCCTTCAAATTCCTCTCATCTTCAACTCCATATATACACATGCTCTCATTGAGACATAATTAAATAGAAACAAAAGGAAAAAGACTCACCAAATCATCATGTCTCAATTCCATCACTTGCAAACATATGGTGGCAATGCTAGCCCAACCATGGAACAACTCCTCCGAGGTAGAGAGACTTCTCGTTTTTTCTCCTTCAAAATCATACGAAAGTGTTCTTATATTGGTTGCTTGATCATATTTATGGAAATGTCATCTTCTTCTATTACTATTGTCTTGGAATTTTTAGTTGTGTCCTTGAATAGACGTCTTCTGTTTGAGATGAAACTTAATGCATACTATTTGTTCAACTTGTAAATTTTTTTTGTTTTTGTTGGTCCACACGAGTGGCCTATTAAACTTACTAATGACGTGAAAATTGATCTCAAGTGAGATGATAACCTCAAACTTTTACCAAATCATCTCATTTAAAATTTAATTCACATATTTTGAAATTTGGCTAAACTTTATGAAAATTCTATTAGTAAAATACTTTCTTTTGCAATTGAAATCTCAAGCAATAGCACACAAGCTGAGAGAGTGTATTCTGTTCTAAACAAATCCATTGAAAAACATAGCTTTTCAGAATTAACATAGTTTAGCCACTTCCATGTGCAGACGGGGATGCTTCAAGATGGCCTCCAACACAAGCATCTCCAGTGCTCGTAAAGGACCATGACCTCGAAGATGATATTGATCACCATCAGAAGAAATCAGTTTTCACCAAGGTAAAGGAAAAAGCAAAGAAACTGAGAAACTCACTCAGCAACAAGAAGAGGCACGGTGAAGATGAGAACATTACACCGTCGTGGGGTTATAACTTGGATGAGGATGAAGAAGAGGAGGAAGGCGTCGATGCTGAATATCTTGGAGCCCCAAGTAAAACTTCTTTCCATTTACACGCTCTAAATTCCACTTGTTGATTTGAACTTGAACAACATCCTTCTTCTTTTCAATTGTAGTGTATGAATCAGAGCTCGCACCAGAGGACTGCAAAGAGAATGCTAGGCAGCATCCTCGAGCAGATCCTGTGATTGCTGAGAGTCATACTTTAGCGAATACCATAAAACTTGCCTTTGGACATAACGAAAAACCTTCCAACTCTCCAGAGACATTGTCTCAAATGGCTGTCGAGTCATCCATTGGTAATAGCAAGACATCGGATGAAACTACAACTGCAAATAGTACCATGAAGAACATACAAGAAAAGGAGGTTGCTAAGCTTTCAAGTCCAACCAAGACACTAACTGAAACTATGACTGAGAAGTTGGCACCAGTTTATTCCACAGTTACTGATGCTACTCACGCTATTGCTTCAAAGATCCAGAGCCTCACCATCTCTGCTCCGTCTGACTCATCAACTCCAAAAAAAGCTTCTTCCCCAACAATTCAAAGCTCTGACCCAATAGCTACGCAAGCACCAAGTTTGAATAAAGGAACTGAGCAGGTATGGGATAAAGGAGTTTCAGTAAAGGAGTACTTGATGCACAAGTTTGAGCCAGGTGAAGATGAAAGAGCACTTTCTCAAGTTTTGTCCGACGCACTGAGTCCGAGAGCAAAGCCTGGTGTAGGTGTGGTAGAGAAGGTGAGGGAAGCAGTAAATTCTATGTTGCGAGCTGGGGATGAACCACAGCCAAAGTCTACGCATTTGACTGCAAAATCTTCGTCACAGGTTGAAGTGGCACCACAACCATTGGCTGCACACTCAGTTGCGAAATCTTCATCAAGGGCTGAGAAGGCACCAGAGCTAGTGGCTGCAAAATCAGTGCGAGCTGAATCGACACCGCAACCATTGGCTGCAAAACCTTCATCCTTGGTGAAGAAGACCCCAAAGGCGGTGGCTGCAAAATCTTCATCACACGCCGAGGTGGCACCACAAGCAATTCTGGCAGTACATTTGACTCCAAAACGTTCACCACAGGCCAAGGCAGCACCACAGGCAATACTGGCTACAAATTTGGCAGCAAAACCTTCGCCACGGGCCAAGGCAGCACCACAGGAAATACCAGCTGAAGCAACACCACATCCGATGGTTACACACTTGGCTGCAAAACCTTCCTTACCAGCGGAGGCAACACCACAACCAATCGTTACACATTTGGCTGCAAAACCTTCCTTGCCAGCGGAGGCAACACCACAACCAATAGTTACACATTTAGCTGCAAAATCTTCATCAAGCGCGCCGATCTTTACCACCACCCATAGAGGTGAGTTTCTGCAACTTCCTGTTTCTACTTTTACAGCCTGTACATGCATGTGCACATAATACATAATATAACATAATAAAGAAATATTTCTCTCTAATGCAGTGGCTGAGGAAGAAAACCTCGAAAGAATACTCCAAGCAAATTAATGGATATATGCAGCACATCAGAAGTTCTAGACACAGACACCAAACAATAAAAATTTAAAACTATAATTATCTTCATTTGTTTGATTTTGTTCAGTTGTATTGTACCAATAACAATAAAATACTTTTTCAGCATTTTTATTTCAGATTGATGTGAAGAATGCAAGGGATGCTTGTGTTCAAATTTTGATTTTCCTCATACGTTCAGAAATGTACTCTGATGG
Organism: Cucumis hystrix; assembly: GCA_025688845.1. Taxonomy (NCBI): domain Eukaryota; kingdom Viridiplantae; phylum Streptophyta; class Magnoliopsida; order Cucurbitales; family Cucurbitaceae; genus Cucumis; species Cucumis hystrix. Next base: position 2,617,064 of record CM046894.1, read on the forward strand.
GTTTGTTTTGAACTTTTAATAAGGAATGTTTGTTTCTACAAATAAGGTAGTAAGGAAGGGATTTTGTGAATTCATAGTTTCAAACTTCGAACTTTTTTATCGTTTTAAATAAATCTAACCACGAACTCAACAGTCAAATCCTCAAACAGTTATATATCAGTTTCTTAATTTGTTTCAAATATTTATATGACTCTAGACAAATTGGCGACATAATAATATACAAAACAAAGATGTGAATATCAACCATAATGGTAAGAGCATTTAGAAATACATATTTCAAGAAGGGAGAAAAGCATGTGTACACTTATTCAATTTGAGACAGTTGTTTTGTAGCCACTTTATATTTACATATTCAACAGATCCCAGTCGTGTCAGCGTCTCCAAGCGAGAAATATGTTGCGGTGATTCTGTAAAAGTTAGGCAATGCAACTGCTGCAAACAAATGTTTATTACTGACATCTCATGAAAGGAAAATTTGGTCATTGGGTTTATATCACTTCAAGATTTTGGATTCTATATCTTCCAAACTTAGACCTTTGGTCTCAGGAACTTTGAGAACTACAAAAAGAAGTGAAAGCAATGCAATGGCACCAAAAAGAAGGAAAAGGTTTTCTGCTCCAAGCAATTCCTGTAAAGTAGCAAGTTAAGCATTTATCGACCTCAATGACTCAAGAAATAGTGGGGAGAGAATGGTAAGAATAAGCAACTATTTTTAGAAGGGAATAAGTAGTAAGGCAAAAGTTCAACGAAATAACAACCTTTAGAGGTGAAAATGCAAATGTGACAATAGCATTTGAACCAAAGTTAGTAAGAACTGCAAGACTGATTCCTTTCCCTCTTGTTCGAAGTGGAAATATTTCAGACACCATAAGCCAACTGATTGGTCCAAAGGATATCTGTAATGGCATTTCAAAAAAGTTTTTCACATCCTTTGACAAGAAGAACTAGCAAAACAAAGAATTAGAGAAATTCTAATTTCATGTTTAAGTTTGTTTATAATTCAGGAAGACTGATTATTTTATAAAAATGTGAATACGTGGAAAGAAAGAGACTAATATATATATGCCTCATGGCTAAAAAATCAAGAGAAAATTATACCTGGTAACATCCTACATACAAAAGCAGGGCACCTACAGCAACAATGGGGAACCCACCAAGAAATTTGTAGTAGGCCGAAAGAAGAAGCAAGGAAAGTGCCTGCAGTAAAATTAGATGGCAGAATTAGAACCCCAAGCAAGACATTCTTCAAAGATTACAAGGCTATTGAAAATGCCACCAAGAAATGGATATGATTAAAATGCTTACAATTCCACTAACACCTCCGATGAGCAAAGGCCTTCTTCCAAGATCATCAACTTTTAGCACAGCTACCCACGTCATTAGCAACTGGAGGAAGAATGATCAGAAACAATTTACGAATTATGATCAAGAGCAAACATTCTTTCCTAGATTTAGATTGCATGTCATTTCGAATTGTCTCATTCACCTTAAACACCCCAATAACAACTGAGACTCTGGTGGCGTCAGTGGCAGCAGCAAATCCTGCATTCTTTAGTCATAATGATGTATCAAAATTACGGTTTATCAGAGATCAAAAAAATTGCCTTCTAGAACTATAATGGAACAAAAGTTTTGTTTGAGTAGAGAGAAATGGGAGGCTCAAAACCTGAAGAATGGGACCTGCATAATATAGAACACTCGGCTGTCCAGTTATCTGTTACAGATGATAGAATGGAATTTGTAGACAGTTTGAGTTATTTGCTCTTTATGTTAAAATGCTATCCTTCAAAAAAAAAGGAAAGGACTAATAGGAAAAAACAAATTTTAGAGACGACTAAACACCTGCTGAAAAAGAACCAAACCTCCACCAATTATGAAAGCTTTCAAACTAGGGCCTTGAAAGACCTCCCAAATACTCCCTTCAGATTCCTGCTCTGAATAGGCAGATTTCAGGGAGAGAAACGTTTCTTCTATTTGCTTCTCAGATACTTTATCACCAGGAGGTCGTCCTCTAAGTTTACTCAAGGCCGCAATGGCTTCCTCTTTAGAATCCTGTGAAGGCGCTTTACCTTGAGCGGCCCTGAGGAGTAACCAACGAGGCGATGGCGGGAGAAGCCACATTCCTAATCCCATCATGAAAGCAACTGGTGCACTAAGTCCATACATATATCGCCATCCTCCAACCGCATTAATCTGAAGACTGCCAACTAAATACCCCATCTGCAGAAATCCAAATTCTTGGAAAGTTAGCTAATTTTCACACTGAATTCTCAAAATGGAAGTAGCTTAAACAACACGGAAAAGTTTATGATCAGTACCAAAATTCCTAGCACTATAAACAGCTCCTTCAAAGATACTAAAGTTCCTCGAATCTTGGATGGACATGTTTCGGCTATATAAAGTGGAGCTCCATGCATGGCCTGTTAAATTGAAAAGGACCAAGACTAGTTAACTATATATATCAGAATGTTCTCGCAGTCTTAAGGGATTCGTAAGGAGAGTAGAGCAAAAAAATTACCAGACCAATGCCAAGGCCATAGAGAAGTCTTCCTGCCAGAAGAACCCCCAGATCAGGGCTATAAGCGGTGGTAAGGCTACCAATTGCATATAGTCCAGCTGCTATAATTAATTCCCTCCTTCGTCCTTAATGACCAAAATAATAAAACCAGTCAAATAAACTTCATAAGAAGCTTCAAACCTGAAAGCACGTACCGAGAAAATCTGCAATTGGGTACACAAGGAGGGAACCAAGAAGTGCTCCATACAGAGAGCCACTAACCTAAAGTCGAGGGAATACACACGAGACAGATAAGTTTTGGAGATATTGGCATTACAGTTTCAATTGTAAGTCCTATATAAGAAACTCACCACAAGACCAAGTTGAACGGCAGAGAGGTTAAACCAACTGGTACCACTAAGCTCTGGCGACTAACATTTTGAAAGCAAAAAACAAAACAGTCAAGAGCCATATATGGTATATCTTCACAGCTGGAGAATATTTTCAGGGTGAAAAATGAAAATGATTGTATCAGAAAGTTATAGATCAACCTGCAATGAGAGAGTAGCTCCAGATGTGGCACCAATGTCATATCCAAACAACAAACCTCCCAAGGCAGGGAACAAGAACCTAGAAATGCAAAAATTCGATTATGCAATTTGCCAATTCAAAAACCCCAAAGTAACGAAATGCTAACTAGCTCCAGACCCATTGATGAATTGACCTCACATGGTTCTTTATTCAATGAAGATCAAACCCCATAAACTCAAAAGAAATAGAATGCCAACTAGCTAAAACTAGACAAACTAGACCCAAATGATGAATCACATGGTTCTTAATTCAATGAAGAGAAAACCCCAAAAGTAATAAAATGCTTATTGGCTAAAACCACACCCAATTGATAAATTTATCTCACATGGTTCTTAATTCAATGAAGAGCAAACCTCAAAAGTCCAAAGTATTAAACTGCTAACAAGCTAAAACCAGACCCAATTGATGAATTGACCTCACATGATTCTTAATTCAAAGAAGAGAAAACCCCATGAACCCATAAATTTAGTGAGCGAGTAGCACAAGCACACATCGGAAATGAGCACAAAGGAGATGTAAAACAAAAAACGTACGGCAAAATGACAGAAGACCAAGAAAACTCTTCTTCGTTGGCTGCTTCAAAATCAACCGACTTGGTTTCTTCCTCCCCAGATGAATAATCAGCCCGATCACCACCAACCTACAAAGCAAACAAGAATTAAGCAACAAATTCCAATCAACAGACCAAATTGGAATGGAGATCCAAGATTTCTGGACCTTGGGAATGAGTCTGAGTTTTGAAACAGAGGAAGAAGAAATTGGGTTATGGAATGAGGCCTCCAAATTGGCAGTGAATGATGAAACTAGCAATGGGGTAGTGGGAATAGAGGAGAAGAGAACTTGGGAAGCCTTCAAATGGGCTTTACGCGTGTATGAATGAGAGGGCTTAGGAGTGAAGAGAGGTCGAATGGGCAAAGAAAATGCCATGGAAATGGCAGAGCGATCGCAGAGAAAGAGAGATGAATTTGGACATGGCAAACTGCTGCATGTCATTGGATGTTTTATCTATTGTGTGTTGAGAATCTTGTGGACACCTTTGATTGCTCCTTTCCTTTGACTTGTGATGCTTTGTAGTTTAACTTCTTTTCAAATCACTTTTTTTTTTTTTTTTTTTTTGTTAACTTCTCTTCAACTTTGTCTTTCAAAAAATTATACGAATTTTGCCGAAACTACAGCTCACGCGTAATTTGATATGATCTTTTCAGGATTGTTACACTCGAACAAAAGTTATATGAGTTGGCTGTTTGGAGGAAGGGAATGAATAAGGAAAAAAAAATATGAAAAACATAGAATTAGTGAATAATTAATTGAGACAAATATGAGAATTATTTATTTGAAGAGGATTGAGTAGAATAATTATGAGAATTATTATAATCCTTGTTTGAACGAAAGATTATGACAAAATAAAATTGTATTTTTTTTATTTGTGTAATTTTTTTTATACGTCAACACTTATAGGTTTGTATTTTAAGTTTGTACCTTCAATTCTATACAATAAAAAATTGGATTTCGTTGTTATAATTTTTTTTTTTTCATTTTCAAGATTTAAGAAATCGGTGTAGATGAAAATATAGTGAAGAATACGATGTTGAACGGTGGAGAAAAACCAAGTGAGTGTTTTATAAGGTAAAAAGTGTCAGATGAGGGGAAATAGGTTGAGAGATAAAATCAATTTTGGGAAAATAAAAACCACGTGAGTGTCGAAGAGGGTAAAAAACGGTCAGATGTGGGAAAATAGGTTGAGAGATAAAATCGATTTTGGGAAAATAGATTTGGACAAAATGGTGAGAGGAAAAATGTGAAGAAGAAGAGAGAACCACTGGTCGGTCGGATGAAGAAGACGAAGAGAATGCACAAATAATGAAGGAGAAGCGATGAGGATTGAATTCGTTTGGCTGTGTGAAAAGAAAGATAATAAGAAATAAAAGGATTATCTTGGAAAACAAAAGGATTAAGTGGGAGAAGTGTGGGAATAAGTGGGGAAAGAGAGGGAGATAAATGGGGATTATTTGTATTCTTTTCACCCTTAATCCGTCGGCCAAACAATAAATTCCTTTCCTTTCCACTCCTAAATATTTAGAGGCAATGAGTCAAACTTACTTTGGCAATAAATTATATGATTTGAAAATTAGGTGATACCTAAAAAGAGCATTCACAAATATAACAATAATTATATGTGATTATCCACGAGCTTAGTATAAGTCCATGAAACTCAGGTCCTCTCCTCTCAACTTTATGTTCGTTATGTAATTAATATAATATCAATATTGTTAATTAGCTTAGGGGTCAATTAGTCTTTTAGCTCTCTCTAAACTCATGTTCAACCATTACTCTTGCTGGATAATAAAGTCCCCTACTAACAAAATTTTAGGTTTCGTCACTCTATGTACATATATTCCATATTTCTTTATTTGAAAATTTAAAGGTAAAATCACATTAAACACGATAACATCTTTGACAAATAGGGTATTTAACTTTATAGACTCTCTTTAATTTAGTACTGCTCGACCCTTGTAATCTTTGGAGATCGATTGACTATTGTGTTGTTTATTAAAATTGCATGACTAAAACGACCTAAATGAAACCTACAATTTTTTTAGATGTTGTTGACTCCAACCATTAATGTTTAAATTAATAGATGCAAAAAAAAATGTTAAATTATTAAAAGTGACCAAATAAAGTGTTAAATAAAAAAATTAAATTGGCACTTTCAAACGTTATAAGTTTATTTAAAAAAACATTTGAAGTTTATTTAAAAAATAATCATTTGGTGATTGTTGTGCCTTGCCTCTGTCGAGGGATCAGTAGTGGAATTCTTCTTACTCATCTATTTATAGGTTAACTGGCGTTGTCATTAAAGGTTCTTCAATGGTGGGAGCGGAGCTCAAGGCTTTGTTCTTGGGTCTAATTTCATGGCTAATTATATGGTATCTTGGGCTTTCATTTCACTTAAAGATGTTATTCTTTCTTTGGTGTTGTTATCTCAAGATGATGCATTTCCTTTGACAATCATACGACTGTTGATTCTAAACTCTAGTGATCCTCCAATATTCCTTTAACTTATCCTGTGATACACACTTTTGTGTATGATTTTGGTAGCTCCTTCTAGATCGAGATGTGAGCTTGTTGTTTGTTTTTTAATTAGTTATTTGTTTTGGTTTTGTTGGTTTTTTCATGAGTTTAACTAATGTATTTTGGTTTTGTTTTACACCTTAACCTCATACTAAAGTGCTTTCTTTTTGCAATATAAACCAACTTTAAAGATGTGAAGACGTGTGACAAATATGCAAACCATAATTGTTATCGTTTTTTTTCCTTTCAACCCCACACTCCCAACTATTTTGTTCGTTAAGCAATATATAAGCTCACACAATTGCTCCATTTATGAATTTAACGATAAGAAGCATGTTGAGAAATGTTTTAAAAAAAAAAAACGCTTCAAGCTTCATCGTTAAAATGAAACATTCTAATAGTATGTTTGAACTACATATTTAAATGTTTAATTTTAAAAGTAAGTCGTTTTAAAAAAAATGTAAATATTTGACAATAACTCAAAATAACTATTGACATATATTTTAATATTTTTTATAAAAAGCATCTAAAACAAATCATATAAAATATATTTTTCTCTTTGTCAATTAAAATATACTCTAAATTTGAATTTAACTATAATCCATTAAGAGTGAAACTGTCTCTTTTTTTAAAAAATATTTCAGGTTTGCATTCGTTTTCCTCGTCTTTTTCTTTTATTTTTTAAAGTTAAACGATTGAAAAAAATAGGTAGAAAAAAACAACTAATGACGAAGCTTTTTGAAATTTATCATTCAAATAATCAGTTAATGACGAAGCATTTCTTATACTTATATATATTTTGATACTTTTAGCACAGGAAATTATAATTAGCAATAACCAATTAAATAAATGAAACATCCCTATTAAAAAAACAAAATGAAAAAGAAAAAAACTCGATATTACAAATAATTTTGCCCTAATTCCACGACGTTGAATGAGAAGGAGGATAAAAGGAGTAAGAATTTCTCAATTGATGGCTCTCAATCCGTCGTTTCGAATCGTCTTTGCAGATTAATCGAGAGCTGAGTTCAGTCCAATTCGTTTCGGCTGTGACTCACTTGCAAGCTCTCGCCATAGCTGCCTCTGTCGGCCACTGTTCGGAGCTTCTTCTCTTCCTTAATTTATCCGCAAGCCATCTCTTACATTCACCACTTGCAGATGTTCTCCAACTAACCCTAATTCCTTCTCCACTGTCCTTCTCTCAGCCTTTCCAAAGACCCATCTTGGTTCCCACCAAAAACCCTAGAAAATGTCTGGCGGGTTTTTCCGGGTAATGATCGAAATGAACTTATTGCTTAGTTTTCAGCTTGTTTTTTTTTTTTTTTTTTTTGGGTTTTATATAAATCGAAGCTAATCAGCTTGTTTCTGAAGCTAAGCGTTTAAGTTTGGCTGGGGTAGTGTTTCGGATTTAGTTCTGTTTGATGGAATAGGTTATTTTTTGCAATTTTTACTTTCATTGTCAAGTTGGAGGACTCCCCATCTTAATTGTGTTGTGCTATAGCTGCAAGAATTGTTATTTTTCTTGTTAGATCAGAATAATCAATTTTTTGATTATTTTTGTTTCATTATCTTTGACTAGGGTACGTCCGCGGACCAAGACACTCGTTTTTCGAACAAGCAAGCAAAGCTGTTGAAGACACAGAAGTTCCCTGCTGAACTGGACCAATTGGTTTGTCTTTTCGTCTTGGAATTGTTATCAAGCGTTGTTTGTTGTTCAATTGTCACAGATGTTTGTTTTATGTTGTTGCAATTGAGCTAGATGTTAATCTGTTTTGCTATTAATGTTTAATTATTTTAAGGGTTAATCAGTAATTATTAAGCACGAGCGATGTGTCTTAGGTGGATACGACAAAGGTGAAGATGGATGTTATCAGGCCGTGGATTGCTACGAGGGTGACCGAGCTTCTTGGGTTTGAAGATGAAGTTCTTATCAACTTCATATATGGTCTTTTGGATGGCAAGGTAATTGCAAGATTTTCACTGTAGAATTTAAGGCAATTTCGTGCTACCTCAATATTTTATTCCACAATTTTCTTCTTCTTCTTCTTCTTCTTATTACTTTTTTGAGTTTACTAATTACTGGATGAGAGAACTAACATCAAATTTTGGGATGGTAATAAATGTCTCATCCATGGAGGTATTCTTGTATCCTTCCAGATATTGTTATTATAGTTGCATCATGTCATATTTGATCGTTCCCTTTTGAGGCTACTGAATGGTGGTACTGCTCAAGCCATACTACACTAGTGGCATGTATCAGATGAATTGAGTCTGTCTCAATTTACTAAAATATATATCCAATAGAAGTGGTTGAATATGTACTGTTCGATTTGCATCAATTAACTGCTTTGGTGCAGGAAGTAAATGGGAAGGAAGTTCAAATACAACTCACTGGGTTCATGGAAAAAAATACTGTGAAGTTTATGAAAGAGCTTTGGATACTACTTCTCAGTGCCCAGAAGAATGCCAGTGGTGTACCTCAACAATTTTTGGATGCCAAAGAAGAAGAAATTAGGAAGAAGAAGGTTTGTAGAATTTCAGACTTATTGTACTGCTAGTAGCTATCTAGCTTGCTGTTGTCTTTCTATTGACTAGTCCCCTTCGATTATTATAGGCAGAGACAGATTTTCTTGCTAATGAAATTCAGAAAAAGAGAGAGAAGGAAAATCGAGAAATTGAGGAGCAGAGATCGAAGAATATGGTAAATTTTTTATTCATGTTGGAGTTATAATTGATTGAAATTGGTTTTTGGTCATAACTTTTCTCTGTATTTCCTCTGGCATTCAGCTAGCTTCTGCAATTATTTGGGTTCATGTCCTTTACCTCAAACTACTGTAGGACGATGGGGCTGAAAAGGTGTCCAATTCTGTTTTGGAGCATACGTCAAAGAATGTGCGCTCAAGGGCTATGCGAAATTATCCAGAGGACGAGGAAGTGGCTGAAAAGAGAAATGGTGTTAGGGGAAGAAGCAGGTAATGGATTACAATAAACTGATTTTCAGCTTTAGTGCAATGGTTTATTTTGTACCTTTTAAGATACGACGAGCTTCTTTTTACCTTTAAATATGACCAAAAAATGAGACAAAGTTAACATTCTCACTTATCAAGTCTAATGGCATTACTTGAAAATAATTAGTGTCTTAAGATATTCTCTAGCACAGGGACATTTTTTCTAGCTGTGGGGATTTTTAGATCTGATAATATTGAATTCATGACTGATAAAATGTCTGCCACTTTAAAATCATTGTCACTTTAGTTTGCATGTGATAGAAAATCTTCCTGTATTATGTCTTCCTGAAAATGTCGAGGAATCTCCATCTAGATTCTTGACTAGAGTCTCTTCTTTGACAATGATATACATGTCTGGTGTTTATAATTTTATTGCCAAGCTTAACCTACAAGTGACCAAGGAACTTTCTGTAGAGAAGAAACTAGAGAATATATTGTTTCCTACGACCATCAAATTATGGAATGAGTATGAACTAATAATATATTTTAACAGGTTCTCTAGGTCTCATTTAGCTGTTCGATCTCCTACATCTTCTGGGTTATTATCAATTGTATGCATACCGTCTTTTGAAAGTTATTATCATATTTCGTAGGTCACATTTGACAATTTTGTAAATATGTGGCTCTTGGGTCTTTCGCAAAAGCTCACCTACAAGTTCTTTATGACAGCTGATTTATAATTCTAGAAGTTTCTCGAAGTATGTTTACTATTTTGATACAATTGTAGCGAGCCAATGCAATTAATCAATTTATGTAAGTCAAAAGGGTGCGTCATCTTACTTTCTTGTCACTTCCAAATTTCAGTGATGCATTTGTTTATCTGTACAATGACAGTAAAAATGTTTTTTTAAACAGAAATATGTGGTTACTATGGAGCTTTTTAAAATCCCCTTAGCTATACTAATGCTTTTTTCATAATTTTTTTTAGTGATAGACACAAGTCAAGGAGTATGTCTGGATCACCTCAACGAAGACGACACACTTTTTCACGAGGAAGGTCGTCTAGTAGTCCACGTCGAAGGGACCGTCGTGATTCATTCTCTCCTCGACATAGATCATCACATTTGAGGAGAAGATCTGGATCTACTTCACATCGTAAGTCTCGATCTCCAGAAGTGCGTCAATTGCGTTCTCCTTCTCAACATAGTTCACCATCTCCTCATCGTAAATCACCATATCGATCATCTTCGCCTATGCAATGTCTATCATTATCACCTGCACATCGAAGGTCGTCGTCACTTGATAAGCATAATAGGTCACCATCACCCACGAGGCATCGTAGGTCACTATCACCAATTAGACGTCGTCGTTCACCTTCACCTGTTCGGCGTCGTAGATCACCATCACCTAAATGGCGTCGTAGATCACCATCACCTGAGTGGCGTCGTAGGTCACCTTCACCAGGGCGACGACGTAGGTCACCATCACCAGGACGACGTCGTAGGTCGCCATCACCAGGACGACATCGTAGGTCGCCATCACCAGGACGACATCGTAGGTCACCATCACCTATACGACGCCGGAGGTCACCATCTCCAATACGACGTAGAAGGTCACCATCTCCAATACGACGTCGAAGGTCACCATCCCCACCACGACGTCATAGGTCACCATCTCCATATCGTCGAAAATCACCTTGCTTTGTGCGTCGTCGTAGGTCACCATCTCCATCACATCGTCGTAGATCACCATCTCCGGCGCATTACCGCAGATCACCATCACCTATTAAAAGCCATAAGTCTCGTTCTCCTGTGCGACGACCTATGTTAACTTCGCCCTCACCTGCACGCAAATTGGATAGGTCATCCCCCCTTGATCATCGCAGAACACCCTCACCTCTGGAACGTAGATCTCCATCAACCTCTTTAAGCAAATCTCCTACATTGCCGCAAAGGTCATCTCCAGGACTTCGCAAGGGATCAAGCCCTTCTCAACATGGTCGTAGATCCACATATGGTCGAAGTTATTCATCAGAGGAGCAGGAAAACCCATCCCCTGTCAAATTAAAATCTGTCCAACATCGGAGGAGGTCTCTGTCTCAATCTCCCATGGACAGAAGCAGGTAATTCACTTTTCTTGTGTTAAACTTGCTCCCTGTATTGATTTTCTCTACCTACTTGACTGCATATGCGTTCAATGATTGTCGACAATAATGTACACACAATTTGGACCATGTCAGGAATTATACTTTACACAAGCTATGTTAGTAATTTGTTGATCAAAACTGCTAAATGTTTAGAGTTCTAGCCATCTGCCGGAGATTAAATTTTCAGGCTGTGGCTGAAACATTTTAGTGCTTGAATTTGTGAAGTATTTTAACGTAATATTTTATGTTGAGAGCATTACAATTTTTTTGTGTTTAATGATTGTCGACAATAGGATTGGATTTTTTTGTGTTTGGAATTCTTTTGACATTCTTTGGAGCATTTGGAAGATGATTAGGAGAACTTCTAGAGGATTAGACGTTTAGGAGAGGGACTTGGTCTCTTGTCAAGTTTAATCTCTCTTTTTGGGCTATTGTTTTTAAGTCCTTTTTTGTGTGTATAATTTGCTTGTTTTGCCTTCTATTTACCTGTCTATTCGTGTAGCCTCTTTTGTAACCTTTTGATTTTTCTCCACATACACTTTCTGGATGGATGATAAATTTTACTTGTAGTTTTCAGTGTTCTGAGATCGTATGATTGGTTTGTGGGATTAATATGCACATAATTCTCCTTTATCTTGATGTCCTTTCAGATGATTAAGGTTGTTCATGATTTTGTTCACATCTTAAAATTGTGATACAGAAATGTTCAGACATCTCCAGCATCCAAACTACCTTCTAGATCTTTAAGATCACCAGAAAGGGATGCTAAGGAATGGAATAATCCCAATAACAGAGCACGAGCGTCATCATCGTCTTTGGAGAAGTCTCCAGCACCAGCAAATTCTCCACCAGTTACAAGTAGTGCTAATGATGATAGGAGGTGGTCATTTTTTTACTTTATCATAACGCCTAGTGTATTTTTATTTAATGATCTTTCAAGGTTTTTGGTTTATATGCCCATTTTATCTTTGGGAGATCATCTACATCTTGTCCTTAGCTTTCCAAGGAAGATAACGGAGTAATTTACTTATGATGGCAGGTTAAGTTCTCCACGATCACGGGCAAAGCAGCATCGTTGTGACACAAGGGGAGAGGAAGAAGAGGCCACCTACACTAGGTGAGTTTAATTATTCGAGCTCATGAATTCACCTACACCATTTCAGTAAATGAACTGGGGTAGATTTCGAGATTTCAACTTTATGGATATATAGATAAAGTATTGATATTGATGGATACTTCTATAAATAAAGAAACTTATAAAATTATTTAAATTAAGAATTGATTTGTTTTTATTTCCAAACTAATTTATACTTGCAAATTATTTGTTTTTACTTCCAAACTGAATATCAACGTTGAACACTCCAATTTATCTGGATATATCGATGTAATGTTTCAATCCTGGATTTTGATCTATTTAACTATATTGTTACTTGTTGGGAGAAATTGGTTTTCCTGTTCTGGAATATTTTTTTTGATTATATTTCTTGTAGGTTGGGTGGGAATCTTGAATCTAGGTCTTCATTGAGGAAATCACTGAATTCTTCAATTGTTGGCAAAGTCCCTTCACCTGGAAGGTTAGTTTACGGACTTGTTCCTGATGTTTTGCAATTTAGAAAGAAATATTAGGAACTAAAGACCTCATTCTCTATCTCTTTGGAAAATGTATTCAAATAATTTTATCGTCTATACGTGAAGTTGCATGCCTGTGGCTCTTGTTTTTGTTATTTTTCAGTGATAAGCATCCTCAAAGGGAGGTGCCTGGAAGTCCCAATCATAAAAAATCTTCATCAGCACACAAAGAACCTTCACTTGTTGAGGAGCAGCAGCCGTCATATTCAAGAGAAGATATGAAACATGATGAAAAAAGCCACTCACGCCGAAGTAAGGCCAAGGAGGACACTGAGCTTCCATCACTCGAAAATAATAATAACCGACGCGATGACTCAGATTCTGATTTGGAGGAAGGCTATAAGCGTAAAGCTGGAAGTAAGGAGAAGAAAAGACACAGAAAATCAGACAGGCGTGACACTTCTTCGGACTCTGAAGACAGCTATGATTCTGAATTGGAGAGGAAGGAGAGCAGGAGGAGGAAGAAGGAGGAGAGGAGGTTGCGGAAGGAGAAGAAGCGCCAAAAACGTGAAGAGCGTAGACGCAAAAAGGAAGAGCGCCGTGCAGGGAAGACAAAAGCTAAGAACCTCAGTGATAACTACTCGGATGATGATGATCAAGTTGCAAAGGAAGAGTCTTATCACAGCGATGATGCATACGAGGCCGAGCAGAAAAGGCTAGAGATCGAATTGAGGAAGAAGGCACTGGAATCATTCAATGCAAGGAAAGGAACAAGGTCCTGAATTTTTTTGTCCGGTGCATTGTCATATGAATTATAACCTTAAATTTCAGATTAGTCTGTACCAAACACATCATCTCATCTCTCCACATAAGAGTTACTTTATTCATCTGTAGCTTCCCTTAACGCCATGAGGCCGAATTGATAAATGATGATTTTGTTGGATGTTCCTAAACTCGAAACAGATATTGCCTTCTAGAGTTAATGAGTAAAGTTTCCATCTGCAGATCTCTTGGGTTTCTTGAGCTTCTTTTGGAGTTCTTTTAGAAGGGCGGCCTTGGATTGAGAAGGTAGATGATACCTACATTGTAGGGATCAAGGTCCTTTCATTTTGCTATTGAATGTTTTATGGCATTTGAGTATTTAGCCACTAGAGAAATTTTATTGAATGTTTTACACGATGTTCATCAGTTTTTTTCTTTTGCACATGACCCTTTGGGAAAAAAACCATTTCCATTACACTGTTTATTATTATTTTTTTTCTTCATACTTTGGCATTGATTTTGGAAATACTTACAAAATGTAGACAACAAATATAGAAACAAATAGAAATAGATGAAAGTACTCTTAAGTTCAATATTTTCTCGAAAACAAAGTTAAAAATAAACCTAAACTTGATAACTATTTTGTTCTTATTTTAAGTTTTTGAAATTCGTGCTTGTTTTTACTTTCCTTGAAATAGATTTGAGTTTCTAGTTAAAATTTTACATCGATACTTTGAGCAATTTTGCCATTTATTTTGCTTAAAATGTTTTAGAAAAACCAAAATAAGTTTTGAAAACTAAAAAGTAATAGACTTTGTGTTTAGTTTTTCCTGTCTTTTTTTTTTCTTCTTAATTTTTTTGGTCCCATATTTCTTGAATTATCAGTAACTTTTATAAACAAAAAGAAGCTTTTGTCGGGATTGTTTTCAAATATATCAAAATGAATCAAAATATTTATAAGTATAATTAAATATTACTATTTATCTATGATAGATTACTATATAATGTGATAAACTATGTATTTATTTGTGTTATAATAGACACATAGTCTATTGTGATTTATCACAAATAAACTGTGATATTTTACTATGTTTGTAAATATTTTCAGTAGTTTTGTCGTTTAAAATACTTTTCCTATTTGAAAACTATGTTTTAGTTTTGTCCACCCTCTTGAAAACATTAGTGAAAAGTAGAAAACAAAATAAAACAATTTACAGGTGAAATTAGTATTTATAAAACCAAATAGTTATAAAACAACGTTGTTTTAAAATTGTTTTTATTTTTAAAATTTGACCAATAATCCAATTGTTTATTCGAAAAAGATGCCATAGTGAACAAATTAAAAAATAAAGAAAAAGAAATTTCTTTTTCTAAAAGTTAAAAATTAAAAACGAAAATGCTACCAAAGAGAAGTTAAATACATATCAAATAACTTCAAATAGATTCAAACATACACACATACACACACATACCAAAATGTGTAAAAATAAATTCAAAGGACACAAGAACAACCCAAAGTAAGTTTAAGAGCTAAAAAAGACTAAAAAATTGAAGGATTGTCTTCTCTAAGTTATGTTCAGTAACTATTCATTTTAAGAGTTTTTTTTTTTAAATAGAAATTTTATTTTCTTAATTAAACACTTGAATTCTTAATTACATAAGATAAAAACGTGTCACTAAGAACTACTTTGATAAAAATAAAGTTTAAAATGTTGATGTCAATAAAAATATCGATGTCTCAATTTGATGTTGATGGATATTTCTAAAAAAAAATATATTAAAAATGTTTTTAAAACAAATTTAAATTAGTAAAAGAATATTTTTATATTTCTATTATAGATACATATGTACATACATATACACACATATATATGCATACATGCATCCATATATGGAATGTATACATTCATATATGGATATACGAATGCATGTGTGTATTTATGAGCGATTTGTTTTATGTGTTTTGTGAATCGTTTTACGATCTAATGAAAATATCGATTCATCTCTCATATTGGTATGAAACTCATAAAAACATGAAAATATCGATATATCATGATAATTTTAATACTATGGATAAAAACATGTTAATTAAAAATTACTATCTTTCCTTGAATTTGGAAATATAACTATCCCATAATTGAACGAGTAATAATTATGAAAATTTTACAATTTTTAATTTTTTTTCACAATGATATATTATTGTGGCATAAATTCGAATCAATCAAAAGACCTCATAGAGTCTATTGACTTTGTTTGCGCTTCTCTAATTGTGATGATATATACACACATACATATATATATATACACACACGTACATATATCTATATATACATACACAAATATACACATATAGATATATTGTAATAGTTAGTAGCATTGAGATTTTAAATCTCAAACTTAGAAGAAAAATAAATGTTAATTACTATTGAGTTATACACTCTTTGTTCGATTGGTTTTTTTCTCTCCATAAAATGTGCATAAAAAAAATATAGTTGCAAATTGTAGTGTTATATTCTTTTTTTTTTTTTTAAACTAAATTTCAAATTTATTTTCAAAATTATGAGTTATTTGTGACGATTTGGTCTCGAAAAACTTTTAAACTCACGAACTTAAACATTGATCAAATAACTAGGGACAATTATCTCTCAATTGGGTTTTTCATTTTTAAAAATTTAGAAAATAATATATACTCAGTTTCACATATTAAATTTTTTCGAATGTTTTCATTTTTAATATTTTTTCAGTTAATATGAAAAATTACCAAAATCTAAAATAATGTATACTCATTTTCACATATTCGTAGCCAATTTCAAAAGAGCTAATATTGTTTTAGTTAATGAAAAATTACTTTAATTTTTTTAGTTAAATTATGCTTTAGATTTTGAAAGCTAAAGATAGATGGCAATAACAAAGAAACATATTAATGAAAGTAATTTTTGTAAGCTTTACGTTAAATTTGATAACTATTTGATTGTTTTATTTTTTATTTTTGAAAACTAATTACATCCATCCATATACATTTTTATTGTTTTGTTATTTACTTTCTAGTAACCTTTTAAAAGATCGAACCAAGTTTTAAAAATCAAGGGTCTTTTTTGTGAACGGCCTTTTTGTTTTTTAAAATTAAATCTATAAAAACTACTTTAATATATTGATTTGTAAGTTTGTTATCTATAGTTTTCTTAAAACTAAAAACTAAAATATAAAAAGAAGCTTTTACTATGAAAAAATAATAGGTTTTTTAAAAACCGGTTTATATTTTTAGAATTGGACTAAGAAACTCCCTCAATAATGTATTTGAAATAAAAAATCACGAATTTAGAAAAACAAAAAACAAAAGGATTTTTTTTTCATATAACAGAAAAATCATGATCAAGAATGATTAAAACCATGTTCAAAATAAAAAATAAAACCAAATGGTTAGCTAGCGAACTCTAATCAAACCTAAAATGTAACTTTTAAAAACTTTTTTTGCTATTAGAATTAACTTATCTAAAATATTGTAAACATTTATTTAACAAACTTAAAAAGTATATTAGAAATATAAGAATAGATAAACGCAAACATAAAATTTCAAAAACGGAAAACTAAAATCCTAATCGATTCAATCTTAATTGTATTTTCGAAAACCAAAATCTAAATGGATGTATGTTTCATAACCTAAAGTTTCAAAATTTGATGGTGAAGTGCAAAGAATAATACAACTCAACTCCATTATATATTTTGGAAGCTTATATAATATAGTGATAGTATATCAAAACCCTAGAGGTTTCCACTTCCTAACACAATCCATCTTTCTATCCAAATCCACACCCAAAGCTAAAAACCCTAATCTTTCCCTTAATTTCTTTTTCAGTTTTCATTTTCCCATTTCCCTTTGCCACAAGTCTATAACCAAACAAATTAAATCAAATTAAACCCTTAATTTGTTTAATAAGTTTATAGATTGATACCAAAATATCCTTTTTCTTTTACATTTAATGATATTTATGAACCAAAATATATATACAGTAAATATATATTGTATGTATTATTTTTACAAGAATAAGTTTCCATTGACAAAACATCAAATAAAAACACACATACACTATATTTTGGGGCCTTGTTGCTGTAAAGGGATCCATATATATCATATATACTAATACATAAAATTACTATAATTTTGATTAAGTTTGGGAGTGTTTCTTTTAGGATTAAAATGATGTAATAATATATACAATACCCAAAGAATATGTACTTGTTTTTTGGTAATTAAAGATGAATGAGTTAAATTCATTAATGTTCTCAATATGTAGTGTAACTTTCAATCAAATAATTCAAAAGAAATGTGTAGTCCTACCGGTAGGGAGTGATGATGACGAAGTGGAGTTTTGTGGTTCGGGTCCTAATCTAAGCTCAAGATCGAGCTCGGAGACGGGTGAACCATGTTGAGATGGCGATCCTAGCTTTGAATCACAATCAACATCGATCGGAAGAACTTGACGGATCTCCAAGTTTTGATCCATATTTGAAGGATTATTTTCGACGAAAAGTGGGAGTTGTTGAAACTCTTCCGAGATTAGGGTTTCTTCTAGACCACCTCTGCTTCGTCCATGCTCTTCTCTAGTAGATGGTGAGATGACGACCCATGGCAATCTTGTTGGAGTACTCATCATCTTCGGAGTGTCTACAACCATCTTGTTTGGTGATGACGACAACGACGATGTCGTTATCGATTGCTTGAGCTTGGCCTTCTCTTTTCTATGTATGTTCATATGGCCTCCTAGAGCTTGTGCATTTGTGAAGCCTCTTTTACAAAAATTGCACTCATAAGACCTAACTGTTGATTGATTTACACCACTTTGTTCTTCTTGATACTCACAGCTTGCATCTTCTTGTTGATCAATTTCCATGGAAAAAAAGAAAGAGAGAAAAAGAGTCAAACTTAGGTTGGAAAAAGATAATATTTATGGCCAATTTCCCTTTGGGAATGAACTATAAATTAGAAAGAGAAAGAAATTGAATGTTCATAATAATTTTAGATTCAACCCAAAGGACAAACAACCATCCAAACTTGGTCATGTGTGTGGTGGAGTAATTTATGATTTCAAATATACAAATTAGAAAAATATAATTTGCTATAAACTTCCATTCCCAGTGTATTACAGCTTATGTATAATTAATATATTTTCATGGTCATTTAGGTGGCACACCACCCAAATACTATAGGATTACACTTGTTATTATCTCATGAGATTAGTCGATGTATACATAAGTTAGATTCAAACACTGATCATCTATATTGTTTATATGATTTTTTTTTAATTAGTGTTTGTCATTTTTATTATTTTTTTTATTCTTACAAATATGTAAAATTTATTTCGATATGGTTGTACTATTATATTATATTTTTACTATGTGTACTAAAGGTAGTAAAGTTTTTTTTTTTATTATTATTTTGTAAAAAAAATGAAGTGGTATGAGATGGCCCAACATTATATTACTTATTTACTTGGTGATCAATTTCATACATATCAACAGCATATTTCAAGTTAGACAAAATATTGTTTTCTTATACAAAGTTTAAATTAGATAAATATAGTGTTAAATGTTAGTTCTTACATATGCAAGAGAAAGACTTACTCATTATAAATTACTTTCTTTTTCAAAATTTAACGAACTATTCTTGCTTTTTAGAGAAATTGTCAAGACAAAATATTTAAAATTTTAGAACCATATTATTAACTTTTTCCAATATTTTACTTGAGAAGAAACAATCTCAATTTTTTTTTTAAAAAAAAAACAATTTATTACTAATCGAGATTTTAAAAGTTTCATTTAACAACTATATATTTTTTTTATTTTAAAAAAAGTGCAACTACTTACTACAATTATTTAAAAACTACTATAATCCGGCCAAACTAAGCCATATACTTATAAATTATTTGAGAGAGTATATTTCAATAGCAAATAGAATAAAGAGATCTATTGTTCAAATCTTCCAACTACTATTATACTCGAATCGAACTCATGGTTATGTACATTTGTCCTTCCCTATTGACATTGAGTTCATTATTAAAAAATCAGTATCTCTAATAACTTTGGAACATTAATCATCATATATAATATAATATAATAATATATAATATAATAAAATATAAAAACAAATATCTGCCTTTCTCCCTCTTAGAAATTGATCTTATTATTATATTGGTCCAAAATGTCTTTTGCCTTGGAATTATCCCCCAAAGTGTTTATATACTATTTTACTTTTTTAAAAATGTTTATAAATCAATTTATGCTTTATAGAGAGAGAATTTGATTTTGCCATTTTGCAAAGAAAAGGAAAGCTGGTGGAATTGAAGGATCCAACTTGGCTAATTAGCATCTAAAATTTGCTTTTGATTTGCCACTTGGAGACCCTAAGAGAGCCAAATATTATATGCTTTACATTACAATGAAAATAATTATAAATAAATACATGTTTTGATTGGTTCTATTTTTAGAGGTTTTGTTTAATAATAATTAAAAAAAAAACCTAATTATATTACATAATTTATAATTGAATGGAATGTTTTAAAAATTAATTTCATTGGTTAAAACTTACTTTGATGTCAAATTTTGGACGATCTAAACACACACAATTTTCACTTTCACGTGGAATTTGTAATTCTGAAACGAACAATACGTCCACTACAAAAAAGATGCTTAAGTTAGCAAGAGATCTATGTAAAAAGTAAGAAATTTTAATATGAGATTGGATTCACCATCTTTGAGTGCTAGAGCATGCAAGAGGTAGATTTGTTTGGCCTTTGGTTAGGGTCGGAGTCAACCCAAGTTGAGATTGATCACTTTATTTTTGCTATATTTTGGGCCTATGTGATCACGTGGGCTGAGGCATAGGCATGAGGCATGCCCCATTGGCTTGAACCAAGGCTTAAGTTAGTCTCTTTTTCTAGGTCCATCTTGGTTCTACTACTTTCGATCTGAATCATATATCTTCTTGACTTTGTTGCTTGTGCCATTTGGTTGAACGGTTTTATTATATACTAAATCAAACCAAACCACCATGGTTTTTGATTGGTTGCATGTTTATCCAGTCCAATAAAAATGAATCAACGATAATTTAAAAAGTAAATTTCATGTACTTATGTTTGTTGTTTACTTATTCAATAGGTTATTGGGTGATGCACATGGTACCTATGTCTAAATCTATAAACAAAAGCCAATTCACAATCTAAAGATGATCAATTTGATTACACTTAAAAATTATGTCTTACCCTTACCCTTAACCTTATGGTTTAGATTACAATTAATATTATCGTCACTCTTTTTTAAAAGAGACACTGTCAATTTTGACACATTTGGTAGTGTGGTTATTAGACTAATCTCACACTAAAGTTTGATTTTCCACGAACTATTTTTCCATTGTGACTTGCTGGGATTTTATAAACTGAACTTCTTATTTGAGTGTTTTTTTCCATTAAGAAAAAGCTTGTATAATTTAGCACAGCATAGCGCATGGTAGCAAAACCTTCAATCTGTTGAGGCCGTCCCCCAAAGCGAGAGGGCAGAAGAATGTTATTGGCTCTTGTTTCTCCTTCATCCTTTCCATCATTCTCTTCTTCTACCTTCAACAAATCCCCTTTCTCAACTTTCTCTTCATTTCCCATTTTGTGCTCATTCAACCCTTTTTGCCTTTTCCCATCACATTCTACTCACAAACTCATCAAGCGCCTGAACCCCATTAGAAATCAAACTGAATCAAACTTCAATAGCAAATATGGTCGTACCCCAGTTGACGATCGGTGGTCTCTTCGCGGAAAAACGGCCCTCGTTACCGGTGGCACACGTGGAATCGGGTAAATCAATATCTGTATCAACAAATAGAGATTTTCATTTTTCTTTGTTGCATTTGCTGTTTCTTTCCTCTGTTTTATTGAGAATTTGGAATTGGGTTTTGGTCTAGGCGTGCGATTGTGGAGGAATTGGTCGGTTTTGGGGCGAGAGTGCATACTTGTTCTCGGAATGAAGGTGAGTTGAGACAGTGTTTGAGGCATTGGAAGGATTTGGAATTTGAGGTTTCTGGGTCAGTCTGTGATGTGTCTGTTCGAGCTCAGAGAGAGGAGTTAATGGAGAATGCGGGTAATATTTTTGATGGGAAGCTCAACATTCTTGTAAGGTGCACCCTTTCTTGCGTTTTTCTCTGCTTTAGATTAAGATGCCATTTTTCTTTGTTGGGCTATTTTCCTTTCAATCATCTTACTGACCTTAAATTGATGAAATTATTGGAAGGAACCTTCTAGCTGCCACTCTCATTAGAAGTCTAATAAGAACATCAATTTTCTTTTCTCTATTGTGCCTGCAATTGTTATAAAGGTGACAACATTGAAAGTTGTTCTCGATAAAAAAAATATTTGGCTAAGAATAAGACCTTTTTGTAACTATGAATCATTGCAATGAACGGTCAAGGAAGCTATATGAAGTATTTTTTTTCTTTTGATATCCGTGAGTGTCCAGGATAGTATTGGGCACCGGGCACCTCAACTGGCACTTAATCCCATTTGGATGTTAAGGAAACTCACAGGATATTAAATCTTAGGTAGATGACCAACATTAATTGAACTCGTCCTTTCTTAGCCCTTTATCAAACTCAATTTACTAAGGACATGTGGCCTAGGTCCAAATCATAGGATGAAGAAAGCTTTTAATTCACACGGGATTAAATAAGTTTCCACATATAGGAGGACTTGAAGACAAGAGCAATTAGAGAAGGCCAAATTCTAGAGACAACAAGCCTTGGAAGCACATACGTGATACATCTTGCACATTTTGAACTATGCATTGGGATTTACTTTGAGGCTTTAGACTTTTAGCTAAACTCCTTGTTAGGATTCTTGTTTTTAAGTACGTTTACGTTAGTCACTCACCCTCAAAGGCGAAGGACGAATATTTTAGGTTTTAGCTATTAAGCATCTTGTCACTTTCATTATTTTTCTTTATTCCCTCTACTAGTTATGCAAGTTAATACTAAGGGTTTGTTTTTGAGAGTTTATCATTTCTCGTTGTCGTTCACTTAAGGCTTTGTAAGGCCTAATTCATACTTGTAAAATCGTTTGATATCTTGATGATGACATGAATCTGAAAATTATCTCTTTTGCCCATTGTTGAGAGCATGCGTGTATGGGCAATTCTACACCTAGTTTTCAATTTTCATTTTCATTTAAAAACATAGTTCGACTACTTGGCCAATTTGTGGAGTGTTTCACACTTGAGAATAGGAACTTGTTTTCCTTGCTTCTTGGTATTGGACCTCTAAAGGCAACCCCATCCTAACTGTCCTTTGAGCGTTTGTGAAGTATTTGTGTTACAAGGTCCACGCCAAAGGGTTTTATACCAATTTATCACGGTCTCTCTTGTTGTTTGGTATCAAAGCTTTCGATTTGTATCAACTATTTAAAATGGGTAATGCCAATGTCTTCAAAGGCTAAACCCTTTGTGGGATATTTTCTCAATGAGAAATGAGGGTTAAGTCTTGAGACAGCATGACCCATAAGGTTTTTATATTAGATACATAAATCTGTTCTAGTCCAAAGAAGGGTAAGTAAGATTAAAAGGTTAAGAATTTTAGTCTCAGCCTTGAGATGAGCGAGCTTAAGGTGTAAGCCTCAAAATCCTTGTAAAACATTAGATGAGGATGAGACAATAGAGTGGTGGCTTTATTCAGTAGATGATGATCATTTAGCTAAAACAATTTTAGTTTACTATTTCTTAAATAAATGAAATTTGCCTTTAAATATTCTTCAATGAAATCCTTTGGTGGATCTTCACTTTTTAAATTTGTATGTTACTTGTAAGTTATTTCCTACTGACATTTAATCCTTAGGATATTTGCTGCTTTTTGGCATATGGAATTTTTACTTCTCTTTTTATAATGTGAAGTTAAGGCTGAGGTTGATTTTAAATTACGAACTAATCTTCCAACATCATATGGGAAAATCCAAAATTTAAGAATAAAAAAGAACATCGATTTTCATCATTCTTTTAATCCTTATGGACTATGAACACCATTTCTGCTATCATGTAGGTGAATAATGTGGGAAGAAATATACGAAAGCCAACAACAGAATTCACAGATGAAGAATTTTCTTTTCTTATGAAAACCAATGTTGAATCAGTCTTTCATTTATCACAACTTGCTTATCCTCTTCTAAAATCATCTGGCGAGGGAAGCATCGTATTCTTGTCCTCGGTCTCGAGTTTTGTGTCTCTGAAGTCCATGTCTGTTCAGGGAGCGACCAAAGGTGATCAACTTTATCCGTTGTATTTAAATATTATAGATGCAAACATCAATTTCTTTCTTGGAATATTTCCTAGCAATTTGTGATGGTTCTTTTCAGGAGCTATCAATCAACTCACAAAATATTTAGCTTGTGAATGGGCAAAAGACAACATAAGGAGCAATGCAGTTGCCCCATGGTACATCAAAACATCAATGGTGGAACAGGTAAATCTCGAATAACGTCATTATGTTTTAACCTGTGAAGAATCGATCATAATGTTCATCTTGATCTTTCACTATATGTTTCCTTTTAGGTGCTGAGTAACAAAGCATATGTAGAAGAGGTATATTCCCGAACCCCGCTTCGACAATTGGGAGAACCAAGTGAAGTATCATCCTTAGTTGCATTCCTTTGCCTACCTGCTTCATCTTATATTACTGGCCAAATCATTGGTGTTGATGGAGGGATGTCTGTTAATGGCTTTGACCCGAAATAACATTATAAATGAACATCTTCTATTTATCCCCAATCCCCTCTCGGATATGTCTAGTTTGAGTGTCGATTTTTCTTTCACTTGCAAGGATGACACTCGCAAACAATTGATTGAAGCTTTTCTTTTCTTTTTCTTTGAAATGTTATCATGTTGAATGGTTCATGATATTTGAAAGGAAAAGTGAGTTCTACATTTTGGGGAACATTGAGGTATGATAGGAACCATGACTACGACTTGCTTTTGAATGTGATTGCTCTTGCAGAAATGTGTTTATGTTATAAACTATCATTGTAGATGAAGAATAATTTCTACTTAATTTTTTAAAAATTCATTTCGATATAGATATCCGTGTGTATTTGAATATTTAAACCCATTTAGCTTATGAATTATTTCGAGTTTCTTTGTTTTTATTTTCTATCATACTTTATAAGACTCAAAAGTGGTTGCTAGTGAAATTTGGAGGGTCAGCCTTTATTTTCCACAACATTGATAGAGGAAAGAAAATTACCGAAATTATGTCCCAAAGGCCAAAACCAATTTTCTTTTATGTTATCTTTTATTGCTATTTTGATATCTGTTTTTCTTTACATACAACAATCTGACTTGAATGGATTTTTCTTTTAATATGATGAATAGAAAAAGGTAATCAAACAATCGTAAATTAAAATACATACCAAACTAACAAAAGATATACAAACGAAGGTAGTTGAAGAAGGTTGGAGGAAGACAGTAAATACATCAGTAAGAAGAAAAAAGAAAAGTGGAAATGAGCAGATCAACGACCAAAATTACGAAAACTTGAATCTTTCAACATTTTGTTCAATTTAAAATCGCTACAAGGGTTACACAATAAGAATTGAGGTGATATACCTATCACGATGGTATGTAAATTGTGCGTGTGACGTAAGTAAAATATTAGTTTTCAAGAAAAGAGGGTGAGTTATGAAAAAAAGTGGGTGATTCCTAAGGATGGCCTCCGTCCAAATGAAAAATTGTCCCATTTTTAATATTTAAGAGGGAATAAAAATTGGTCTCCTACTTACGTCCAATACTTTATGAATTTACTAATTTATCTCTAAAACCATCAGCGCACTCGATCCTCGATGCTCAATGCTTTATATATTAGATGTTAGATACTTGATCCTTGATATCAGCCACTTGATGATTGATGGTCGATGCGTGATGCTCTATGTTTTATTTATGTTGTATATGTTTACCACTTGCTGCTCCATTCTTAAAGAAACAAAGAAAAATAAAGGAAAAAAGAGAATAGAAATATAGAAAACGAAAGAAGAAATTCAGAAAATAGACACAAAAGAAAGAAAAAGTATAAAAAGGAATATGTAGAATAAAAAGATAAAAATGGAAAAAAAATGTACATTCCTACTAAACTTGAGCATCATAAAAACATAAAAATAAAAAACAAATGACAAAAAATTGAAAATAAATATAATTTATATCGAAAAGAAAAAACAAATCAAATATTTAAAATAAAAAAAGTAAATATCTCATATCTCATATCAAATAAATTGAATCACATAATATAATATAATATAATATATATATATAATACTTCAAACTAAAATGAATAATAAAGAGCTAAATTAAATCAACAAAACGGGATGCTAATATTAAAAAGTTTTATGATAATAAGATTTATATGACTGTATTTTCTAAATTAAAAAAAATAACAAATTATAAGATTTCTATTAATGATTTGGGTGTTAGTGTAAATTTGTGAGAGAAAAACGGTAATTTAAGAGTTGTTAAGAGTTAAAAAGTGTGTTTGTTTACGGCCAATTATGCAAAATTCCGAAAGAGAAAAAAGAAGAAATATCACATCATCATCGTCATGAAATTGAAATCTTGAGATTTTGATTTTTAATAAGGTCAGAGTGTGGAGAGAGCGTCGTCTCAATCACTCTCAGATATTTCACTGATTCATCCTTCAAAAATCACACAGCTTCTACTCAAATTCGCTCATGGGATGATTGGAACATAATTCACTTGAATCCTTCTGTCATGTGGGCGCTTCGTAGTCCCCATTCTACCCAATACCCACCTTCCTCTCCCCGCCATTCCACTTCAAAACTCTCCGTTTCCTCCTTCTCCTTCAATCCTTCAACCCCCCCAAATTCAAATAATAATCACTTGATTCAATCTCTGTGTAAACAGGGCAATCTCAAGCAAGCCCTTTACCTCCTCTCCCATGAATCCAATCCTACCCAGCAAACCTGCGAGCTTCTAATCCTCTCCGCTGCTCGCCGGAACTCTCTTTCCGATGCCCTTCACGTCCATCAGCTTCTCGTCGATGGGGGTTTTGACCAGGATCCGTTTTTGGCCACCAAGCTTATAAATATGTTTTCCGAATTGGACACTGTCGACAATGCGCGCAAGGTGTTTGACAAAACGCGTAAGAGAACTATATATGTTTGGAATGCGTTGTTTAGAGCTCTTGCGTTGGCTGGTCGTGGAAACGACGTATTGGAATTGTATCCCCGGATGAATATGATGGGAGTTTCTTCTGATAGGTTTACTTATACTTATTTGCTCAAAGCTTGTGTTGCTTCAGAGTGTTTGGTTTCGTTTCTCCAGAAGGGTAAAGAGATTCATGCGCATATTTTGAGACATGGGTATGGAGCTCATGTTCATGTCATGACTACTCTGATGGATATGTACGCAAGGTTTGGGTGTGTTTCTTATGCCAGTGCAGTGTTTGATGAAATGCCTGTGAAAAATGTGGTTTCTTGGAGTGCTATGATTGCATGCTATGCAAAGAATGGGAAGCCATACGAAGCTTTGGAACTCTTTCGTGAGATGATGCTCAATACCCACGATTCAGTGCCGAATTCTGTGACGATGGTCAGTGTACTCCAAGCTTGTGCTGCTTTTGCTGCTTTGGAGCAAGGGAAGCTTATCCACGCTTACATTCTTAGGAGGGGTCTGGATTCAATCTTGCCAGTTATAAGTGCTCTTATAACCATGTATGCAAGATGTGGTAAGCTTGAGTCAGGCCAACTAATTTTTGACCGTATGCATAAGAAAGATGTTGTCATATGGAATTCCTTGATTTCGAGTTATGGACTGCATGGATATGGAAGAAAAGCAATCGAAATTTTTGAAGAGATGATTGACCATGGATTCTCACCTAGTTACATATCATTTATAAGTGTTTTGGGTGCTTGCAGCCATTCTGGGCTTGTTGAAGAGGGGAAGAAGTTGTTTGAATCCATGGTAAAAGAACATGGTATACAGCCTAGTGTGGAGCACTATGCTTGTATGGTTGATCTTCTTGGCCGTGCCAACCGGTTGGATGAAGCAGCCAAGATTATAGAAGATCTGCGTATCGAACCAGGGCCCAAAGTATGGGGTTCTCTTCTTGGTGCCTGTAGGATTCATTGCCATGTTGAGCTTGCTGAACGAGCAAGCAAACGGCTTTTCAAGCTTGAGCCTACGAATGCCGGGAATTATGTACTTCTGGCTGATATTTATGCAGAAGCTGAAATGTGGGATGAGGTAAAGAGAGTGAGAAAACTTCTTGATTCTCGTGAATTACAAAAGGTCCCTGGTAGAAGTTGGATTGAAGTACGAAGGAAGATCTATTCATTTACATCTGTTGATGAGTTTAACCCACAGGGAGAGCAACTTCATGCCCTGTTAGTGAATTTGTCAAATGAGATGAAGCAAAGAGGATATACCCCACAAACAAAACTGGTTCTGTATGACCTTGATCAGGAAGAAAAGGAAAGGATTGTGCTGGGTCATAGCGAAAAACTCGCAGTTGCTTTCGGACTAATCAATACAAGCAAGGGGGACACCATAAGAATAACTAAAAACTTGAGGCTATGTGAAGACTGCCATTCTGTCACAAAATTCATTTCCAAGTTTGCCGATCGAGAGATTATGGTTCGAGATTTGAATCGTTTCCACCATTTCAAAGATGGAGTTTGCTCTTGTGGAGATTATTGGTAGTATCTATATAAATCCTTATCTTGTTCCTTTTATTTTTCTAATACCTCTATGATAATAACAAGTGATCCAACGATTCTGTTGGGCAGCTCAGCTACATGGTTGAACACTTCCACACACCTTGAAACTTGTTTTCTTTAGGCCTATAATTTTATTCAAATGTCTTCTAGAGAAAATGAGAAAGAAGAGGCGTCTATTGATGTCAAATTGAAAATTCCTTTCTGCTCTTATATGGGAAAGATCAAACCTAAACTCCATTAAGGTATGACTTATTTAAGGTGTCCCAGTGTGGTAATTTAAAGCATCAAATAGCTTTTTAGTTGAATATTGAACTAAACCAAAAAGTCATTGTTCGACTCCTAGGAATAGGAATGATCTTGTAATTTTCTGTTCTGAGTTTCTCAAGTAATTTTAGCATTTGATGAATAGGATGGTAGCCTTACAAATAGAGGATAGTTTCTTGGTAATGGAAGAAGACACTAATCTCCTCCTTATGAAATGTACATAAATATTGGATGGGTGGGTAAGAAGAGCAAGATCATGTTTGAAATTACTTTCAAGGGCTTAAAATCACTTTTTAAGCACTTAAAATATCATTTCAAAATAGAAGGTTTCTTTTCTAATGATCTTTAAAGCTCAAGATTTTTGTTACAGTATCGAAAACAAGACGCCAAAAGATATTAGCGAAACATATGATTGTGTTAAAAAATTTGAACTTAGGAATGTTATTATTTTTCTATAAACTATTATATGATACTTTCAAGTAGTTTGAATAGTAAAAGTGAAAAAGAACACAACTTTTTGTTTAAAGAAAAAAAGATTACAAGCAATAAATTTGCTAACCTAAACAAATAATTGGGCATGTTAGAATCTTTTAGACACAGAATTAAAGGCTAATGTTCATGATTCGTTAAAGATAATTTTCAAATTTAAAGACTTGTGCAAAATGGATAGTTGAGAGATCTATTAGATATAAAGTTGAATGTAATGAATTAAATTTATAAGGAAAATTGTCCAAAATAAGGCATTTTAAGTTTCACATTTAAAAAATAGCACACTTTTTGAAAAGTTGTCAAAATGTTCTTCTCGTGCCTTCTTGGCCTAGATCAGTCAAACTTTTAATAGGGGCTACTCTACGATAACAAAAATACATTTGTTTTAAAGAACCATTTATTCACTTTTACAAATCTAGGTTTTCATTCCTGACATGTTTTAAATTTCTTTGATCTCAAAATATAGTTCATTGATTTTTGCGTGATCAAACCTGTTTAGTGCATCATCAAGCATCAATTGTAGATGTATTCCACTTTTAACGAATTTTATTCTTTGGTTTGTGATTTAAGTTTTGCTTAATTAGAGTTTGTTGCAAAATCTTAGAACCAATTCTAACTAAGCTAAATTTATCCCACCAATTCTATAAATTTCACCTAAAATGTTCTCAAACTTTATACTAACATCAACAATCAACCGTTTCATTTGACCTCCAATATATTCTTTCTCATTCTCCTTCTATTCACTACCAAAACCAACAAATGCATGAGGCATCCTATAAATAAGTACAAAAAATTAATAAAAGCAATCAAAATCTCTGAAAAATTATGTCAATCTCGGTGTGAAATCATTCAGAACTCGACTGAGATTTGAAACCCTACACTAATCTTATGGTTAATCTTAAGAAACCCGACCAAGAACTTTGACGAGGGAAGCTCGTTCTCGTATTTGGTGGGAGGATTTTTCTCGTTGGATCCGTCAATTTTCTTCGATAGATTTTTCTTGTTCTCTTCTTCCCTAATTGCTTAAAGAAAAAGAAAGAAGAAGAAAAAAAGATATATAAAGGGTATTTACTGTTAGAGAACCTAATGTATGTTGATTTGAGATTAAAAAAAGAAGTAATAATTAGGTACATCTCGACATCATCTATCAATATGTATCCCATTTTTATCACACAAATAAAAAAAAATAATGACTATATATTTTAAAAAAATGTAAGAAGGGAAAACGTGATTATACAATTTACCAAGATGCACAAAAATAGATGGTGTCAAAGTTGCACCCAAGTACTTTTAGAAAATAACAAAAGTTCATGTGTTACCTAAGATGAAATGTAATTCATCAATGGATATGTAAAAAGTAGGTCTCATTGATTACGTTTGTTGTTGTTTACCTGTGTTTCTTAACAGTAGTAACTTGCTAGGTTGGTCTCCAAATCTAAAATCAAATCACACTATATAATTAAGAAACGAAGGTGCTTATTGACCGTCGTACTTGAAAATTAGGTGAGACCGACTACCTTTACCATTACAAATATTGTTCGTGATTGCATGAGAATTATGAATTTGTCTCAGAATATTTACTATTTTTTTTTTTATCTTTACCATTACCATTATCACTTAGGGTCAAACAAGAAAGCAAAAATGTGACAAATTCGTAATTATACATAAAAGCGATCAAGAACAATCCAATTACATTGAGGATTTAGGTTAGCTGATCTATCAATGGAATTTGATTACGTTTTGATAAACATTACCTAAATGCTCAATTATAATTATTTACGAAAAGTGGTAAATATGTTATTATAGTTATTATAATATGTAACAATTTTAGAAATAATAATTAAGTGTAACAACATTTTTTTTAAAGAATGTTAATAGAAACCAATATTTTCAACATGAACTATCAATGAAAATCTTCTATCAGATTTTGCTATATTTACAATTTAAAAAAAATATTATTATATATATATATATATGTTAATATTTTAAATTTGATTATTATATTTACAACTATTCCTTCAAATTATTTTTGTAAAATAGGTCTTTTTGTTTCTTTTTTAAATTGCAAATCCAGATTGGTTGAGCATGTGGAAGAGATATAATCAAAATCAGAATCTAAGACTGTATATATATATATATATGTCTCTTTCTTAAATTTTCTAAATTTTAAATTAGAATACACGTATACTACTCAATTTAGATTTTAAAGACAAATTATGGAAATTAAAGTTTTTACCATATAAAGTTTAATAACAAAATTTAAAAAAAAAATACTGGAAAATTGTAAAAAATAACAAATTTGACAAAATATTTAGTAGCAAAATTTCAAATTTTATCATTAACAAATATTTGATACACTAATATCTTCTATATGTCTCATTGATTCTATCCTGAATAGAATAAAAAAAAATTGTTATAGCTTATAAATATTTGACAAACTTAATTTTTATTTATATCAAAATTCAAAACCAAACAAAAGATTGGCTTTAATGAATCAAACAAGGGGTAGAGTACACTTTCCAACTCATTGCCTAACAAGAAAACACAATGTGGTAGTTCAAGATCTATAAAATAAAATTACATTGTCAAAATGTTAAATGAAAAAATTATGTTGTAGTATTATAAAATTTACAAAAATTTGATAGAAACTTAAAAGTTTTTTTTTTTTTTACAAATAAATACAAAGCAATCCCACAACAAAGAGATCAAAGAAGACATGCCCTTTGTCCATACCACAACGATCCGGTTAGGTCATTTATAGTCAAGGTTTTCGAATGTGTCTCCCTCAATTCAATAGACAAACAATCGTCAAATTGTTTGAGTCCACAACACCAACACCTATTCTTTAGAAATTAAAAGAAAGCAATAAAATATACGTTACTTCAAGCTTCTTCAAAAGTACGTTAGGAGTCGAGATTCTATGAATATTTGTGACATTCTTAGCCAATTACGATGATACAACTTGGTAGTAAATCAGAGACTTCATATCAATAGAAATAATTGCCTCATTTATATATCTATTATCGTTCTCTTATTTAATATATGTGAAACTTTGATTATATTTTCAACCAAAAAAAAAATCAGATGATTACTCAAATCTAAAAAGACGAATGAAAAGTCGGAAAAGAAAAAAAGACCTTTGGCATCAAAGACATATTTAATATCAAAGAGTCCTTTTAAGAGGGGTGGCTTGTGAACATCCAACGTGCTCAACCATGAACGGAGAGAGATTTTTGAGAGAGTGAGAGCGATCCACCTGGAAATTGAAGAAAAAGGCAAGTTTAGAGAGATTATCATAAAACGTAAACCATAAACCCACAGATTCCTTTGTTCTTCTCTTCTCTCTCTTACCTGTATCATCTCCTTCTCCATTCTTCTTCTTTTTCTTCCCATCATTCATGGCTGCGCTTCTTGAATCTGCCTGGCAGGTATTACCCTTTTCTTCCTTTTATCTTTTCTTATGCTTTTTTGTTCTTTCTGCCTTAGATTTGATCTTGGTTTTCGACCAACCCCATCATATGTTTAACTTCTTCCACTACCGTACTCTGGTTGCTGTTTACATCGTGCTGTGGATTGAGTTTTCAATTTCTTATGTTGAATGTCAAGTGGGTTTTCATGTGGGTGTCTTCCCCTTTTGTATTTTACTCTGAATCTTGCTAAATTGGTTTGTTGATTTGAGACTGACATTGGGGTTTTGATGTAATTTTGAGGTGAATTTCATTTCCTACTGTTGATTTGAAATTGGATCTCTATTGTTGATAGCTAATTGCTTCTTCGTTTGAGGTCCTTTGATGTGAGCTATAAATACCCTTTTTCTTTTTTCAGATTTTTTTTTTCAATTGGATGGTTTCCTTTAAATTTGTTGGCAGCATTGGCTTGCTGGATTATTGAATTACACTATGGTTATTTATACATCTGGTACTTCTTTTTAAGGATTTTCTTTTTCCTACATTATGCAGTATCTAATCACAAATTTCAGTGATTTTCAACTCGCTTGTATTGGAAGCTTCATCATCCATGAAAGTGTTTTCTTCTTATCTGGACTACCATTTATGCTTTTGGAAAGAGCAGGATGGCTGAGCAAGTACAAGATCCAGGTTTGCTTTTTTGCTTCTTTTAGTAAATCTTCACCATAAATTTTTCATAACTACAAGTTCTTATGGATATTTAAACAATATTTGATATATGAATTAGATTTGCTTTTGTTAGTGATTCTTATCCTAATTGATTATGAGCTAGATTAGAACTTAAACTAGCTTTGATTATCCTTTTTTTTTAATCTCAAACAAAGAAATAACAGGAAGTCAGGAAGTAATAAGGATTTCAAGCTTTACTTTAAATTGATTATTTTTTCTGTAAAACAAGAATGTTAAATTGCAAATTTTGTTCTGATGTGGTTTTATTGAACTCCCACAAATAGTTCCCTATGATCATGACAATTTTTTAGGATTTTATCAAACTATAGAGACAAAAATTTTAACTTTCTCCAAACGAAAGGAACCAAATTTGTAATTTTAGCAAAAAAAAGAAGAAAAAGGAAGGAAAGAAACAAAATTGTTTCTCATTGATTACCATATTGACAATAGTACTGATACTTATGAATGCAGATAAAGTCCCTACCAACTACGTTTTCCACCCAGTAATTACAGTTCAATTAACTCAATAATTATGTAACTAACTTTAATTATGGATGCATTATTTTCAGTTGTGGTATAACTTTTTTTCTGCTTTTTTCAGGCGAAGAATAACAGTCCTGCTGCTCAAGGAAAATGTATTTCACGCCTACTACTTTATCATTTTGGTGTTAATCTTCCAGTTATGCTTGTTTCTTATCCTGTCTTCAAGCGTATGGGCATGAGAAGCACTCTTCCATTGCCATCCTGGTATCTTCAGGTTCTTTGTCACAAAGCATATAATTTAGGTTTTATTTATCTAGCTAGGCTTAGTTTACTTTCACTTTTTTCTTAGCTTTGACCATACCATTATCTTCTCTAAATTTAATTTTGTTTTCTGTATCATTAATGTAGGAAAGTAGTTTTCGGCCAGATAATATTCTACTTTATTATTGAGGATTTTGTTTTCTACTGGGGGCATAGAATTTTGCACACCAAATGGCTGTACAAGAATGTCCACAGTGTCCATCACGAGTAAGTGAAATTTATAAATGAAAATTCATGTATATTCTGCTGTGTCCCATGATAAAATTGTCTTAGATTGTTTTATGGTTCTTCGCAGATATGCTACACCTTTCGGATTAACATCTGAATACGCTCACCCCGCCGAGATCCTGTTCCTTGGATTTGCTACCATCATCGGTCCTGCTCTTACTGGTCCCCATCTATTTACCCTGTGGTTATGGATGGTGGTTAGAGTCCTGGAGACAGTTGAGGCTCATTGTGGTTACGATTTTCCTTGGAGCCCTTCAAACTTCATACCTTTGTATGGGGGGTGAGTCGATTAGAATTTGTAATGTTTTAAAAAGAATAAGTCATAATGTATGTATCTGTTTTCCTGAACTCAGCTTTGCTCTTTCTCTACAGTGCTTATTTTCATGATTATCATCACCGACTGCTTTATACGAAATCTGGCAACTACTCATCAACATTCACTTACATGGATTGGTAAGTTTTAGTCCATAAATGGTCCAACCATTTATTTTATATGTATACATTATCTATTTGAACTTCATAGCATTAAAACCAGTTTTGTGGGAAACTGATTTACTTCCATTCAATAGTTTTTCATGTCTATTTCCATGGATGAGAAATCTCTGTAGTACTTGTAGGACAAAGGGGGTGTTTGAATAATAATGAGATGATTACAGATGCACCCAACATTCCTTGGTCCCTTTCCT
The DNA here is from genome assembly GCA_025688845.1 of Cucumis hystrix. Taxonomy (NCBI): domain Eukaryota; kingdom Viridiplantae; phylum Streptophyta; class Magnoliopsida; order Cucurbitales; family Cucurbitaceae; genus Cucumis; species Cucumis hystrix. The sequence continues at coordinate 2,652,000 of CM046894.1, forward strand.
CTATCCATTTAAACCGATGGTTTCATTTCATGTTTTACATTGGTGGGCTAACATAACTAAGACATTTTGATATGTAGATTATTTGTGGAAAATGTTTACTCTCTTAGCTGCACTGTACTTTATTGTATTTTTGTGGAAAGGTGTTAATCAGTGACTTGATGCGATGCCATCACTTTGGGTTGTGATGGTCAGGAAGTATGCTTGGACAGAATAAATTTCACATCTTGAAGTCTTTTAACCCAATACGATCTTAAGGTGGATTATTGAGTGGTTAGGATGGGGGAGAAGGAAATTTTGATTTTGGAAATGAGAGTTGGAGAACCATCATTGCATACATGTCCAAGATTTCACTTCTTAATGCTATTTTTCCCAATATTATCTGGAAGTTAGAACTTTTGAGTGGATCTGATGGAGAATAAAAGCAAAATTGATTGTGAAGATATGTTGAGTTCTTATTGAAAAAGAAACCAAGTGCTGTGAGAGACATAGTGGCCACTTCAGGTAGGGAGTTGGAGAGCTATTGTATTCTATTTTTATCATGTTGAAAGATTCTAGTTTTATCTCGATAGAGTAAAAAAGGAAAATGGATTCTATATGTTGTACAACTGTGTCTTTGTGTTCTAAAGAAAATCATACCTATATGCATTTTTCGTCTTTTACGTGCTTTTGCTTCTCCATGTCCATTTATTATCGATAATTTCTATGCAATGGAACAAAAGACAAATACTGATGTGGATATTTCGGCTTCTTTGATTGGCAGGATATTTGGAACTGACAAAGGCTTCAGAAACTTGGAAGCTATAAAAAAGGCAGAAAATTGATGATGAGATAATAGAGAGCTGTTGAAAAAAGTCGGGTAAATTCGAGATAGGTTTCTAATCTATAGCCACATTTGAAAAGGTTTAGTTCTTCTGTATCCCCTTTCTTGTGTGCCATGATGTGTTTGGCGTCTTCTTCTTCTTTTTTTGTTGTTTAAATGTCAGTATTCTTTTCCTGAATCTAATGAAGTGCTGGCTGTGGAACTTGGCTTGTCATTTTCTTTTAGTTCAGTTTAACATATTTTGTGGTTCATATTTCAGTTGGCTTATTTAAAGAAACTTAATTAGCATGAACTATGGAGCAGAACATGATTGTGTTTTAATGTCTCTTACGAACTTAATTATGGTTTTATGGTGGTTGTGGAAGAGGTTGATGTTCATGCCTTAATGCAACAAGTGATGATATTGAGAGAACTTTTTGGCACTTACGAAATTGAAAAAGAACGGTTAAAATGTTATTTTGGTACTCCACTTAGGGGTGAGTGTGGTAGAAAACTTGATTGGTGAATCAAAGGCGATCGGTCGCATTCAAAGTACCATGTGGTGGTTTTTTGTGCAATGATTGTTCATCCTTCATGGTTGAAGGAGGTCGTAGGTTCGAGCTTTTGTTCATGCATATGCACAAACCCACTACTAGAAAATATGCTCGAATAGAACTGGAACCCACGACCTCCTTCAACCATGAAGGATGAACAATCATTGCACCAAAAACCACATGTTATTTTGAAAAATACCCACCTAATCAATGCAAATTGTAAAATTTTCAATTAAAATTTAGGGATAAAAGCTGTAAGCAGCGGAAGATTTTACATAACCATTTCTCAATTTAATTTGGAAATTCCAAAATACCTCCTTCAAAAGTTTGCTTTTCTTTTGAAGAGTCACTCACTTGGCTAAGCTTTTCTTTTTTTTACTTTCTCTCCTTACCGTTTAGCTCTTCTTCCCTCTTGTCGTCGGGTCCTACAACAAACTTTCATCTTGTACTCCTCTTATCCAAACACTTGAATTAGTCCTTCTTCCATCAAATTAGGTTAGCCAGCATTATATTTCTCCTAATCTCAACAGCTCCTTAGTGCATTACACGTTTTAGTTTAGTATTCTTCTTAAACCATGTTTAACTTAAACTTAACCTATATTTAACTTACTAATCATTCAGGTTAAACACTTAACCGATTTCTCCTCACCTAGCTCGTCACCTGATTATTGGTTAAGTGTTCATTGTTGCCTTCCCTTTTAGCGTTATCTTGTAGTACTGCGTTGCCTTTCTTCACAACACGTTGTTTGATTTCTTCATATTTTGCCCATTTCCTCGCGTTATCTCAAAACGCCTACTGAAGTATATTCCAAGTCCTCTATTAAAACGTGGGTTTCACATTCGTAATTAAATTAATTTACACTATTTTTCATATTTTGCTCGATATTTGCAATTTATAATTTAAGTCGATTAAACCACTTAATCCTTTTTTGCTTTTTCCCAAATATTAAACCTCTTAAAAGGGGTTTAGTCTTTCGAACAAAAAAAACTAATTGAAACCAATACTTTTATGTATTTTCCAATTACAAATCAAAATGTCGAATTTTATATTGAAAATTGATATTAAACTAGTAGATCGTGCTCGTTTGAGTTGGTTTTTCGATTTTTCTCATTTTTTGTCGATTGGATGACAAAATCACACGAACAAAAATAATAACAATAAATTTTCTCCCCTTTCTCCCTCAATTTCATCAATAAACACAAACATAATTACATAAAATGAGAATAGACAATCTATATAATCACTTATTATGGTCATAATAATTTCATTAAATATGCATTTCCTTTCCTTTTTATATCACTTTAAAGTTTAATGTTTGACATTTGAATCACCCACTTCATATATTTGACTTTGAAATAGCCCATTGGCATCTTCATACATCATCAACCAATTCATAAAGTAATTAAGGCTATTTAATTCTTTTAGCTACAATTCCAAGCCGAACACATAATAGAGTTTCTTCAAAATTCCCCTTTGATCCTTCAATTATATATGAATTTCAATAATGTAATGGTTTGGTGCTTAATTATACTTTAAATACGTTATGATTTAGTTCCAATAATTGAAGTCGATGTTTATCTTAACCCAAATATTGAAAGAAATAAAATTTGGAGCTTAATCTCGCATGACAATTTGCAAAACTATACTAAAGTAGTTTTGATGGTTGCAACTATACCCTTAAACATTCAAAGTTAAAAATTAAGCTTAAAAATTTTTAAATTGGACCATCAAACTTATATAATTATAGAAATTGCTTTGACTATTTAAGCTTTAGTATTCAATTTTCATCATTTGTAGATTTTTTCAGTTATGGTAAGTTTAGAAGGTCCAGTTTTAACTTTTTAAAATTTTAGGGGTCTTGGAAGTGTAATTATAACTACAATTATACTCTAGGGGATGATTTTTGCAGTTTGTCCTAAAATTTAATGTTAAGACATGAATAATACATATCGTTTTTTTTTCTCGCTATATTTAATTGTTGATTTCTTAATCACTCACTTTTTTACACATATTCTCCAAACTTCTACAAATTGTTCGATGTTTTCACCATTATAGATCTAAAAACCTAATGCTTAAGACAATTTTGCTTACTCTAACGTCTGAGTTTCGTGAGTAATTGTCTTCCACTTACTTTCTCATGAATGTAGCACATCGTCCACAATATTAACGAACTATACTTTGCATAAAAAAATCAAAGTTTTCAAACTAGAGAAATGTCTTTGAGAGAATCACAATGAAGGAAAAAGTTCCTAAGAGAAATTTGAACAAAAGACGTATTTATAAACTAGTTGTAGTCATTTAAATAATCGTCTCTTTTCCTCATTGATTATTTTCTAAAAAGCATCATTATTTATAAAACGATACAACTCTATATTAATGATCCATACCATTTATTTTTCATTTATTTCGAAGAAAAACTAATGCCTACATAAATTTTCTTTGGGAGAGCATCGTTTTTAATAAATAAATGTGCAAGTATATATATTTAATGATTTATTTAACTGTAGTTGGGTTCATGGAGATGATGGACCTTAAAAGAATACACGAAAAAAAAAATATGATTTTATTGTATATTTCTTTCCATTTTTAAATTGTTTACACATTTATTTTCTATTTTTACGAACCTAACTGAGCCATGAATTTTAAGATTAAAGTCTAAGAGGCTTCATCCTAAAAATGTCTTGAGGCTTCATCCTAAAAATGTCTAAAAAAAAGTAGCAAATTTAAAAGTCAAATTAAAAAAAAAATAATTAAAATTTTTAATTTATTTTACTATTTTTAAAAGTAGTCAGATATCTAACAAATTTTCTAAATTTGTAAGAGAAAATTACATGCGTATATATTATTTATAAAAATTAAACATTTTCTTCAAAGAAAAAAAAACATTTGTTACTTTATATTATGAGGTCGTCACTTAACAAATCTCAAAGACAAATCAGAGTCATTTCCACGTCACTCGAAAGAATATCAACCGTCCAAAAAGCCACCCTTTCAAACCTCAAATAGATTGACAATTAACTATAATTAATTTCAATTTCCATCTAAATTTGAATTAATGAAACCTCCTTCCCTAAAGAAGGATTCAATCTAAGTTCAAATATAGTTTCATCCTATAAAATGTCATTCATCAATCCATAATACTAAACGAATCATCAAATTATAATTCTAAACAAAACCAACATTACAAGTAATCAATCAATCTTATAACCCTAGACAACAATAACAATAACATATTTGATGTATGATATTATATGAAAATTTTGAGAAATCCATGAGAATGCATTGACATTGATAATTGATATTGATCACTTGTTAATTACACTTTTACTTTTGTTTTGTTTGTTTTTTCTTTTAAAAAAGATAAAGATTCTCAAGAAGAGAAATTACCTAAAATAAAACTCCATTTTCCCTTTCCTAATTTCTAGAAAAAGAAAAAAAAAAAAAACTTTTGTTTAATCTGAAATTTTCAAATTAAATTCTTTGTACTGAATGGGGGAAAAAAGAAAAGAAAAGAAAAAAGATTCTAAGGGTAAGTGTCCCTCTTAAGGTCCACCACCACAACGCTCACGTTGTCCGTACTGTGCCTAGCCAACGCCAGCTTCGTCAGCAGCATCGACGCATCGTTGCAGGCCTTGTCGGCGTTTCCTCTCTCCTCCCCTTCCGCCGCTGTCTCCGCCTCCCTCGACGGCGACACCGGTGACCTCTCCTCCGCCTTCCCTCTCAAGCACATGCTTGCCACTCCACATGCCGTCTCATTCGGCACCACATCCCATAGTCCATCGCTCCCTAATATCAAACACTCATCCTCCGCCGTACGATTCGTTATCGTCACCTCTGGTTCCGATATCACATACGGTTTCAGATAATTATCGCCTGAAACAAATCAAATTCCTCGTTAAGAGTTTTGTTGTTCGGTGTGTTAAAGTCAGCGCCTCGTTGATTTGATTTTTGCTTACCTATGGCTCTTGACATGGCGAGAACTCCGAGGACTCTCGGTCCGTCCCAGTAAATCACTCGTCCGCCGGCTTCCTCGATCCGGCTACGTTCATCGGGACGATCCGGCTGTAAGATTTTAAAACAGTTGATTAATGGAAATTGAAAATCGAAGGATTAGTCAATTAATTAGCACTTAAATCTGAGTACTAACCTTGTGATCGGAGGAGAGAGGGATGGCCTTTCCGTTACGGCAGAGAACGGCTCTGGAATCGCCGCAGTTGGCGACGATGATCTTATCCGGCGTCACAATTGCGACGACGGCGGTAGATCCAACGGCATCGCAATCCGGCGACTGTAGTTCGCATCTACAGTTCGCAACCACTTCTTCATTGTTTCGCGCCACAACTTCGTTGTCCATTCTCCAGAAGGTTCTCTTCATAGTACGGTCCCACCGCGACGCCGTCTCCGCCTCTGTCTCCGCCGCACCGGTGGCGTCTTCCTTCTCATTCTTATCTAACTCATCTTTTACCAGTTCATGCAGCCGCTCCTTACACCTCATCGCCACCTAACACACCCGAAAAACCTCCCGTAAATATCCCCAAAAATTCGCCGTAAAAGAAGAAAGTCAATGACCTAATTATTTTACTACCAAGTTGCAATTCCTTTTGTTTCTTCTACTAATCAAACGGAAATTAAAGCTAATTAACTAGAGTTCAAGAGAACAAGTAATTAGAGATCTTACATGAGAACAGCCATGGCCGTCGTAAACACCGAAGAAGTGCAACATATCATTAGCTTCCTTCTCCGTGGAACAGAGCGATGGATGAACCGCCACCGCATCCTCCATCTCTCTTCTCCTTCCACAAACAGAAGAGAATCCAAATTTCGGAACCACTACCCCACAAGAAGATTCCCTAGACAGAGGAATCGAAACCTCCTTCGTCGAAACCTCTCCAACCACAAATCTCCCAACGGTTTCTTCTTCTCCCGAATCACAATTCTGAACCGCGTTATCACAATCTCTAGAAATCAACGTAGCTCGATCCTCCAGCTTCTGCCGTTTCGCAACAGTCTCCGTCTCGGACGGATCAACCCTGGTAACAAATTTACATCTCCTGATCTCCATTCTCCGACGTCTAGCCACACGCGAGCTCGGCTCACAAGACGACGACGCCTCACTCTCACTCATAACTTTACAACAAATCTCCGCCATTACTAATTCAACAAATCTCCCCTCCCTTCCCTTGCCTAGCCTTAGCCGCAGTGCAATTGATTAAAGTTAAAGCCGGTAACGACGGTACGGGCAACGGAATTGAAATTAAAAAAGAAAAAAAAACAACAACAACGAAAGAAAAGCAGATGAAAAGAGAAGAGTGGTTCCGGCGGAGGGGGGATGGTTTAAAAAGGAAGGTTAGATAGAAAAGAAGGGGAAATAAGAAAAATAGAGATTAGGGGAAGAGAGAGTGAGAAAGATGGAAGGAGGTGGTAAAGTGCGTGACGTAGTGGAAAGGGAAATGAGAGCCGTTGATTGAGAAAGAGTGGGTTGATCGGAAGAGGACACGTATGGAATTAGTTTGGGGAGGTGGTGGAAACGTGGCCCAATAAGATTGGAGCAGCGCGACAAGAGAGAGACTTCCTTTTTGACACGCATGTGGTCCTTGGTGTACTCTGTGAGGCGTCCCTATTTAAAAATAACAATTTCCCAATTCAATATTAAGACGACATAGCTTACTGACACGTGTCGGAATCCTGGAATACGAGATTACAAAAATTAAAATAAATAAAAATAGAGGGAATTTTATTTTATTTTATTTTTTTTGTTTATTCGGCTATAGCTTTTGATGGCCAATGAGAATTGAGTACGTGTTGGGGTAGATGGACCCATGGGTGAAATTTAAAAAAATGAAAAGAAATATCTGAGAAAAGAGAAGGCGGAAGATGGGAACGTGGCGTTCTTAAGAGGACTCGACCCGACCCGGTTGGTACAAGGGACACGTTTCCACCATATGCCACTTTTACCTTTCTAAATCTTCTTTTCGTTCATTAATTCAACACATTCACAAATTTGTCACACCCCTATTTTCTAAATTCATACCTTTGAAATTTCTTTCTAGTTTCATAGTTAATAAGATATGAATATTGATTGCTTTCTTTTATGTACACGCCTGCTTGATTGAGATTTCATTGACAGTTTTTAAAAATTGATGATTTAACTTTAATGTTTGGATTAAAAATAATTAAATTATCGTTATTTTACACTATCATAGTAATAAGCATATTCTAACTACAGTTTTCATGTTTTTTTACAAATGTTAGGCTAATTAATTAACTCTATTTTGGACCTTCTTCTAGAAAAATTAATTGCAAACTTCATGAACTATGAACTAAATTGAAACCTCATTAACCCAAAAGTGTTTATAAAAATTAAATTCAAATTACCTTCTTCCCAAAAAGTTCTTGGTTTCCACTTAGTAACAATTTAATTCAAAATTTATGGACCTACATGTATTACAAACTTACTCTCAATCTAAAACCAAATTTCTATTATTCTACCATTAATTTTAAACTTTTTATAGTTCAATACACATTTAAATTTTAGAAGATTTCATTTGAATTTTTCGATTGAAGATAGTCTAAACAATTTGAGCTATGTTGAACTTACCTTTAGTTGACGTTATAGCAAACTTTTATCAATTTTTTAAATTACTCAATTTTGAATGATCTTTTTTTTTTTTTTATTAAAAGTCAAATTTGATTGTAAATAGTGATTATATTATAAGACTGCAAAGTTAATATAGATCAACTGTTATATAGTATTGGTTAACTACAAACAAATCAAAGGATACGAGTTTAATTGAAAAAAATATATATGTTTATGGTAGGATAATAATTCATTTTTTCGTTTTTATATTTTAAGATTAATTATCTACTTAACGTTTCTTTAATAAATTTCACATTTTAAACATACAATTTAATATCATCTTGTATTTCTAATTATTTTAGAATTGTTCAATCTTCATTCCTACTTCTTAAAATTTTTCACTTGTGGTTGAAATTATCTTAAACTAATTACTAGTTCAAAATTAATGTTTATTTTAACTGATTAAATAATTAATAATAATAACTTTCATGCAAATATTTTAAAATTATTAAATTTAAATATTAAATTAATACAACTCAACTAATGATAGATAATAGTAACAGTAAATTGTAAAAAGAATATATATCATTCAATCGTTTGGAAAAAAATTAATAGATAATAATAGCAGCAACAATAATAGTAAGACTATAAAGTAAACTTGAACTTGCTAGTACGAACTCGAATTATGATGTCTCTTTAATCGATAGTATAGAGATACATTGTTGAACAGGTAGTTGACATCAAAATACAATGTATTATTAAAAGTGTTTAACGTCGATTGAATATGATATTCTAACCAACTAACCATTTAAGTCTTTAGAAAAATATCATTTTACTTATAAAGAATTATATGAGATTAGAGTTTTAAATTTGTTTGGAGTAATTAAATTGGAGAATTAAATTTATAGTAAACTATATAACTTATAAATAAACACAAAGTTATAAATGTGAGGTAGTTTCATGCTTTCAAGAGGCATAATTAATGTATCAAATGTTTAGGGTATAATGAGGGTGTGGCAAAATCATTTCCAAAACTTTTGGAAATAATAATAATAATTAAAAAAAATTATATAAAGGGTCAATAAATCATAAATTAATGTTAGGAGGATTGCTAATATACCTAACATGATAAAGCTTAGCATAATTAATTATATGATCAAAAGGTTTGAGTTTATCTAACCTTTTAAACAATTCAAAAATAAATGTTTCTTTATTTGATTTTTAAACTTTTGATCATTAAATAATTCATAGCCTTTATTTCTATTTTTATCTTTTATCGTAACATGTGTATTAACTATTGATGTTAAAATATAAACGAAAAATGCACTTGATCTGTAACGCCCAGTAAGATGTGGTTCGAGGACAAACCAAGCGGAAGTTGGTGGGCATGTAACGCCCGAGATTAGGAGGGAGACATGAATGAACTGGTATCACATCTGAATGAGAGAGATCCTGAGGACATGAAAGTAATGTTAAGAAAGACTTAAAAGAATTAAAAGTGACTACCTATACCAACAAGGTGCACATTTCTTTTCGGTGACTTGATCATTGAAACTTCAAAGTTAAGCGTGCTTAGCTTGGGGTAATTCTATGTTGAGTGACCTCCTGGAAATTTTTCTAGGATCCATGATAGTAAGGATGATGCTGCCAGGTCGCAGGGGATAGTAAGGATGATACATACACACTTTCACGAGGCCAACAAGCAAAACAAGCTAAGGGGCGTTCTTCTTACTTTCATATCTGGCTAACTGTCACATTCGACCTTTTTTCTAGAACGATTTGTTGAGTTTAATTAGGAGCATGCATGAGACATTTTCTATTTTACTAAGGTCAATTGAGTACGTAAATTTGAATCATATTAAAATGAAGAAATTACACTCCCGGGTTTAACCAACCCTTATAAAAAAGTTTTAAACCAACCAAACACATATTTTAACCTAACCTAACTACCCAACCCTTATAATATGGATTGAGTAGTCTCTATTATTTGAGGTCAATCCATATTCTTACATCCCTAATTAGCATTAAAAATCGTTGAAATAATTTTTCTTCGATAATCTCATACAAGATCGACCATCGAAATTTAAACTTATCGATTGTTTTAAACGTATTCGTGGAGGTAAAAAATTTCTAAAAAAAAAAATAGTTTTGATTTATATGGGTAGAAAAGAAGTAATTTTGAAAATGTTAAAGAGAGATGGAAAGAGGGAATGGAAGACATCACAATCAAAATTAATAATTAGAATGGAAAGACGAAAATACCCTGAAAACGGTAGGCAAATGAAATCATGGAAGGAGAGATTATGTTGGGGACGTGGCGGAGTATGATTTGAGAAGCGGTGGTGGGACCGGTTAGTTAAAAAAAACTTTTTTTTTTTCTTTTCTTTTTAAAAAGAAAAACGGAAGAAGGAATAAGGAGAAGGGTCCACGTGGAAAGTAGGATTTTTGGTTTCGGGTAGCGGAGTTTGACGTGGACATGTCATTTGAAAAAATGCCACGTGATTAGTAAGACAAATATTTATTTAAATCTCCCCATTTTCCTGACACGCATCCCCACCCCCCTCTTTTTCCCTTTTCCAAACATATTTATTATTCTTATTACTCTCTTTTATATTTTCAAAATTACCAAATTATTTACTTTTTAACAATTTCAACAAAAGAAAACCTCAACATTTTATCCTTTAGATTTCTTTTCAATATTTTCGCATGTACCAATATCTAACTATTTTTATTTTATCAATTATTAATATCTAACTATTTTTTTTAACTAAATAAAAAAATGTAAATCTCAAATATTTTGATGTTTTTGTTATATTTATAAAAAAAATTCAAAATTTTAAAGAGTAATCAAAATATTTACCTCCTACACTTTAGATGTTTGGTTAATAATTATATCAATTTAAATGGATTACAATTCACGTTTTTTCAAATGGTCAATACATTTTGAATGCTGATGTGAAAATTGAAATAATAAAATCAAGCAAAATGCATGGATAGTGTTTAAAAGAAATCATAATTGAGTGTTTGAATTAATTTTCTTATGAATGTTTGAGAGTTTCATTGACAAACAAAATGGAGTAAATCAATACACCAATGAATGTTTATTATTTAAATTCATAGCGTTATTAATTTTAACTTTAAATTCACGTTACTCTCCGAGTTTAAAAGCTTTTATTTATATTTTTTTTCCCTTGAAAATGATTTAAATCATACATTTTCAAATTTGTAAGAAACATTAACTTTTTGAACCGATGAAAATATTTATAAAAAATAAAATAACAAAATTTACAATTTATAAGTGATCACATAATGGTTTCTTTATTTTGTTCTACTATATGCATTTTAGAATCATTAAATTTAAAAAGACGCCATGATTAAATCATCACCGATTAAAGTTCACGGTTTGAATTTTTTTTCTATATAAAAAAAAAAAAAAAAAAAAAACCTTTTTTCACCAACATCTTAATTCTCAAAATCAAATTGTTTAACTAAAATTTAGAAAATTTCTAAAGAGAAAAAGGGAAATAGATTACAAATAATAAAGCCTATATTCTTAACGTGGTTCTTTCTTAGAGCATAATTATTCAAAAGACATAATAATATAAATGTTGAATATTTAATTTATAAGAAAAGACTAAATTTTGACATCAAACCCTTTTATTATCAATAATAAATATTATTATTTATTGGTAAAGAGAAAATTGAAAGCACATGTGAAAGTGTCATCATCACATACCACATTTTCATTTGACTCAATATATATACATATAATATATGATCATTTGATTTCTTGAGTTACACCCTTTTAAAGATTTTTATGTCAATAATGCAATTCTTATAATTAAGACATCTCATTTTTCACTCAAAGCCCTAAGCCTTCCCACCTAATAATAATCTGAAAATTACAAAAATATCAATCACATTCTATTATTAATATATATAACAAAGATATTTCAATGTTTTAATATTTATCTCTTTGGTTATCTTTGTTTTTTTTTTTTTTTTTTTGGAGAATTATCACTTTGGCTTATTAAGACCTCCAACTCATCCCTATTCCAACACTTCAATTCTCCCAACAAGTAAGGTGAGAGGTAGGATATTATTATTAGTTTGAGAAAGGGGTAGCTACAAAATGATATTTTTCTTTTCATCAAATAAATATCACTACAATCATTGCCATATTTATTTATTACAAAAGAGGATTAATTTTTTTTTCAAATTTTGTTTACCTAAAGTGTTGAAAAAATTTCAATTATAAAACTAAGTGATTTAATGAAAAATTATTAATAATTTTGTTTCCTATTCTAAATTTGTGTTTGGTAGCAAATACTTTTATTAAGTGATTTAATGAAAAAACTTGCGTTTTGCATTCAAAAGTTGTGTTTGGAAGCAAATATTTAATATATAACTATAAAACTAAGAAATAATTATTCATTCATTTAGTTTAGTTTAGAATAGGGTTATTTCTAAACATTGTAAAATAAATTAAAATATTTATAAGATATAACAAAATTTTGAATTCTATCTATAATAGAAATCTCGATTTCTATTACTGTTTATCAACATCACGGATAGAAAAAAGTATATGAGTGTTTATTCTTAATAAAATTTAAAATTTTATTTTACTATATTTTGTAAATATTTTGTCAAAATTTTTCTTTTCAATATTATATTGATAAAAGTCTACGAATGTAAATGTATTTTATTATATTTATAAATATTTGAAAGATTTGGTTAGGTTGAATATAATTTGGATTAGGAGAGTAAAGTGGGGGAGAATGATTAGAAGTGGTGGAAGGAAGGTTCCTAAAATCCGTTAACAGTGGAAACGTGTAATTGGTGAGGGGATGAAGAAAAGAGGGTAGCCATTATCCATATCCGTTAAATTCCGACGACGAGTAAAAGAGGAGAAACCCAGGTGGCAGTAGGGTTCCGATACGGCGGCGACACGAGTCGCGGGGGAAAGGGGGGAGTTGGGGAAAAGGGAGATACGTGGAGGGGGGGAGCGGCGCATGGAAGGCAAATTGCGGGGCGGCGTAGGATTCAGTGCCGGCGGTGGGAAATGTGTAAGTCAAGGTGATGAGAGAGATAGAGTTAGTGAGTGGGTGTGTGGCAGTACAGATTTGTTTTGCTGATTTTATGGGCTTTTATCTTCCTTTTCTATTCTCTCCTAAAACACAACTGTACTCCACTATATCAATGCTACAATTGGAGTCAAGGATATCATGTCTTTTATATATATATATATACATATCTCTCTCTTTCTCTATTACTTTCTGCCTATCAATGTATCACTATCACACCTCACACTATGACCTCATTTACCACTTATATATCCATTGTTTAAAGACTTTGGAAACACATTATTGAAAATATGAGCTCATCTCAACTTGAGATGCATGAAGAATCGAGAAGAAAACGTAAATAGAATCGTAATACATGAAAACAGGTTAGGATGGAAAACTGTGGGAACAAAATAGGTTTACGGTTATGTAATCGAGTCCAAAGCACTCGATCAATTCAAACATGGGTTTTGGATTACATTACAATCCAAACTCATCTCATTAGTTAGTGTCATTCGAATAGTCTTACATAAAAATATTTGTGTGATTGTAAGAGAATTTTATTGGTGAATCAATTGAGCAAATGTAATTGGATTGCTTTTGATCATGTTTACTTAGAATTATGAATTTTTGACATCTGATATTACTGTTACCGTTCGATCTGAATGGTAACGATAAAGATAGTATTGATTCGATGTAATAATTAAATGTAATTATATTGTTGACCTTTTCTTTCACGATAAGATTATGTTCGTTGGTTACTAATTTTTCATTATATAAACAAATTGGACCAACTTCTCAAATTACCATTAAACAATGTCTTTTTACCACTTCATTCTTAGTATTGACTTACACGTAGAGACTTGATGATGCCACAAAAAAAGGTACACGTTTTAATTTACTTTAATCTGGTGTGTTGTTCTCTCAAGATGAAGTGATCTCTACTTTGGTAGTCGATTATTACTCCATGGCTTGTAAAATAGTTAATTTCATTTGGTGTGTTGTTATTTAGACTCAAAATAAATTTGATCCCATTTACCTTACTCATTTTAGGATATTTATAATAAAAAATAACACATAAACTCTTACTTTTACTAAAAAATGTACCAAAATATATATCAAATTAATGCACTTTGCAACATGAATATTATTAATAGATTAAAATGGTATTTAACTTAATAGTTAAACTCACCCTCTTCTACTTAAATGATATGACATGTACATTTTTAAAAGATTTGGTTCATATTGGTCTCTATACTTTAAAACGTTCATTTTAATCTTTTGCATTTTAAACTTTTGCTCATTTTAATTTGTGTACTTTAAAAACGTTCATTCCGACCCCTTCTTTTTCATTTTTAAGAGAATCAAAATGATAACATTTTAAAAGTTCAACGATCAAAATAGGTCAAAGTTGAAAGTACACGAGAACTAAAACAGACATTTTAAAAATACATAAACTAAAATGAACAAAAGTTAAAAGTATATATAACAAAATAAACATTTTAAAAATATAAAAATCAGAATGAATCCAAGTGAAAATAATAATAATAAGAAGAAGAACCAAATGGTATATAACAAAGAGTAGATTGAAAGAAACCAAATTTCCCTCTTCAACCAATTATATAAATTGGTTGGTAGTATATATATTTTTAAATGATTAAAACTCTATCATACATATATAATAGATACTTCAAATCAATAGGAAATTTGTAATTAGGTGAGTCATGACTATAATATAGTTTATTATTATTTCATTTTATATATATACTAAGGTTTAGACATATGTTGATCCATTTTAATATATACATATATATAATATTTGATTTAGTATGTGGTTAGAAATAATTGGGAAGCCATGAAATGGTTGTCATATTCAATTATTATTGCTAGTGCCACATGGCATTTTAGTGTGATGTTTGGTATTACATACCTTTTCAAATAAAATACATCAACTCCATGAAAACATGTTTTCCCTTTTTCCTTTTTAAATATGTATGAATTTTAAAATACCTTTTCATTTCATTTAGGAAATAAATTGTAAATTAGTTGAGAAAGTTTAAATCGTTAGTAAATATAACAAAATTTCATATTATAGTAATGATAGACACGGTAACGATTAGTAACATCGATAGTAAGAATGATAAACCAAAAAACCGAGTCGTCTAAACTAAAGGTGGTTGGTCGAAGATAAGGAGAGTTTCGATCGGTGTTGGTTTGGCAAAGATCTAAATTGATAACTTTTTTTAAAAAAATTCATAGGTTTAAATTGACCTAAATTGACCAACCAATAGTCGGTTTTGTCCCTTTTGTGGTCGAGATCAGTTTGAAGATTTACTAAACTGATTATTGTCAGTTCGATGTCAATTTAATTGAAAGATCGACTCTAATTAACTGACACTCACTTCTAATTGATAGACATAGACAGAAGTTTGTCGATATCTATCCTAAATCGAATATGAATTAAGGAAAAAAAAAAAAGCTAAAATCCTGTATGGAAATTATAAATAAATTTTATTCCAACTTTCAATTGTTCTCTTTTTCTTTTGTCAAAACAATTATGTGTATATATATATTTAAGATGTATAGATTGCATTATTTATTAAAAGTCTTATCCACTGAATGTGTCTCTTCATGCTGACAAGGCACCAGCTGGTTGCTCTTTAAGTCTTTTTCTAAATTCCAAAGCTTTTCCTTTTTCTAATTTTAAAAAACCATCACATTTTCTTTTACAAAATTAAACCCATCAAAATAATTATATCTATTTTAGTCATTCTACTTTCATTTTTGTTTTTAAAAAACGAGCAATTGAATCCTTTAGAAATGAAATGAAAGAAAATGAAAATAAAAATATCAAAATGATTAATTTTTTAAAACTCATAGAGTTGTAATTGTTATGTATTAATTGGACTAATTTTGATTTGGTTTGTCACACTTAAATATGTCATGGGTGCCCCCTCATTTAGCTTAAAAATCCTAATGGGCTTTGGTTTTGGTGGGCCCTCCATTTTGAGCCCAACCCAACAAAGAAAAAAAAAAAAAAAAAAAAACTCTTCCACTTGACAAAGAGAGTTTTATGGCCAAAGTTGTTAGAGAATATCATCATATCACCTTGCAACATTAGGTTAATAATGCAACATATACTTATACAATAACTTTTCTTTTTCAATTTGAGAATAACATTCTCCTTTTTCTTTACAATAAGTTTCAAATGTTCGGGAGGTATTCAGAAAAGAGAATAATACATATTTTGAGTGATAACTGTATAACAAAAAACGTCTGCAAAGACTTTGTCCATGTTTCTCTTAAGATTTCTAATGTTTATTTATTTATATATTTTCTTTTTGTGTTTGGTAAAGACCGGAATTATTTCAGTGTAAGTTTGTAAAAATTATTGTAGTTGAGAAAGAATTGATGCGATTGCAATTTCTTTTACTTTATTTGGTGGACCAAAATTATTATTGTTTTTTTTTCTTTTTCGATTTTTGAAATTTCTCAAGTATTTATTATTCTATTCTAATTTCTAGATTATTCTGATTTTATTCGTGCAATCAAAGTATGAGTCTTTTTTTTTTTTTTTGCCCTAAAAGAATCATCAAACTTATTCTATAAGACAAACACTAGCATAATATAAGTGTTTTGTTTAAGCCCATTCAATCCACAAATACAACTTTTGATGAAAGTGAGACACTTTGATCGAAATCTAATGGTTAGATTTATGGGCATTTCATCATAAAACCCATTTGAGTTCATCATGCTTAATGAGGTAACCACTTCAAGATTGAGCACCACACAAAATCATTATCTTTATGCACCCTTCCATTTTCCTTTTATGAAGGCAACACCATTAATAGTGATACCCAACAATTATATTGTCAAATATTGCCCTTGCCAACAAAGAAACCACTTTCTCCGACACTTCTTTTTCATATCTTTGACACGATACACATTCATATTTTCAATATAATTAAAATTTGAATCAGAATATTTTTTTTGACCTTCATATGACTGATATTGAAAATGTTGTTAAGAAAAAACTCCAGCGTGAAGTTTACCACACTTTAATGGTCGAGTCAAAGAGTGAAAGAGTAGAAGTTCCAAGATCTGTGAAAGAAAATCAACTTATTTTTTCAGAGCTATATTCATATATATTTTTGTTTAACATAGAAATTTATCAAATTAGGGTAAAACAGATCTAATTTATGGATTAACGAGATCAATACATGCATTAGGTGCATCCCATATTTTGTAAGACTAGTCAAGTTCTCACCTTACTAAGACAAAGCATAGGATGTTAGCCTTAGGGTGTGGTTTCGTCTATAGTGATCTCATTTTTTTTTCCCAATATAACTACCTATGTAATTCACCAAATCTTTGTTATAACAAGTAGTTCAAAAGAATTTAGAACAATATATTCCATATATAATTACAGTTTTAATGGAACCACGCACCTTTAAAATAGAAGATCATATCAATTATCGTTGATACAATAGTTGAACTTAGAAGCTTCAAAATTAAACTTATAATTTACTCAAATTTTGGTTATCTTACTAATAATATATCATTTTCAACAAAACTTAATCCCACTAACCGCCCCATGACATTAAATTTATTCTTATTCTTTATGGACCCAAAACGACGTGCAAATATCGTCAACTCCCTAATATTTTATGTCGTTTTGGCGTTGACGAACTTTGAACGATATGTCGTTTTCCTTACCAATATTTGAATAATAAAAAAAATAAAATAAACGACAGGTCGTCAAAGTCACGCACCAATAATTCGAACGTATGATTCATAATCGCTTGAAAAGTGCGTGAGAAAGGATTCCCTTTTCAGTAGTTGGCCGGCAACGAAACGCAACGATCAAAACAATTCAATTCTTTTATTACTATTCTTATTCTTATTCTTATAAATTCTATCTCTTTTTTTTTTTGCCCTTCAGATTAACAACGAATCCTTCAAGGCAACAAAAATAAGGAAAAAAGTTCCCCATTTCCTACCATATTTGTAAATTCTTTGAAATTTTATCCCTTTTGAATCAAACCCGGAATTTATTTTTTCCCTTTTCGATCGCATTAAAACCCTTTCGTTTCGTTTCGTTTCGTTTACCCTTTTTAGGAATTTGATCCTTTATTAGGTAATGAATTGTTTTGCTATATTGTTCTGTAACTTTCCTTTTTTAAGAATACGTCTGTTTCCTTTTTGTAGTGGGTCGCGGTTATTTTGTAGAAATTGATATCCTGGACCTCTTTGTTCTTGTTGATTATACGATTGAATTGTGCATTGTATCGATTCCTTGTTCATATGTTCGTTTTGGGGATTGATCGACCCAGAATAGCGATTGTTGCATATTTTCTTGGAGGGGCTTGGTTTTTGAATCTTTGAGCATTTTTTAATTGTTAGTTCTTGTATGTTTTTTCTTCTTCAGATATCCTTTTGTAGTTTGGTTAATGAATCTTACTTTTGATTCTTCTTTTTGCAGGTTTTTTCGTATTGATTTATATATATTGGATAGGTTAAGGAAATGGGGGAGGAGGAAGTGCTTATTTTGAAAACAGAACACTGGGATGATATTAAGATGCCAATAGTTGCTAAGAAGAGGAATGTTGTTATTCCCACTTCCACTTCCTCAGAAGTTAAATGTTGCAATTCTGGCTGTGCTTTTTCCAGATTAGAACATAGTAATTTGGAGTCAATAAAGCGTTCTAAATCAGCTATGAAGCTTGGTGGATTGATATTGTTTTATACTATAGCTATAGTAGTGGAGATTATTGGTGGTTTGAGAGCTAATAGTCTTTCTGTAATGACAGATGCAGCTCACTTGCTTAGTGATGTTGCTGGTTTCTCTGTTTCCCTCTTTGCAGTTTGGGTTTCGGGTTGGGAGGCGACACCGCAACACTCGTTCGGGTATAACCGTCTTGAAGTTTTAGGTGCCCTTGTGTCTGTACAACTTATATGGCTGATTTCTGGGATATTAATCTACGAGGCGATTGACCGGATTCTTGCACAAAAGACTAAGGTGGATGGTTTCCTTATGTTTGCCGTTGCAGCTTTTGGATTCCTTCTTAACTTGTTTATGGTTATTTGGCTTGGCCATAGCCACCACCACCACCACCACCACTCTCATTCATCTCATTGTTGCCATCATGATCATCACTCTCATTCTCATTCTCATCAGAATCACTTGGAGCATGAGGAAGAGGAGATTTACACATTAACCAAACAAGAAGGTGCTTCTTTGGGATCAAAGGACAATAGTTCAACGTTGAACATAAATCTCCAAGGCGCTTATCTTCATGTGATTACTGATATGATTCAATCTATTGGTGTGATGATTGCTGGATTCGTTCTTTGGTTTAAACCCGAGTGGATCGTCGTAGATTTAATCTGCACTCTTGTATTTTCTGTTCTTGCTTTAGCTACTACTTTCTCTATGCTTAGACATATAGCTGTTATATTGATGGAAGGAACACCTGGGGAGGTCCATATTGAGAGCTTAGAAAATGACATCAAGAACATAAAAGGAGTTTATGATTTGCATGACTTGCACATTTGGTCCATAACGGTTGGAAAAGTCGTGTTGTCGTGCCACGTTGTTGCTGAAGCCGGAGTTTGTTCTAGGGAGCTAATTTTGAAGATTAAAAGCCATTGTGAAAAGAGATACAATATAGTCCATACCACCATACAAGTTGAGTAAGGAGAAATGGGGAAATAAGAGCAAAAGAAAGGGAATGTAACAAAGTGTACTTGTTGCCTTGGTATAATTGAGTTATCATTCAGGTGACATAACATCTCCTCTTCTTCGAATTCAAGAGTTCAACAATATGCGATATGAGGAGCTTGAATTTTTTATCTTTTGGCCGGGAGTAGATTATTCGTGTTCGTAACATCTTGTTATTTCTTGAGCATTAGAAAAGCTGACGCATTAGAAAAGCTGACACATTAGAAAAGTTGACGCATTAGAAAATAGTTTTATACACAATGGACATTCATTTTATTTGTTCATTGTTCTTAAAGTTCCAATCACCAATAATTGTTTATCAATGAATTCTCTGATCTCACATCCCCTCAAGTTTGATAAAATTTCACAATGGGTTATGATTTGATAAATGTGTATCTCTAAAACATTGGGATTATAATTTAATTTCTATTTGGATTTTAGTTTTGAAAGCCTCATGTTGTTTGATTTATAAGTAGACCTTAAACGTTTGAATTTGGTTTCAAAATTGTCTCTAGTAGAGTTGGTGTTAGATGACTTGACAGATTGTTGGTGTGGTAGATAACACGTGTTTTCTAAACTTTCATGATACCAAAATTTTAAATCGCTTTGAATTATATATACTTGAAATAGGAACTTTTTAAATATTGAGTTAAACTTTTTTAAAACTCTCTTTAGAATATGTTTATTTTAAAAATCAATTCGAACAAGTCCTTGATAATTATGATCTTTTCCTTTCAATCACAAGAAAGAATATGTTATATTTTCTTTTTGGTTTATTACTATCATTTAGGAATCAAAAGTGGAATAAAATCTGTGTGTTGATATTATCTCCTTTTTATGCATTCCAAATGTGTAGAAGAAAAGACAAGGTAAAAGAATAAACTTTATGGAGAAATAAAGGGAATATAGAACAAAATAAAGTGTGTGATACTCTTTGCCCTTTCAAAAGAAACCTAAAAATTCCATTCGTATATATATATATATATATATATATGTATATGTTTGTGTATGTGTATATATTTTGGGACAAAGATACTAAAAATTCATTCTAGATTTTGAAATGGGTTTTTTCTTTTTAAAATAGTATTATATTTTAGGTAGAAACAAACAAGACTAAGATATCATTTTGATATTTGAGATTTAATCTTTATTCCTTTTTAGACTTTTATGATTTTACATATCTCAAATTTAGTCTTTCAAAGTTTATAATTATTTTTATTTATGAAAAAAAGTGATTTTACATTGAATCATTAAGGGAGAGGGAGCATAGTGAGATTTGGTCTTTTAACTAGATTTCTTGCACTCGTTTGAGCTTCAATTTCGAAGCTTTTTTTGTAATTACTCAATTGGTAACATTTTACTTGGTTTGTCCCTTTATGTTAGTAGGAGAGTTTTGGTGGGTTGGTTATTTTGTATGCATTTGTATTCTTTCATTCTTTTTCAATAAAAGCACTTTGGTTCATTAAAAAAAAAAAAGATACACAAAAGTTAATGTCCTTATTTAAAGGAAAAGCCAACAAAAAAGGGATGAAAAGACCATAAAAGATAGTCTCCATCTTCACAAGATGAAGACCCGTTCCTAAGTCTCTCTCCATTTTTCTAAATGGAATGCTAATAGAGACACAATTTTAAGATCTATGAGAAGTGCAACGACTAAAATTGGATTTTGAAAGTATATGAAACAAAACATATAAAGTACGAACCAAACTGTTATTTTTCATATCTAGAATCTACTTTATGTCTTGAGTTTCTTGAACCAGAGAGAATTCCATGTCACCTTTATTGTTCTCCAAATAATAATTTTGCCGGACATCGAATATGTATTAGTGACTACAACTTTCAATTTTGTATTCATAAGGAGATCGTTTGACCCACTAGATTCTCAAGCCATATTAAATACTATTGAGCTTTGCATATTTATTGAGTAACTTTACCTTTTCTCTTTTTCTATTTTTTACATTTATCGAAGAAATTTATTTTATGTTTTATTTCTATATTTCATATTTATCGAAGAACTTCATCTTATAACTCTACACCTAAAACACAAATTTATTAACTAGCCTTAGTGAATTTTAAAGAATCCAAAAACTCAAAATAAGGGTGATCATCAATTGGTTGGAGTCGTTTTCCAACAAAACTACCACCGAACCGACTATGATTGATTTAGTAGATGTTCAAACTAACTCTGACCATGAAAGAGTACAAACAAATAATCGTTCGTACAATAAGTTGATTTAGATTGTTTTAAGCTTTTGAAATTGTTTAAAAATGATGTCGGTTTGGAATCTAAATCGACACTGACTGAATCCCTCCTCATCTTCGATCGACTCCCCCTTAGTCTAGAAGGACTAAGTTTGTAATCATAAAAATTAAAAGACAATGAAGACAAATAGATAAAAGTTGAGGGACTAAAGTGGTAATTTACCATTTTTGATGACTTAGACTACAATTTAGCTAAGAGTTTGTTGTGAATGTTAATGTGATGACAAAGAAGACCAAAACAAGAATCGAAAGCTTTCTCTTCAAAGGGAGAGGGAACAAGAATCTCTCTCAACTACGAGCGAAATGAAGAAGGAAGACACTGTAAAATTGATCAGCGCTGAAGGTTTCGAGTTCGTGATTCACAAGGATGCTGCCATGGTTTCTCAAACGATTCGAAACATGCTTACTTCCCCAGGTTTCCCTTTCTCATTCTCACTTTCTGTACATCAATCCATTTTTTTTTGAGGCATACGATCTCATTTTTTTCAATCCTTGTTTATGTATGATGAATTTTGGTGAAATTTTGGAATAATGGGTGTTTTATTTTGGATTTCCCCCCCATGTTTAGGGCTTTGTTTTACTGTTTTCGTTTTCATGGATAGGAAATTTTGCTGAATCGCAGCATAGAGAAGTGACTTTTCCTGAGATTAGTACCACCATTCTCGAGAAGATTTGCCAATATTTTCACTGGAATCTTCAATTCGCGAGGTTTTCATTTCTTCTTTCTTATGTCAATTTTTCTCTGTTTCTGATTATTCTGTCATGAACTGCCTTACTTTCTGGTTATTTTGCTTAAACTGGCCATATTCTGATGGTTACTATTTGAAAATGTATATTGTTTACAGAAAATTTTGATGCTTAATGTATGTTTGAATCGATTTTCTAAGTGCTTAAAAAAGTGCTTTTAGGCGCAAAGAAAATAATCCTTTCAAGCAACAAACAGTCCTTAGTTTCTCAACCTACCTCACAAATTAGTTCTGAAAAAGATATGAGTTATGGATGTTATTGCACTTGTTGCCACCATTTTTGTTCATGATCTTAGAGGATTATGGACTTTTAAGTTTGCTACTTTTGTAATTTAGAAAATGTAGGCTCTATTATTATAATTTTTTTTTTAATATTTTTGCAAGCGCCCCTTTTTTAAAATAGAAAACTGGTGTGCAGGACATCTAATTCTACCATTTGACCTGTGCAGATTGATCTTGTTAGTTTGAAATTTTAGATTTGTATAGGAAAAAAAAAGAGAAATCTTCTGAGAAACTAGATAGAATGGATAGGAAACTGCAGTGCTGTTTAATCCAGATTAATTTGGCCCGTCACCATCCATGTTTCTATAGTTACGTACTTTTTGTCGTTTCTTCTGTAGGAGAGGTGTTGTAGGCATGGTGATAAGGACATGCCTCCTAGATTATAATTTACCTCTCACACCTATTTGAAAAATTATTCATATGCGTAAACAGAACTGAGACGGAGTAAGCTCTTCTCAATATTTTGCAACTTGTAACTTCCCAAAGTGTTTTTGTGGCATGTGGGAGAGACGAATTTTGTAGAAAGTTTTGATTGACAAGCCTCCTAGACTGTCTCACGCCCATTTAAATCATTATTCATCCATATGTAAACAGAATTAGGCCAGAGTAAGCTCTTCTCATTATTGCAACTCGCCAGTGTTTCTATGGCATGTGGGGGAGTGCATACTTATGGATTTAGGTAAATATTGTACAAAGGTTTGGATGGACGAGTGTGTAAATGTTTTGGTCATTTGCTCATTGTTGGACAACAGATGAAATTAAACTTTTCATATAAACTTGTGTACTTCTCATTTTCTGGCAATCTTATGTGGAATTAACTGATTAAAGATTATGTTGTTAATACTTACATGTCCTCTTTATCTAGTTCGTTCTTGTTTCATTCTTTAACTCCATTGTCACTGACATTGATTTCTTCCTTTTGTCAGTGGGAAAGAGACCGAGTTCCCTATTGAACCTGAATTGACTCTTGAGTTGATGATGGCTGCCAACTATCTCCATACATGAAATATGTAACCTCTATGCACTCTTCCACCCATTTGACATTGTAATCAGATGGCAATTTTATGTGATAGATATAGATTTCCTTGACTAGTAGATTGTCAGTAAAGTTCATTACAATACTACCCTTGTCTTTTTTTTTTTTTGGTTTGGGGGGAGTCAGAATTCATACTTGTGGATGACATTGTTGTTTCATTTCACTCATTGGAACTCCATGTCAACTATTGAGCTCTGGGATTCACTCCATCTCATTACATTACTCTAGGGATAAATGTTCTCTGCATTTTTTGTGCTTGGACTATCTTTTAACTTCTCAAGTTCTTAGATCATCATTTGAAGCTGGGGATTAAAGAATCTATCTGTTGAGTAATTAGCTAGCTTCTAGTATACACTTAAAAGCATCTATGTTTTCATAATGTTTTTGTTTTAAGGAGATATTGTTTCATCAATCTTCAGAAATTACATATTGGTAAAGTCATGTGTTGTCGGACTCTATATTTTGGATGCAGGCATTGGATCAACTAACAAACGTTACGAGTGAAATCACTGTTATTTCTTTCTAAGAATATTCATTATATATATATATATATATTATATTTGCATGAGTGAGATGCCAATAACTCGACATATGAACATGTGAAAATATGAATTGACATGCTAATGAAATTTTAGTTCATTTTAAAATTGCATGCGTGCCTTCTTTAGTTTAAACATATGCTAGAGATTTAAAACTTCTAACATTTTGATTGGGAATGTATTTTAATGTGAGTTGAGTTATGTTTCTATGATTCTATCAACTTAGAAAAAAAAGTAAATAGTTATTTATTTATTAATTAAATATTAATTACTACTTTGGTTAAGTGTTTGTGTTAATTTTTACATCTGCATAAAAACTTCAAAGGCAAAGATTTGGTTAAGTTTCCAAAAAAAAAAAAAAAAAAAAATCAAAACATTTAAAAATTAGAGATTTTAATTCTTTTTTTTTTTTAGTAGAGAAATTGGATTTTGATTGATAGATTACATTTGAGTTCTCCCTTTTAAAATGGGAAATCGGTAGTGATGATCTAACGAATTCAAAAAATAGAATGATGTTTTGTTGACCTAAGTTTGAGTGAAACTATCAAAATAAACTTCCCACAATATCACTAAAGAATGGAATGAGAGAGGGTTGTTGATTTTGGATAGATTTGGGATCATATAAGAAGAGGAACTTTGATTTCAATCGGAGAAGAAAAGAGAGAAAGAACAAATTTATAACTTCACTCAAACTAAGAACAATTGTCATTTCGGCCAAAAACAGGGTTTAGATTTCCCCGAAATAGATTTTAAAAAAAAGGAAAGAAAAAGGAAAGGGAAAAGCCTTCCTCTCCTCCTTCTCACGCCTATCTTCCTTCTCCTCTCCTACAACTCATTGCCTCCGCCGCCGTCACATCCAACTCTCTCCACCGTTTTGTTTGCCCCTTTTCCTTTGTCTGTCTCCCTATATCTCTCTCCGCTGCAGCCGCACTTCGGAAACATCTCCTTTCATCTCTCTCTACTTCAACTGCTCCGGCTATCGCGACTGCCCAGTCTTTTTCTACTCGTCGCTCTCTACCATACGCATTCTTCCGCCAAAGACGAAAACCACACTCTATCTTCGCTCAGTTCGCAGGGATAAGTCGTTGCCCATCTTCATTTTCTTTCTGAGTCACCAATTTGTTGACAGGATACTATCTGGTTCTGATGCCTCTCATAAGTTACAAAACCCTCTCTGCTCTCTTCCTGAAGAATCGTCTCATTCCACTGTGATTTCGGGTGGCAATAATCAGATGGCGATTCGGTGGTTTTCCAGGTCGAAATTGCCCGTTTTTGCTTCGGTATTCCTACAGGGTTTAACGAGGAGACCAATTAGAGATGTCCCATTACCAGTTAAATCGACGATCACTGAATTTCAGCCGGATTCGAGCCGACCCATATGGGGATTCCGGCTATATCACGACGGGAGGCCTCGGGGACCCCTTTGGAGAAGCCGGAAAGCAATTGGTAAAGAAGCACTTTTCGTTATTCAGGGATTGAAGAGATTCAATGAAGATGAAGAGAAATTCGAAAAGTTCATGAAGAGGCATGTTTCAAGGCTCTTGAAATTGGATATGGTTGCTGTGCTTGGTGAACTTGAGCGGCAGGAGGAGGTTGCTTTAGCTGTCAAGGTTTATTTCCATTTCCTTTTCTTCAATATGTTCTGTCGTTTTTGTTGCTCTTTCTGATTCATTTTAGATTTTACGTAATGGGTCGTCTCAGCAATTGATAATTGGCTTCTGTACATTACACATAATATCGCTCTTCTTTGTTGTCACTGCAACTTCTTTTTCTTGTTAGTTGATGCTGTGAGTTTTCTTCTTAACTGTGATGTTATTGATGGTTAGTTCCTTTATTTGAATAACTTTACTAATGCTGCATTCAAGGTTCTATTCTGTTCTTGAATTTGGAAGATTATGTTTCTCAGCTTCTAGCTTCCTTAGTATGAATAAGATGTTCTTGACTTTTCCCCTGCCTCCTTTCATGGAGCTCTTGTGCAATTTTTTTTAAAGTTTCAATCATTTCCTTCTTTATTCATGGTAGTAATCGAAGAATGCTTAAGGGAGGTCGGAGAGGAAGTAAATTCGTGTATTGGGGTTCCTTTAGATGATATCTTTATTTTCGCACTTCGTCTTAATAGTTTAGCTTGATTTATGTCGATGTTGCTCTTGCATTCAAAATTATTTCTTCCTTTTGAATACTGTCTTCTTTCTCTCCTGCTTAACTCTGATCTGCCCCTTTGAGTGCTTATCAGATCTACATCAAATGTTTCGAATGAGTTAAAGGTCTCAAAAATGGAACCTAGTTCATTTTAGTTGCGTGTGGAAACATTTACTTTTACATTCTTTTTACCTTCAACATTGAATTGATTTTACTTTATTAGTTTCTGGCAATCATACATGCTTGTTGAAATTTCCAGATATTTAGGTTGATTCGGAAGCAAGACTGGTACAAGCCTGATGTTTATATATATAAAGACTTGATTATTGCATTAGCTAGAAGTAAAAAGATGGATGACGCAATGAAATTATGGGAAAGCATGAGAGAGGAAAATTTATTCCCCGACTCTCAAACGTATACTGAAGTCATCAGAGGTTTCTTGAGATATGGATCTCCTTCTGATGCAATGAACGTATATGAGGATATGAAGAAGTCTCCAGATCCACCAGACGAGTTGCCATTTAGAATTTTGTTGAAAGGCCTTTTGCCACACCCCCTTTTGAGAAACAGAGTAAAGCAAGACTTTGAGGAGCTCTTTCCTGACCAGCATGTGTTCGATCCCCCAGAAGAGATATTCAGCCTACGTTGATGTATGTTTTATGCAACTCTTTTTCCTCTTTAACTCTTTTCTACTCCATTAATGTTGATTTTTTTTTCTTGTATTCTGAAGGTTGGTAACTTGGTACCACTTAATAGGCAGTAATAGTAGGCCCTTTGCCATTCGATGCTTCCTTGTGACATTTAATATCTTATGAGAGTTTTTAAATACCAAATATTTTTCACTTTTTCAAAGATATGGGAAAATGACCAAAACGCTCCCGTGAGTAAAATTAGCTTGAGAAACCCAAAGAAGGTAGGATAAGAGTCAGTCAGATGTAAAACGAGTCATGTGGATAGTAGTTGAGTTGGAGCCGAGAACGCTCTTAGTCTTAGGAATTAGGATTCTCTTGGGAAGAGGATCAATCAAGTGAGTCGTGTTGTCCTTGTGTTTAGAACTTGATACTATCCTCTTCCAGCCCTTTAAATGAAATGCAGCAAAACTAAAGGAACGAAAATTCATTGATCAACCCCATCGTCTCCGCTCTATGGAAACTAAATACTGCAAGATCACCTGGTGTATGTCTTCAATATATAGGCTATGAACGAACCATAGAGTTCTATTCGACAGGTGAGGAGCTTATCCTTCACCCTCCCTTTTGTGTTAAAGGGCGTTTTTTTGTAACAGACTGGGGTATATGCTATTTCGTTGGGGCTTTATGGAGTGGGACAATAGAATGTTCAAAGGTTAGGATAGTTTTTCAAACGATATTTAGTCCCTCGTTAGATTCTCTTTTTCTAAACTCTTCGTAAGTTGTAACTATTTGCCTAATCATATTGCTCTAGGCTGGAGTCCTTCTTTGTAGCTTGGCGTGTATTCTGCTGTTTATTCATAATGAAAAGTGGAATGCATTGGTTGTCCGCACTCTTGTTGGTTTAGTAGATTCTTTTGGAAGACTACACCAATGTAGAGTTTTATTAAATGTAAAAAGTGTTTTTACAATAACAAATCGACCTTTAGCCCTTTATCTTGCATGGTCTTGATTTCAAGTACTTCATTGGCCCTGAATTCATCCAACATACTATATACATCTGATCTTTCTCTTTTTCTCTTTCTAAATTACTCTTCATTTCAGTGAATTAACATGACGGTTTGTCAACGAACATTATTCCGGTTTCCTGATATTTTCCCTGCTGAAGCTGAAAACAACTAAGTGTGTGAAGCTTGACGATATGAAACTGCAAGGAGATGGAACTGTTATTGATGACATTTCTCTGGACCCGCATCGACTTGGGATGCAAAGAAGAAGCGAAGGAGATGGTGAAAATACCAAAACTTGAATCAAATGTAGCTGTTCATTTCTGTTCTTAGAGAGTGCAGTTTGTTGAGGGATCATTGCCCAGAAATTTTCTATTTAACTTACGAATCTGAATTCTACAAAGAAACTCATATGTGTAACTTATCCTCCCACCTTTTAAAATCTTAATTTTACTCTTTTTCAAGTTTATTAAATTAAACCCTTGTGTTAATTTAATGCAAGTCATAAAGTTCAAAGGCATAAAGTTGAGATTTGGAAGTAAATTTTAGTATAATTTAGGTATATGTAATAAAGATTAGATTCAAATCTTTTTGTTTCCTAATCATCAGAGAAATTATTTATCTTGATTTGTGTGATGATTTTTTTAAAACTAGTGGTTAGACAATTTTCTAAAAATAAAAGTACACTTTTTTTTACAATGTTGTGTTGGGCATCATGGAATTGAGCTTTTGACTTCGTTGTTAAACATTTTTTTTACAAAATTATGTAAATTTAGAATTTTTTTATAAAAAAAGTTACATGATGTTTAAATATTCTTTCCTTTCTTACCATCTAAACACAAACTATGTAAGTTGATACGTTTCAAATCTATATTCCACACTCTAAACTTATTAAAATCACGTAACAAATACATTTTAAACAATTGAGTTGTGAAAATTTATTATTAAAAAAGAAATGGAATATCTTCTTCAAATAATAATAATAAAAAAAAGTGAAAAATGTATAGTTAGGTTATATCCCTCAAATCTTTGTTTCCATTATTGGTGGGGATGAGATTGAGGGAAGATGCTATGTTTCCCCACACCATAAATATCTTATATTCTAATTATATTCTTCCTCATCCTCTCTTTTTATTTATTTATTTATTAAATTAAATAAATTGGACATCTTTTAATAATAATAAATGTAAAAATTGATAATAAAAATTAAAAACAAATATTCCAATAGAATGTGGGCGTGCCGGAGTGGTTATCGGGCATGACTAGAAATCATGTGGCCTCTGCCCGCGCAGGTTCGAATCCTGCCGCTCACGTTCATTTTCCTATAACTTAACTCTTCTTTTTTCTCAACAAAATATAGAAGTTGCCAAAAACATTTGATTTACATATTTTGTGCATATCTATGATTGATTCCCATTCCCTCTCTCATTACTAAATTATTTTGAAAAAAACTCAAGATGTTTTACTAGTTTTTTTTTTTTTTAATTTATGAGATAATATTCTCCATCTCACTGTATTTTTTAAATTGTAGAAGTAAAAAATTTAAAAGTTGATAGTTCTATGATAGCCGTCTGATATCACTAATTATCTGTTATATTTACAATATACAAAAAAAAAAGTGTTATTGACTATTTTTTAAAAATGTTTTTATCATCAGATGCAATTTTTTTTTTTCAATTTAGGTTACTATAATATATCACTTGGATAATTGAAAAATAATTGGATATGGTATATCACTTCCATAAATGGAAATTTATGTGAACAAAATGATTTTTTTTTTTAAAGTTCAAAGTTAAAATAATTCATTATTGTACTAATTAAAATTTAAAAGAAATTTAAGCGAACCCTAATGAAATTAATATTTTTAAATTGTAAAGTAGTATTGGTAGTTATAATGCAGATAATTGATTTTAGGTTTAAATCTTATTTCAGTCCTTCAACTTTATATTTAGTTCTTTTTTAGTTTCTGATATGTTTTTTTAGTCTCTAAATTTTTAAAAGTAGCATATGTTGGTTTTCACTGTTAGAATTTTATTAGCTTTTTAATGGAACGATGATGTGACTTCTAAATTTGGGATTAAAATAGGATTGGATGAAGAAGAATAAAGAGAGAATATGGGATAGTAACTAAGTGGAGATTAGGAACAAAGCAAAGGCATATCATTCCTCAAATCTCATATCCTCATCAATAAATATCCTCCTCATGATCCTAAATTAAATCATTTTTATTTCAATTGGAGAAGCCTTTTAGATTTTTATTGAGTATGGCTGAAAAAAAAAATCCAAATGCCCTAGGAAGATATTGATTTTCATTTTTCATAAGTTTTCAATTCTTTTATAATTAATTAAGTTGGTTTAAATTCGATTTTGGTTCCTATAGTTTTTCTATTGTTTCATTTTAGTTTCTATATTTTCGAAATGTTTAGTTTGATTTCTATATTTTTAACTTTGATTTTCGTTTCCTTTATTTTTAAAATGATCATTTTTGACTTCCTACTTTTAACTTTTATTTGTTTGGTTCTTATAATCTAAAAAACGTGACTACTTTTGTCCATTATGTTTTTATTTCCAAGGGATAAAAATAGTTTTTTTTTTTAGTTCAAGATTAAAAACTCAAAATAATTAAAGTTAAAAGTATGAGAATCAATGTTAACCAAATAACGTAGAGGAACCAAAAAAAAAAAAAAAGAATTAAGTTGAAAGTATTTAAATAAAAAAAAAGACGCAAATGAATCAAATCCATGTGTCCGACATCCTCAAAATGGGTTAATTTTTAAAATAAAACAAAATAGAGTCTCCACCAATCTTTTTTTAGTGTGTGATTGGACACCGAAATAAAGTAAATAATTTTTAAATATATAAAAAGAATAGTTTGTGAAAACAAGAGTTGAGTTTGTGAGTTATTTGTGTACGAGGAAGGTGTTAGAACCCACAATACCCATTAAGAAAATTATAGCCAAATTTCAAATCTTAATTGAAAATATTATTTATTTCTTTTAAAAATAATGTCTTATTTTATCCCTCGTTACTCTAATATTTGAAACAATGATCAAATGAATAAGTGGAGAGCATTTCATCAATTATATATTGAAGAAAATTTTCTCACTTGGGAATTAGTATAATTTCTTAAAATTCATCATTGGAATAATAGTCTTTTTTCTCTCATTCTCATGCAATTAATTTTTTTTCTTTCAAATAACTCTTATTTGGTACATAACTCTTATTTGGTTCAAGATGTATCAAATATAAAAGATTTTTAATTTTTTTTTAAACTCTTATTTGTTGTTTAAATCGTGTGACAAATATAAAAAAATCATGAAAAAAAAATCATTGAGACATTGATAGACAAATCTAATATAAAAAGATAGCTTATAAACGATCGTATACTAAAAAATATTTAAAAAATTGTTTAGATTTGACTGTTCAAATTTAAAAGATCAAATTAAAACAATCGTGTATCAAATCTAAACAATCGTGTACAAAAAAAAATAGCAAAATTTAAACGATTGTGAACAAAATAATCTTTAAAATTTAAATGATCAAATCTAAATGATGTACCAAATATAAAATACCATTTTTCAAATTTAAACGATCAAATTTAAACAACGATCGTGTACCAAAAAATTATTTAAAAAATTGTTTAGATTCAAATTTGATCGAAGCCAAATATAAACGATTCTCTAGGAAAGAATAGCCAAATCTAAACGATGATTTTTCAAATACTAAATGATAGTGTTCCAAATATATTATGTGCGATGGATGCCAATTAATTGGAGCATTTTTTAAATTTCCTATTGTGAGTCTGTGAACTTTTTTTTATTTTCTAAATGGTTCTATACCGTGTAAATATTTTGTCGCTTTGTTATATTTTTGAAAAAACCCAAAAAAGTAAAAGAAAGAAAGAAATTTCAACCACTAAACTCACTTTTGTTTGAATTGTGGATTATTGAGACCAAAGCCCTACCATACACTTTCAATTAAGTTAGAGTTCTTATTGTGTGTTGAATTCTTGACATTCTAGAGAGTTTTTGTGAGAAAGATGGGGATTTAGAGAGTTGCTAGAAAGAGAAAACAAAATGAATGTTGTAGATCTCTTAATTTTTTCTATGAAGGTGAAGGCAAAAAGAAATAGTGATTATTGAAGTTAGAGGTTTGGATGAAGAAGAGGGAACGAGAGGATTCTGTAAAAATCTTTAGGATGCTTTTGTGTGTTTTTTTCCTTCCCATGGATGAATAAGAAATATTATTTACAAAGAAAAAAGCTTCCTCAAATAATGACTAAAAATTCAAATTGCTAATTTTTTGAGTTTGAAATAATACAATATTTGACATTTCCCTCAAAATGGCACACAACCAAAACTAATTTTAAAAATTTTAAAAAGTCATCGTTCTTCTCCCGTCTATCTATTTGATTTAGTTACTCTAACCAACCTACCCATAAGACTCTAAAAGAAGTTAAGTATTATTTTTTTTTAAAAAAATGTGGTTAATCAAAAAATAAAAAATGAGTCAAATTAAGGCTCAAAATTAATCTAATAATTGAATTAATTTTAAATAAGATCAAACAAAAATAAATGGCTATGATAATGACCAAAAATAATATTTTAACCTGATTACGTTTAATGAGTTAAAAATTTTGGATTCGTCAAACACATGGTTCAAATTACCAACCAAACATGCTATAAGTCAAATTTGATTCATCAATATAAATAAATATGTATTATATATATATAGATAAGTTGGATCCATAGGAATCTTCCATAGTAAGAAAGTCCAACAAAATGTCTAAAAGCCAATGAAAGAATGAGAAATGGGAAATAAAAGTAAATTTCACCTTTTGAGTTTGTGCATTCACTCTAGGAAACTTATACCAAAACAAAGATAAGAGTTAAATATTCTATTTAAATACTATTTTGTCTTTAGAATGTTTATTTTAATTCTTATATCGTGTACTCTTTGTTCATTTTAGTTTATGTATTTCTAAAAAATAACCTCTTTAACCTCGTAAAATAAAGCAAAAATTAAAATGATAGAATCAAAATACTAAAAGTACAACTAGTGATATATAATTAAATTTACAATTATTTATGAATTTAAATTTTTAGATCAGTTGGTGATTTAAAAAGTACAAATATCAAAATGACCAAAAGATTGAAAAGGTACAAAGATCAAATTAATATTTAAATCTAAATATTTATAGAATCTTTTCGTGCACGTTCGAATTTTCTAGCTCATATTATTTATTTTATTTTAAAAAAATAATTTAGTATATTTTGTAAATAGTTTTAAACTTTTTTCTATATTTAAAAATGCCTCTTGGTATTATTATGATTGATGAGTAAAGTACAACCAATTTATTCCACCCCACAAACCAACCAATTTTCACTTTTACATGAAGTTGAATGTTGAAAAAATGAGACATTGATTTGATGAAATTGACATCGCAAATTCCAAAAATCACTCTTCATCCTTTCATCTTTTGATTTCCACCCATCAATTCTAAAATTTCCAATTTCCACTTTTTAACTGATAATAATATCATATTTGACTTTATTACATTCATTACATTCCTAGTGCTATCTTTGTTAGGATTCACATACAAAGTGATTTAAGAATTTTTCACCCTTTTATTTTCATATCAGAATCTCTAACGTTTATGTGTTTTTACTAATTTTTAACCGAGCTATAGTAAATGATATTTTACACTTTTTAATTAGTCACAGTCAACAATATTTACAAATGATTTACATTTTATTTTCAAAATTTACACTTCAAACCTCTATTATTATTATAACCAAAACTAAACTAATTTATAACTCAAAACAAAAACTATATAAAGTTCGATCAAGATTTCAAAATGTTTTTCTTTTTCATCCATATTCCATTAGCCAAAATTTCAGCTTGGTTTCGCCTTTCACAAAGATGAAAATGAAATTGAAACGATTCTTTCCCATTTTCATGATTTACCAGAAGAAAATGTGGATCACCTTTAGGTAAGATCACGCTTGCTTGCTTTGACTAATCGATCAATGGCTGATATTCATGGCCTCGACCTTTTCAATTCCTCTTTTTTGTTGTTAGTAAACTTTTATTTTCAAGATATTATTTCTCATCGATTGCATTACAGTGGTTGCCGAGTGGCTTCATGTCTCTCTCAACTATGATTGATGACTTTTTTTTCTTTTAATATTCTTCATCAAAATATTTTCTCAATGTAATCATGGAGAAACGACCAAACAAACAAATCCCCACAACCCCTTTTAACAAGTTGCTTTGTTCTTCAACTTGTACCACCTCTATGGCTCTTAATTTCATTTCCCTTATCCAAAAATTCGTACTGTTTTGTATTTTGATTTTATTTCTTTTGGGAGTTTTAATCATATCTTAATTAATGGACTGGTTTGAACGAATCTTCCTTTCTTTTTCTTCATGTCTCTTCTCTTGAGAGCCCACCTTTTTCTTTCTTTTTTTTTTTTTGGGTTCTGTAGACTGTAATGGAATATGTTTGAACCCAT
Source organism: Cucumis hystrix (assembly GCA_025688845.1). Lineage (NCBI taxonomy): Eukaryota > Viridiplantae > Streptophyta > Magnoliopsida > Cucurbitales > Cucurbitaceae > Cucumis > Cucumis hystrix. The sequence goes on from CM046894.1 coordinate 2,686,870, forward strand.
GGAATCATTTTAGTTAGATAGATCAGATAGTTTGATGGCATCGGAATCAACTGGGATATTGATGATTTAGGGAGTTAAAACGGTTGATTTCATCTGTTTTGGATATGGAAAGGGGCATATTTTAGAGATGATCTTATCTTATCACCTGCTATATACATGTGGGATTGAAACCCCATTTGAGTTTTTCTGTCTTTTTTTACTTTCATTGTCTCTCATAAGTCATATTCAACATGGACTTGAAGAAAACCACACTTAGGGATTGCCATTGGTTGTGTGGGGAAGAAGAGAACCTGGGTCAGATAATATAATGAACATAATTGTGCTTGTGAATTTGCATTATCCATTAAAGAACACGTGGCACAACAAGATATATCCAATTAGGATCACATGTGGACCACACTTGGCACTTATCTTCCTATGTTCTCACAGGAAGGCATGGATGATATTATTATTTTTGTATGCTGAGACTAGAAAGTGAATGAGGAAATTTCCAAAAGGAAATTCCCAAATAAGATCTTTCTTAAACTAATTGGAAGGAGGCGGCTTCTCTTTCTTTTTTCTATTCTATTCTTCGTTTTCCCTACTAGTGATGATGGCACATGGGTGACAAAGCAACAGCCATTTTCTTCTTCTTATAAATAGTGAGTTGAGGAGTCAATTTAGACATATCTCATTCATAGCAGATTAGCTGATTCAGTAGATCTTTACAAGCATATTTTCTTGCTTTCATTCCTTACTCTCAATAGGGAGTGGTGGAAAAGGAGAGTAAATTTTGTTTGGTAAGAAGGAAAGATTGAGAGAAAATGGAGGGAAAGTCTAAAGGGTATCAAGCCTCCTCTTTCGTTGCTGATCTTTTTGATGTCAAGGAGGCGCCATTGTCTTCCGCATCAGGTGCTTTTGCAACAATCTTTCCATCTCCACATAAGGTAATGCTGCTCTTTTTGAACTGCTCCGTTTTACTTAGAACTCTCTCCTTTCAATATGTTCAGATTTTGTCGTAGAATTCCAAATGACTTGGAAGAGAAAACATACATCGAGGTGTTAAGTGCTGGGTTTTTGGAAGTTATATTGCATAATGCTAAGAGAATGATTTTGAAACTTATGTAGCATTTTCTGAAGTTCATCGCATAAGGGCCGCCCTACTATTTTTTGCTTATTAGCAACGATGATATATGTTTGTCCTGAATTCCCACTTTGATTACTATTGCAAGTTTTGTTGCAGGAATCTCGTGTATATTTATTCCATTTTAATTCTTATATTTTCAAATCTTCCATTTTGATCCTTAAACTTTTACACATCTTCTTCAATTGATATAATTATATTTAGCAGAGATCTTTTGCATCCGTCACAACGTTTTGTATCAAACTTAACTGATGTGGCACAGGATTTGAGTCTGCATTTGTACTGAAATGTAATATGAAAAGTTATTGTTAAGGACTAAAATGAATTTTTACTTCAAAAATAAAATTGGATGTTCAAGCTACATGGAGGGACCGATGTGAAGACTAGAATAAGACTTATACATGTTATTCGTTTATGAACCTGGATGGGGTTCCGGTGCCAAGTGCCAAGTGCCAAGTGCCAAGTGCCAAATGCCATGTAGCCCTTGTCAAAGCATCACTTTTTTTAACACTATTATTTTTCTAATTTTCAGGGAGCAGGTATGAATTCTTCTAGCTCTGTGGATTGGCTAAACCAAACCAATGGAAGTCAACCAAATCACACCAGACAAGGGAATTCAGGTGTGTGAATTGAAATACAAGTCCTGTTAAAATTGATGCCCAAAAGGGTATGATATCCAAATTCACAGACAGTAATGGATCTTTTAAAACCATTTAAAAAAAATCTATGAGAATGCCATTTCTAAAATTCCTAAACTAGAAGAATATAGTTTGTAGCTACTTCTAATGATAGGAAAGGGATAAGGGCAAAGAGTGCAAGGTACCGTGAAAAAGAAATAAAAACCACAGGAGTATGATCCTCAATTTTAGAATGTTCCTAAGAAACAAGAAACCTATGATCCCTAACAAAAACCAAATCTGATAATTTCAAGGAGGGAGCTTGGAGCCTTGTCATCTGAGTTCATCTCTATACTATGGAGGACAAGATGGGTATTCTCAGGCCCCATCAGCTGGACCATCCCCACTTCCACCCCCACCCCACACTGTGAGTATACTTTAACATAATCCAAATTGATTTCATCAGACTGATCCAAAACTGAAAGTCGAATTGATTGTTCTTCTGTTGTTGCCAATTCATTGATGACCCAGATGAAGAAAAGTGGGGGTCAACAAGATGATCCAAATGGAAACAACTCTCAACCTGCTTCTAGGGGAAATTGGTGGCAAGGTACTAATAATGTAATGGACGAAGTTGTAGGAATCTGTTGACTTATCTGTTTTAGTCTCTGATTTCAAATTCTTTTGTAGGTTCTCTTTATTATTAGAACGTCTACCTTGCCTTGGTAGCGCATGAATTCCCACCTATTTTCTAAGGTATGTCAGATGTCGTTGATTATTTATCTTATGATGTCATTTTGTCTACATATATGTATATTTCAAAGTCTTTTTGTTAGTTACGATAACTCAGATTGAATTTGAGAGGTTCATGCAATGATGCTGCGTTTACTTACGTCCTGTGATTGAATGTCCTTGAAATACTAGAATCCACAATCAGTGACATTGGTTGTTTGAAAGTGAAATATCTAACTGAGCTTGATTCGATTAGAATAAGGTCCATCAAGAACTGGACTTGCCTTTCTTAGCTAGAAGTTGATTCCATGAGCTTGGCGCATAAGAGTTATTTTAAGCATAGAGAATCAACTGGGACCAACGTTGTTAAACTTCCATCGCCCTTGTATTCAGTTTTCAGCCACTTGATATAATGTGAAAGCCTAAAAGCTGCTTCCTTGTAGCTCCACTAGTATACCAAATAAATAGGAAATTTCAGACATTTAGTCAAATTATCATCTAATCTATGATTTTATTTATTAAATCCCATGACTTTTCAATGTCACTGTTGTGCCAAGGTATAGGAGTTGTTTGGTAGAGTTGTTTCTTATTTTTTATGTTTTAGATATATGTAAATTTAATGATGTTTCTTCTTTTATTTTTGCTCTCTTTTAGATGAGAAACAAGGTTTTCCTATTGTATGTGAAAAATTATAAACAGATACATAGAATATAAAACTATTTCTCAAAAAACTGTACCTCAAACTTTCTTCCCTGATTTGCGTCGATATTGGATGGTGTACAACTACAAGACTCTTCATAATTCGAGTATAGCTTAGTGGATGCGGAATTAATGACTATCCTTGGTTGATGGTTGGATCTTTCAAGTCTGCAATAGTTAAACTTAGAGAAGAGAGAAAAAAAAAAAGATAAATACATAAGACTCTTTGTTTGCCTTAATATCCAAGAGAATCGTTGAATTTTGCCCATTCCTCCTATTCCCACTACCTATCTCTTGGCTTTGTGGGAAAAAGAAAATCTATCATTTCTTTCCATCCATATATTCTTTAGTGTTTGGTTTAATAGCATTGACCAATAGAATCTTTTCCTTTTACTTTAAAGGATGGATGCAAAGCATTTGAACCATATTTCCATTTGAACACATTTATATGAGAGAGACCGAACTCCTCATGGTATAAGGAAAAAGGATTAAAAGATGATCCAATTCTTATGTTTTAATAATGTTTCTACAATTATAAATAGATCTCTGGGAAAAAGGTAGAATTCTTTTACAACTTTTCGAGACATGACTAACAGTATATCATATCATTTCTTATTACTTCCAAAATGTACAACAGATGTAAGAAAAAAGCTTCGATGGCAGTAAATTTTCTGTTTGAGCGTCAAAGAAATTTATTGGATATTAGATCTTAGGTAGGTGCTACAATGCATTGAACACACTCCCTATTTAGCTTTAATCTTGAACAATCGGGTTTTTAGGGGTATTGAGAGGAGGGATTCTAGGGAGTTACGGTCCCTTGTGTGCCTTCATGTTTTCCAAAGTTTTTTTCTTTGCAGTTATTCTATAGGTATGATTTCTTATAGCTGGGACCCCTTCTTGTAAAGAGATTCCTCCCACTTGAAATCATGGGTTGGGCCGTTTGTTGGTTTGAGGTAGTAGGCTACCGTGGCTAGTTAAAAGTCTTTAATTATGGGATGCGATGCGATGGTTTGAGGGTGAAGCGAGCTGTGTGGGCAGTGGGACAATTTGTATTATGCAACACATGTGGTTGGTTTGGTCTGTTTTACTCTGTTCCTCTATCGCTACGTTTGTGTTCAACACATTTTGTATTTGTGGTATCCTTGACATGGCTTAGTTCTTTTCAATGCAGGAATTCATAAAAAGCAGCAGAGCACAGATGAAGCTTTGAAGTTGGATATTTGTTTTACATTACATATTGTGTATACCATTTCAAATTTCCTGTTTGGTTTTTACTTACATTTGAAAATGGTGTGGAGTTCTCTGTATTTTCTTTTCTCTGATTTATCTTCTATTAAAAAAGAAAAAAAAAGAAAGCTTTGCTGTTTCTCTTATATTTTGCTGTCTATGGTGAAAAGTTTCTCATAAATAATCCTTCTAAAGAATTCCACATATATAAGGATAATTGCAAATTAATTAAGTCCATGCCTGAAGAACTCCTATCCTTTTAAAATATATATATATATATATGTATGACTCGGTTATAATTATAACCATATGAAGTGAATGAAAAATTTAGAGTTTTATCTACTATCTATTAAGTTAAGTTGTCATGTTTTAATTAATTTATAGTCTTTGATCTCACCAATACACGAAAAGATACACCATTTGACGTGTAACCACCTCAACTCACACCTTTATAAAGTGAAAAAATTATACAACTTATTAGTTCAACATATTTACACTCTTAAATTGTGATGCTTCATATTTATACACATAATGATTTTCTACGATTTTTTACATTTGATTTTTATTCTTATTTAATTAAATAGCTACCGAGTTGAAAATTGAATCTTAAACTAATACGAAACTAAGCTCGTAGAAGCTATCACATTTTAAGCTCGTAGAAGCTATCACATTTTTACACATGAATTTAAACTTAAAAGCTTTTATAAGTTATATACACACACACACAGATATTCTTATAACCACAATGAAGCATTTAACTAAATTATTATTTTTTAAAAAAGTAAACATTAACGTAAAAGAATGAAAAATGTAAAATGCTAGCGCGTGAAGGCGTGAATAACAAGCGCAATGTAAATGAAGAGCGCCAAAGGAACCAAACTCACCAACGGCACAACTGCCGCCACCGTCTCCCACCTCCGGCAACCGAAAATCCCCAACTTTATCTGAACCAAATTCAGCAACGCCGCCACCAAAAACCCACACCCAAGAACAGACCCAACCGCAGACGCCACCATTCCCACCCTCAGCGCTGGTGCGTGGGTCTCACCCTGCCCACCATCACCGTCTGTGATCAGCCTGATTGCTTGCTTCAGCGCAGACGCGATTAGGCTGGAGAACAAGAAGCAGCTGAAAGAGTATACATGGCAGGCTATGAGGTTTTCGGCGACAGAATCGGCAGCAGCGCAAGGGCCGTCGTCGTCGTCCGGGAGGAGGTTGGCAGCGGGGTTGGCGGTGGGGTACCACGCCACGCCGAGGAAAACGGCGAAGGTGAAGAGGGAGTTGACGTTAACGATGCCGTCGAGGGCGAGGATGTGGATTCTGGTGGAGGTGGATCGCCGCCGTGGAACGACGGACATGGCGGTGGTAAATGAAGTTAATAAAAAAAAAGAATATTTTTTAATAATTAGGAAGGTATTATGATAAAAAAGAAAAAAGAAAAAAAATTGGTATGATCATTGGGGTAAGTGTTTTCTTGAAAGCAATTCAAAAGAGTGGCGTCGAAGTAAGGTCGGAATCCCAATACTTTATTATATATATATATATATGTTAATTTGTTTTGTCAACCAAATTTAGGTATTTGTAATAAATCTTAAATAAAGTAAAATTTAATTAATAAGTAAACTATCAACTTCGATCGTGTTATAGGTTTACGTAGTTTACGATCAAACCATTTCTCATTCAATATGTTTTTAAGTTTAGGATTAGATCTTATACATGATCTTTTTCCTTCTAACGAATTTAAAGATGAAAAATGTTAGAAAAAATACTCCATTTCATAATTAATTTACTATTTATAATCTTACCTCCTTTGTAATTACCATTCATACAAGCCTTCGAAGGGCCAGAGAAATTAAAAAATTGTAATAAGCTTTGTTGTTGAAATTTTAGGATTTTTAAATGAAAATTTCCAATTTCTCATCTTTCTACTTGACTCTAATTGATGGACTGTAATTTAAAAGAATAATAAAATAAAATAATTGGATTGTTTGACCAATAATAATATATTACTTTATTGGTTGGGAGACATCTCAACATTTCATTAATTGAAATAAATTAATATTTAAGTTTTAAGCTTTTGACTTTTGAGTTTTTGTTCTTTCTAAATTTTCTTTTGTGTGTTTGTGTATATTTATATACTATTCTATCCCACGTTTCAAAATGTTATAGGGCCGCATTTTACCACATCATATGCCATGTCATGAATTCTGCCATTGGAGGTGCCACATCATTAGACATGTGTGCAAGTGGCTTCTTTACCATCCACTTGCCATGTGCCACATTCTCCATTTGACTGTTTGCCATATCATTACTGCATAAGATTTGTGTCTTTTGTTTTTTCTTTTTTAATTAGTCATTGAAATTATGTGTGAATCATTGTTTGAGCGCTACACAATAGAATGATTCACAATACTTCATGAACACTAAAATCATTAATAATTTATAAATAAGTTTGGTATTCACCATTTTTTTTTATATGTTTGAAACGTTTTATAACTGTTTTTTCCACTTGATGTTTTACGGTTATTTTTCAATTAACATGTTAGAGTTTTTGAAATTGAAATCTTTTGTTTTGTGATCGAAAAATGGTTTTGAAATGAGTGTTTTGTCCTCTTTAGAAAGATGGAGGTGTCTCTTCATAAATATAGATTTTCTTGGCATATGCTTCTTTTTTGTCATTATATTTTTCCCAGCAAAGTCTTCTTCATTCCAATATTTTCTCACAAATGTTCCTATGCTAAGAGTGTTGAGGCACAACATAATAATTGATTTGTTAGATAAATTTGTGTTTAAAAAAAGTGGTAATCAAACAACACAACAATTGATCAGTTAGACACTTTGATCTACAATGATTATCAGACAAGTTCTAGAAATATATCTATTAGAGTTGTATTTATAAGAAAATAAACCAAGGATTTCTCATATTGATTTTTTTTTTCATGAAAAAGGAACCGGACCAACTAGAGAAGGTATAGGCTGGGGCTTGCAAAAAGTAGACCCAATGAGGGAATTTTAGGCTTGACAAAACCACCTTATTCTTCAGGACCTAGCCATGTCATTTACTTTTAGGTCAAAACTTCAATTCAACTTAAATTAACTCATCTTATCTTGGTTTTACCCTTGATGTTTATTTTCGGCTCTATCCCTTCAAGTCAAAATAATTTAAAGAAATACAAAATTGGCTTTTACGTAAAAGGAAATCCAAACTTTAAAGTTCACAATCAAATATATTCGTGAATTTAAAAAAAAAAGTGAAATATACAACCAAAAAATTATTATACACACAACAAAAAACTCAGGGACATCATATTGTAACAAAATTGAAAATTTTAAAATTCTCAGAGACACTACTTTTAATACTCATTTAATCGAATAGAATAGTATACTCAAGCTTCATTGGCTAACTTGTATAACCAAATCTTTTAATTTTAGTTAGTGGTTCATTATATTGACCATTGCTAAAGATAGTGGGCGTGTGGAAATAACACAAAGGGCCAAAAAAAGGAAACCCCATTTTCTCAAAGAATTAGCTTAACCACTAATTAATACAAAGAGAAGAAAAAGGTACATAAAAGAAGAAAGTGTTCAAAATTAAATTGGATCATTAGCAATGGCCACTTTGACTTCCAAATAGACTCTTCTACACACCATGAATACCAACCAACAATTTGGATGTTGATTAGGTTAATGGGAAACTTTAATTTTAATTGCCTTTTTTCTTTTACAAAAATCAATTTTATATTTTTACAAAACAACAATCTCTTAGTTGTCTCGAAAGGTTTAAAAAAGTAATGTACATACCAAGCAATATATAAAAACCTTTAATTTGTGTGAATATTATTTTAATATTTTGAGAGGATACTCTTCACTAATCCTATTATAATGCATGTTATAACAATTCAATGAGTATTTATGTTTTAACATTTGTAAATTTGAAAGAAGTGTTTTTTTCTCTTTTAATTTTAAAAAATAGAAATATGTATCTTAATTTATCAATTGACTTAGGTTTAATTAAATATTAATCGACTTTATTCTTTCTAAATATAGGTGTGAGATTCGACCGTTTTTTAGTTCAACTATAAATTACATGAACGTGAGATTTAAACCTTCTAATCAAAGAGACCATAAGGGTTTATTTAATTGGACGAATTTATACATAATTCTTCAAGATCTACGCTAGATTTTGTCTTACACAAAAGTTATTTACTTTTATGATTTAACTTGCAATTTGATTTTCTTTTTTTAACAAAACTCAACCTTTATGTTTAGGGTTAGAGTTGTAAGGTTGCCGAATCCATAAAATTGTTATATAAAATTATATATCGTTTATTTATGACAATAAATAAGAGAAGTTTCTAGTCCTCCATACACATACACACACACATGTACTTATATTTTCTAGGACCATCTTGTTTAACTTCTTTAAGTTCTTTTAATGTGTCTTAAATACTAGCTAGATTTATATATATATTATCATTCTACAAAGATATTAGAATTAATTATTTGTACACACTAAGCTCTATCTAATGCCCCCTTCTTTCATTTAGACTATGTACTTTATTCTCTATCATTTAGTTATTAAGTACATATTATTATTGCAAAAATAACTCCGTCGTTCATAAATTAGTTGTCCAAACTTGAAGATTTGGACATTCAACTCTAACCTAAAAACATTAAGCACTCAAATTAAAAAAAATGATTGCAACATCTTTTATCATTCTAACACACACATATATATATTATGAACACTAGAACATATACTTTTTTTGGATTTTCAACTTTATGCTATGTGATAATAATATTCATGAATAATGTTTTACCCATGTAAAAGGCTACCTTAATTATGGAGTTCAAAAATCAGTTAAAAGAGAAGTTATAATAATAATTATTATTATCATCATTATTTTGTTAATTTTAGTATGTTTTTTCTGTTAGCTTTAAAATAACTGTGAAAGAAACTTTAAAATTAATTTTTATGGTGATAAAAAAATCAATGAAAATAATTAATTGTGACTCTCTTGAATTAATTAGTAGACATCAACACCAAAGAATATCAAGATTAAGAGTGTAAATGTTGAAGAAGAAGACAATAAATTTTATTTTAAAGAGTTTAAGGATAAATTGAAATTGATATCTTTTAAATCAAATATTCATGTCCTCACCATTGATAATTTAACAATAGAAAAAGACCAAAAAAAAAAAAAAAAAATCTATTTGAATTTTATAATTGTTTGGATGAAACTATCTTTTAAACTCACAATTATGATGTTTATATTCTTTTAAAAAAAATTGAAGACTGATTTTTACTAAAAAAAAAATATGAATCAAAATTATGGATTTCATCCATTGTGGTTTTCTTTTAAGAAATGAATAGAATCAATTGGTATGCCCACTTGAATTTAAGAATCATTCTTAAAAACAAATGAATCTTATTCCTTCCAAAACTTTATCAATATGAGTCCTATAGTATTCTTAAAAAAAGTGTTCAAAAGAAATGAAAAAGTTCAACAAAAAAGGTTATAAAAAAAAAAGATCTACGAGTTCAATCTTTATAAAGAAAAAATAGTTGGCATAAAGGTCAAAATTATAACCATATCATATGATTTTATGATGGGTGTCGAGATAAAGTTACCTCGGTACAAATAAAGAAAAAAAAGGTATAAAATCGAACTATTTCAAGTATCGAATTTCTAGAAAACAAAGTTTTCTAACATTGAAAACATGTGGCAAAAGATAAATGTAAAAGCAGTGACAGATCTAAGAATTTTGTTGACAAAGCTCTATATTGAGTAAAAAAAAAAACGGGATTTGAAATTAGGTCTAAAAAGAGCTAGATGACAATCTTACCATTAGAATAGCCACTGATATTAGTATTATAAAAAACATGAAGTTGATGATACTAAATCCATGAACATGTAAAAACGAACATTTAAAAGAAAAAGGAAATTCAAATAGTTTCAAACTATATATGGCTATCTATCATGGACCAACCTCTCACTTTTTAAAGTTGTATACGAATCAAGTAGAATACGACTGAAATGCTTCGACTACCTATCTTAATCGACACTTTAAATCGTGAGTCAAGTTCAACACTTGTTCGGATAAAAAAAAAAAAAAAAAAAAAAACTAAGTTGTAACTTTCTCTAGATTGAGTTTTTTGAAGAATCGTGTTGAATCGAACCTTTTGGAAATTGAATCTCAAGAAGGTAAGCTAGGGGGAAATTGATGAGCTAGAAATTAAATTGAATAAAACTTAAGAATCAATATAAAAGCATAACGGTCAAAGTGTTGAGGTTAAATGCCTAGAAATATAATTAAGGAGGTGGGGACATAGTTTCCTTCTTAGGGCATCCTATGATTGAATCCTTAAAGGAGAGATTAACTTGTAATTATTATAATAAACAAAAGAGAACTCAAAATATAAACAACAACACTAAATAGTTTAGATCAATCAAAATAATGTAACAAAGTAGCTTAATGATATTTAAAAAAAAAACCAAAACTTAATTAAGAAAAATATCAATTGAGCACACCAACTATTGGGGTTTTGGGGCGTCAGATTGATTATTATAGTTGACAAGTGGTAATAATCTAAGTTTGTTCTGATTGATTTGATTTTAAATATTTAAAAAATAACATTTTTATTTAAACGCTTCTAATGAAATGTGTTTAAAATATGTTTCCAAAACTATTTTGAATGGTTATGCTAGACAATTTAATATTTTTTTTTTCTAAAAGAATTTGTCTTTTGAATTAAGCACTTGAAAGTATGAGATAGTAAAGAGTGTAACAAAAAGGGAGAGAAAATATGAGTATTATAGTTAGGGGCGCTCGCAAAAATAGATTTTTTTTTATATGATAAAAGGGTCTATGTCAATACACATTTTCTAAATTGTAAAAATAGTAAATTTAAAGCCTGATAACCCTATGATAATCGTATGATAGTCGTCCGATATCACTAATTATTTGTCATATTTGTCATATTCGCAATATGCAAAAAAGAGGTATCATGGCTATTTTTTTCTAAATGTTTTTGTCTTCTGATGCAATTTTCCTTATAGGTTATAAATAATTGTAGACACTGCGCACTATTTACTTTTGAAACCCAACCTAGTGAGCTATAATAGCCAACCCCACCAACTAATTTAAATTGGAAATTAGGAGTTATGAACTATACTTTTTGTTTGATTGATAAAATTGGTGGACCCTAATACTAAAATCCATCAATTTTGTTTTTATATCTTATCAACTTCTTATATTAGGTAGGTTTTAAGAGTACTTCATAATTTTTTACTTCTCACTATTCTACTTCTTATCGTAAATACCCTCTACCCTTTTCGTGGAGATAAACAACTTTTTACCCTTTTTCTTTCTTTCAAATGAAGTGTTAAAGAACTTAGAGTGGTGGGTCATGAAAATATAAAAAACAACTTTCCAAATCTTGTGTAGGAATCGAAAGTTGTTGAAAACAAAAATTTTGGCAAGAAAGAATCATGAAAATCTGTCCAAAAAAAAAGTGTAAAAGTAACTTCTCCTATAAAACTTATGGATTAGGTTTAGATCTGATGATGCCACAATTTATCATGTTGTCAAACTTTATATTGACAAATTTGTTTTATTCCTTAACATGTGCATTACAACTTTGTTTAAAAATCTTTCTATGATGGTCTAATCTCTACTACAAACTACTTCTTGCCTTCAATTGCAGTCACGTTGGAGTCACATCTTAATTTCTTTTTTCGACTTCTACACCAAACATTCCTGCAACGTTTTTAGGATCAAAATTCTAATTAGGGTTCAAAATTTTTATTATCACACATGATGATCCCAACATTTCTCTACAACTTGGACTACACATTCTTACTTCTCCTTAATGCTTGCAATACTAAAAGTTGTCTATACAAACCAACACAGATTCTTTCAACATGCATGCTTTCTCCTCACTCACATACTTCTTTGAAAAATTTTGAGGTCAACCAACATAGTATATATTTCTCCAAACTAAGTACGATTAACTTTGAAACTCTTATGATTGAACAGTTGTTGGTACATTATTTAATAACTTTCAATTCTTTCAAGTATTTTCTTAATCATACTTTTCTGTGTTCTTAAGATCATCTATCTCATTCGGATGCGATCTCAGTTCATCCAAGCCCCTCTCTCCTAAACTTGCGAGACATTACAATATTATAAAAAACTTAACAAAAGCCTTACAAAATCAATTTCTATTACACTTAGTGGGAGAAAAAATAAAACAAACATAGTTATTAAAATACAATAATATTCATCAAACCCACTTAAAAGGTTTAGTATTTTTTCTCCTTTTTTCCAAAAAAGAATAACAATCTTTAAACAATAATTGAGTTTGGTCAAATTATTAGTCGTTAATGGAAGTAGTTAGAATTACAACTACAAATGTTGACTTCCAAAATATATTTTATTAGATAAAATACTATCTTTAATTTTTAATTTCTTTAACTTTTTTTTTCTATTGAGAATATAAAATAAATAAAGAAAGAAATTGCTTAAATATGTAAATTTTTTGTCAAACTTTCTCTTCAACTTCCCACCATGCAATGTTTGGTATAATGTGTTGGTTTTGGTAATACAAAATGGGCATTGTTAATGACAACATGAAGAGACCTTCATTCCCTTTTCTTTCTTTTTTTTTTTTTTTAAAAAAAAATTGATCTATCTTTTATAGGAGAGGCCATAAGGTCAAAATTCCATATCAATTATTGTATATTAATTTTTATTGTCAATTTAAATCACATTCAATCATTAATATTTATACCTAAAGTTTGGGTAACCTTTTTAAAGTTCCGTTTTCAAGGTGAGATTAGATTTAAAGAGGATAGAGAAAATTTTTAAGTTGAGTTGGATAATCATTTGACTTTTGTTAAAATGGCAATTTGTTCTTCGTGATTTTTCATTTTTTTTTAAGTAAACATTTGAGTTATTAGCTAGAGAATAAAGTGTTTTAAAAAAAGTTATTTTCATTTAAACTCTTTGAATATAATTGTGTTTAAAATAAAAGTTGAGATTTTTTTAAAAGCTATTTTGAGTGAAGTGTCAAATTATTTGATTTTTTTTTCCCTAAATGACTTATTTTCAAGAATTTTTATTTTTTTCCATTTTCATTTGGATTTTAAGATCACATTTATTGATAATCAACAAAACAAGGAAACTAATACTAATAATTAAAAGTTGAAAGTTGTGTTTAAAACATAATTTAAAAAAGAAAAAAAATTAATCCATAAGTTTATTTTGCAAAGATATATTATTTAAATTTGTGAGTATTTAGTCCTCCGACTTAGAAAAATCAAGTGTAATAAATCTTGTCTTTTAGTGATCTTATTCTATAAAATGTAAATAGTTTATCGATTTTTTCTATTTTTGAAAAAACCCTATTTAATATGTTCTTAAATATTCAATATTAATTCTTAAAAAAATTATAAAATAAAAATTCTTAAATTTACATGTTATGTTTAATAAAAAGTAAATAGTTACCAAAAACGAAAACATGATTTTGGAAGAATATTGACTTCATTTCACTTTGTCCCCTCCTCCCAACTTTACAAGGTTAGTTTGTAGATGCTTTGCTATCCTCATATTCTACAAGGAATTTTTCTTTTCATTAAAAACATTTATCCTCAATTTTTAGAATATCAATTTTTTAAAAATTTTTTAAAAATAATTAAAAAAAAGAAAAAACCATTTTAGCAAAATCAAAACAATGAGAAAAGTGTTTATGTGAAGACTTAAATCATAAATCAACAATGTCTATATCAATTAAATGAGTATAATAACTATACAATTTCTTATATTTTCTTTCTTTCTTTTTGAAAAGCAACAATGCAATAAATCCTTTGATAAAAACAACATACTAAAGGTCAATATCACAAGAGGTAATAAAGTTCAATAATTTATCTTATTCTTAAAGGTTATTTACCAAAAAAATTTAAATAAGTAAATTTTTTTGAACTTTATCTCTTTTATATATATATATATATAGTATTTTTAAAATGATCATAGAATAGAAATTGTATTACTCACTTCGAGATAAAAAATTCTAACGACTAATATTGCAACATTTGAAAGAATACTGATATTTTTTAAAGAGATATTTTCAAATATAATAATGTAGTAAAGTAAACCAAAATATTTAATACTAACATATTTCTATTAGTATATATCATTGCACTTATAAACACTAATGGAGTATAGAATTTTACTATATTTTATAAATATTTTCACTTGTTAATCATTTATAATAATTTCCTTTAAAAAAACAAAGAAGTTTGGAGGTGTATTGGAATATAGATTTTAAAAGTTTGTTAAAATACAATAGTTTTAGTAGGTTTTGTCCAATTTTAGTCCTAATTTCAATAAATCTTAAATTTAGTCTCCACGACTAGTTTATTTATTATTATTTTTGTCCACAAACTTTTATCATCTTTCATTATAAATTATAAAATGAACATACATGTGTTTAGTTAAGTTGAGCTCATGTTGCTTTATTAAAACGTAGTTACAACATAAATTTTTGGATGAAAATTATTATTATTTATTTAACCATATTCAATAAAAATGAAGTATTTTAGAATACAAAATTTTTCCATCAATTTAAAGCATTCATATTAAAATTAAATAACATTCAAAATAATATTTTAACCTAAAAGTTGAAACGAAAGAAATGGAACAAATTTTCAATTGCAATTCTCATATAATTGAATTTCAATTCTCATTTCAAAGATCGATGTTTTCATCACTCATTACTACAATAGTTGAATTAAAAAACATATTTAAAAACATCGAGAAAAATTGTTTTATTTAGAACCTCATGATTTTGAGTAATTTCATTTATAACAAACTTCAAAAGAATGATGTAATTTCATTTCATAGCAAAATTTAAAAGAACCATGTTGTTTGTTACCACATGAAAGATAATAATTTTAAATCCAAAATGATTTCAAATTATATTTTTAAAAACTTTCATATCCAAAATGTTAGGAATTTGCATTTTCTAATTTTCAATTAAAGCATCCATAGAAATCAATTCGGAACTTCTTTTTCTTTTTAATTATTTTATCTTTTCTAGCATTGAAACAAAATAATTAATTTAAAATTATATTTTAATCACAATAGACTCTAAATACTGTTTTAGATAATTAAAAAAAGGGGAACAGATAGGAAAGAAATCCAATGAAAGTGAAAGTAGAGGCCAAGAGGGATCCAAAAGCCCCAACTCTTGATGGATACTATAAGTTTAACATATGACAGGTTTTGCTTCTATGAAGCACCATAACACTCCAACCTCAATTAACCTCACGGAGGCGCTTGGCGGCCGGCGACAAGCGGACTGACCATCCCCCTCCAAATGGCTGTTTTGCAACTGTAGACTTAAAATATTCATAGAAGTCCGTAGTTCATGGACTACTCTAAACTCCCTGTTTTATAGGTCCCTCTCTCCTTTACTCTCTATAAAGTCCAAACCTACGGCGCATAAATTTCCAAATTTCAATCTCTTTCTCTCTCTTTCTATCTGTTGTTTTCTCTCTCTTTCTCTCTCTCTCTGACTCTGTGTCAGCACCAAGGTGCGCCCATGGCGGCAGACCAAGAAGGCAGAGAGTTGAAGTTTAACTCTAAGTTTCAGATTGAGCATGGGGTTAAGCAGCAGAACCCCTTTGAAGGAGACAGTTGGTCGAGCTATTTTGGACGGTCTGATTCATTTCTCAGCTTTAATTCACCGGTTGAATCTGAGATTGGTTCCTATGAAATCGAAAGTGATAGAGATGACGGAGAGAACGATGGCGACGATTACACGGCGGAGTTGAGTCGACGGATGGCTCAGTACATGCTTCAAGATGATGATAACTCATCCACTACAAGTTTTCAATCTGAGATTCAGAACAAGGTATTGAATTTATCAAGGAGTGAGAGACTTCAGGGTGTTTGTCAAATTCTTTGTTCCTTCTCTGTTTTTCTTGATTTTGTGAGTGTGTTTTGTTTATGGTAGTCATGGGGTTTATCTGGTTCGCCAATTTCAACGCTGTGGTCACCTTTAGGCTCTAGCACTGGGAGTAGCCATGGAAGTCCAGACGGGCCGTCGAAGGAGCCATCGCCGCCATCAACGCCGGTAGTTGAAGAGTGTGGAGAGTTAGACATTTCACACAACGTTTTCAGCAAATTGGAGAAGATGAAAAAAGTGAGCACAAACGGTAAATCAATCCAAACAAGCACCCAAATAGCAGAAACGGGATCTTCCTCTTCCAAGGACCAATCAAGAACTCCCAAAGTGAGATGAGAATCAAATCCCCCCAAATCTCCCCTGTTTCTTAATTTTCTTTTTCTTCTCATATCCCTTTTGCTGATTCAAAACTCAACCCTCCTTGTAGAATCAGAAACGAAGGCAGAACCAACAGCAGCAGCAGTTCATGAAGCAAAAAGGCTCAGGCACCATACAAGTCAAGCAAGCTCAAGGAAGCTCGTTACAAGCAAATTCAGGGGCAAAATCAGGAGGGCCATCAGGGACTGGCGTGTTCTTACCTCGCCATGTGAACTACAACCGTCCAGCTCCATGTCCACAGCCACCACAGCCGCCGAAGAAAAAGGGTACTTTCTCCTTTCATTCAATAGATAGCTAATTTTTTTACATCCTTTTCAATTCGGGTTTACTAGCTAACCCCGTTAGTTGGGATTTTTCCATCAATGAATTGCCATTCAAACCATTACTCGTGATGCATTTTTGGACTTTTCCTCCTTTTTTTTTTTTTTTTTATCCCCCTTCTCTTTCTTTGGATTCATAGAGATTCCGTGTCCTCCAATATGCACTCTGAATCTATATGGCCTTCAACCATACACGGTCGGCCCAACCAAATTTGTCCGCTACTTTGATGGAATCTTCATCCATCTCTTTAAGCCTAGCCGTTCTGGGGTCAAAAGGAGGTGGCTGAAAACGACACCCAATTGAATCGTTAAACCACTTGCATTCCTCACTACAGTTAAATTTTTCAATGGGTAGATAAATAGGTTGTCTTCCTTTACAAGGCATAAACACTAAAGCAAATTTGCCCTTTTCCCCCCCGCTCCCTATCTCAGGCTGCTCCACTGTACTAATACCCGTGAGAGTCTTACAAGCCTTACAGCATCACTACGACAGAATGGACGACGAGACGAGACAAAAAATCACTGGCTTCACAGCTCTGAGAGGTAAATTTTCAATTCCCACCACAAAATTCTCTCTGTGGCATTTTCACAAACAGTTGGTGGTCACTCCAACCAGAATTGGTAGTTCACCACAAAATCAATATGGGTGATTCTCTTTTCAACATAACAACAAATTCCTATATATCTTTTCAAACAGAAGCTGCAGCTAATGCAAGAACAACAACAAATACCATTAAGAAAAGTCATACGGGAACTGCAACGGCAACGGCGACGACGGCGACGAGCCAAATCGACGTGGGCCTTCCTCAAGAATGGACATATTAATGACTTCAACAACTGGCGAGGGGCCATTTGTTCTCTGGATCACAAATCTGAAAGCTTTTTGGCGGTTTTCGTAAGTGAAAGATGGGAGATGACGTTAATGTAAATTGGAATAAAAGCCCCAACAAGTAGACGGAGAAGAAGACGAAATGAACAAAAGAATTAGGGGTTAGGGGAAACGATGTCGTTTTCTTTGACTGTCGATTAGGAGGCAAAATCGTAAATAATGTTTGGGAAATTAATATTTGTTATGGGAAAAAAAAGGAAATGAAAATTCCTTTTAGTAATAATTTGTGAAACAAAGGTTGTATTTTATACTCTACAATAATTGTTTAAATAATTTAATTATTCTTGTTCATCTAAATTTTCTAATATAAAAAATTATATATCTATCCATAAAGTATTCTGAAACTAAGTTTGATTCTCTCTTTAAAAACCGTACGTTCAATCCCTAAATTAACTATAATTTTATCACTTTATGTTTACCTTTGCCATTCATTACTACACTTATTTTTTCATTTAAAAACAATTTTCTCCCTCCAATCTTCTCGGAGTACCTATGATTCCTATCATCACTACACGAACGTTTGCCACTTCGTTTTCGTCATCGTTGTATTCTTTCTTCCTTTTATTTTCAAAAAAATAATTCAAATAAAAAATCGATAACAAATTGATTGAACTTTTACTCTTATCATATCAATTACTGCTGATGAAAACTTGACTGATTCTTGTACCCATTCTAAATTTGAAAAGTTTTTGTTCTGTTTTTGCTATAATTAAAAACAATACACAAAAACACGAATAATCGACCATGAATGTCAACATTTGTTGGTGTGGTGACAGCCCATGAGAAGGTGGGATGGGTTGGGAGGAGGGATGGAGAACATAGGAATTATTAGAAAAATTAGTAATGGCACAAGTTCAATTACACAAATTAAGAAATTTTCTAATAAAAATTAGGTGACTTCTTAGCTAAAAATGTTGGGATAAAATTGTTAGTTTTGAAACTTTAAGAAAATTAATATAGATTAATTCAATTAAGTATATATACTATGTTTTTTAAGGTTGAAGATTCAAAATTTCTATCTATGTACTAAAAAAAGTATATATTATAAATATTGTCAACTCGAGCATTATTGTATGAATAAAAGATCAAAATCAACAATAGTTCAAATATATTTGCACTGGCTACTATTGTGAGATATGTGGTTAAAAATACATCCAATTTCTATTATTGTACTAAGAAAAATGGTATCTAAGAGGTGGAAAGTGTTTGATCTCAAACTATTGCACTTTTGTATTGAAATAAATGTTAAAAATATCATTTTTGGCTCTTATATTCTTAGTCTTGTTTCATAAAAGTTATTCTAATTGTTTTTAAAAATGATTCATTTCTTAAATTAAACATTCGATGATGTATTTCAAACACACCTAAGATTGCAATACTTACATAAATTTAGTATAAACTTACATGAACGTAAGAACTTTAGTGTATACATGGTTTTTTTTCCTTCTTATAAATGCAAATTTGTTTGGTATATTTTATTATTTTCAATAAAGTTAATAGTTAGAATGAACTTTTCACAATTGAATAACGAAAATTAGGTTAATGGAATATATAATAATAAAGAAAATTATTTTAAATAACAAAATTACACTGAAAAATATTTACAAATATAACAAAATTTCAGATTATTCGACAATGATAGACTTTCTTCAATGTCTGTCAAAGTTATTGATAAACACTGATAAAGAATTCTATCAGTATCTATCATTAATATATTATGAAATTTTGTTATATTTGTAAATATTTTATTCACTTTACTATATTTGAAAACAACTCTCGTAATAAAATGATTGATTTTCAAATAAATATTAATTTTCACAATATAATTAATAAAAAGATTAAATAAAGGGATTCAAAGGAGGAAAGAGAGATGAAGAAAAACTCATACCTTTGCAAGAGTATCAAATATTGTTGCTCTATGAGCAAACAAAAAATAATGGGGGTAATAAATTAACTCATTGTGTGAAGGTCAACTTTGTACCAAATAAGAGATGCAATAATAGTCCCTTTCTTGATTCCTACCTTTGATTAGTTCTATCTTCGGACTCGTTTTTTCTCTAATATAACCTTTTAGAGGTTTTTATGTCATCTTTGAGATCATGCTCTCTCCATCAAATTGACTTTTTTTTCGAAGTTTTTTAATGTCATGTTTGATTTGATCTTTATCAGTCTCATATCGATTTTAGAAGTTTTTATGTCATGTTTTAAATCATACTCTCTCTATATATCTTAAATTAACTTTTAAAGGGTTTTTATGTCAAGTTTGAGTGTGATTTTGAAATGGTATTAAAATAATCACTTTTATTATTTTAAAAAATCAAATGACACGTCTAATAATTGAAATTCAACTTTAATAGTATGAAAAATGTGTTGAAAAGTGCAAAATTAGATATTGAATCACTTTCAAGTACTTATTGAAGAAAAATAAGTACAGTGGTCTTTAGAAAAGTTGTGAAATGAAACTTCATGTTCATCTTGTACACAGTGCATCAGAGCCCATGAAATTAAGTCTTAGATGAACGTTCGATCTAGATCAAAAGAATGATATATTCAAATAGGCACACATTACTTTGAGAAAGCATATATATTGAAGATCCTATATATACATTCAAAAAATAAGAGACCTTCATAATCCTTATTAAGGATACGCACGTGACTCTTCTTATTACCAACTAATTTTCACATTATCAACGTATCATTCGATTTTCTTCACATGCATATTATTGCTCACATTTATTTAACATGATGATATCGAGAAGTGAGAAAGCATATAAAGGACCTAGTCGTAATATTGTACTAATGAAAAGGGTTAAAGTTGAAAACAATGTGACAAGGAAAATGTCATTGTCTTTGTACATGAAGTAGAAAGAAGAAGAAGAAGGAATGGTCTCTTTCACAACTTGAACAAATCTAGAAAAGATAATCTCATGATGTAGGAGAGATATATCAAAACATAATAGTTCAAAATATCATATACACTTTGGATATATACACGCATTTGTTGGCCAAAAAATTAAAAGTGATGGTATATACACGTAAACAATACAAGCACCTCACATTTATATGCTCTTTTTGATAACCTCAAAGTTGACATTCCAAAACAGAAATTTATTCTCCAACATAGTGTATGAGTTTATATATATATATATATATATTTTGAAGGAATCCCTAATGTATATATATATATATATATTCTATTTGATCTAATCTCTATATAAATTTTTGGTACTTCCCTTCAATAGTTATTTTTCTCTATTACTTGTTTTGAGATGTTTCCTCTTCGAATCTATAGAAGGTTGGTTGCTCAATTTAAGTTCGATTAGTTCCAATTTAATTTTGATAAAGCATTTAGAACAATCTCGAATCCCTCATTCTCTACCAAAAAAACGAAAAAAGAATATAATAAAGCATATGAGAGTGACATGACTTGACCTAAATGTAAGAACACATATAAGATAGACACTAAGTCGAATACTCTAATGCCAAGTATTGTAATGGAATAAGAGTTTACTTACTTCTTCTAGAGTCACAATGATATGTATGAATATTTTAGTGGACCAAATTTGGGTTTTTTTCTCTCCTCTTTAATTGGAACAAAGTTTATTGATTATATTAATCATTTTATTTACGGGTGTGTTTGGAATACATTTTCAAGTATTTTATTTAAAAAACATTAAAAATAAATTTTAAATTGTATTTATAAAAATTTGAGAGAGTAAGTATGTTTTTCATATTGATTATTGACCATAATAGTAACATAAATAAATGATAAATTGATAAAAACATTTAATTTCATGTCAAATAATGTACGAAAAGAGTTGGCTATGAAAGTACTAGATTTTTTTTCTTCTATAAATTATATTCATCTTACATAGTCACCACATGCAACCCATTAAATTAATAAATTCGATGAAAAAAAAAGGTGGAATAGTACTTAAAAGTCTATTAAATAAATTAATAAATCATCATTTGACATGTCAAATAATGAATAGAAGAAGTCGATATTATAGTATTATTTTTCCACGAATATTTAGAGCTAACATACAAGAATGGGCAATGGACCGACCTATACATGGGTTGGCCCAATACGTTAGGACACCATAAACCAAAGCAAGCTCAAGGCTAGAACGAGTCACATATCAAAAAGAGAAAATCGTGAGAATGACGTAATAATAGATAACAATTTGAAAAATAGCTAATCTAAAAAATATTTTGATTTATAGCAAAACTGCATGAAGTAGATATTTTTTGACAAATTTTCAGCCGATTTTACCCTTCGTAGTCCAAAACTCTTTTTTCTCATATATAGTGTATTTGTACCGATTAAAATAATGAAATATAATCCAAAATCACGAATACAGTGTATTTGCAAATCATTCAGTTTCATAAAAATATTAAATAAATATTATTTTCAGAATTGATCTCATCTAATCAACATCTCCTAGATTTATGTCTTCAATTTATACCAGGTTTTCAGATTTGTAGGTTTCAAATCAAATAATTACCAATTTATTTTTATTAATATATATATATATATACCAATAGCTATTTAATTCATACTCTTTTTGTTATCCATAAAATGATTGATAATATAATTTATTCATTGTACGTTTCATAAGGTTTGTTTAATTCTTATAAATATTTTATTATATCATACAATTAAACAATTTTTTATATTTATCCTTCATTGTTTTCGGATTATATTTATAATAATAAATATTTATTTTATCATTTGATTTTAAAAGTTTAGTTGAAAAATCTCCAAAATTTGAATTTAAAATTGTATCCTTCCCTAAAATTGTGCATTTGATATAATAACAACTTCATATTAAGATTGTAACCTCCCTATAATTATGCATTTAACCATTATTCCATAAAACGGTTCATTTAACATAATAATAAATTGACATTATTTTAGAGAAAACAATCAATTATCACGATATTTATAGATGATAAAAATTTCCTTAAACTAATGATATGGACGTTAAATGCATCGAATTAGGGGGAATAAAATCATTTTATGGAAGAATCGTTAAATGAAGTATATTTTTCATAAATGTTATTTAAAAATTAATTTTAAAGTTTGATTTGAAACCACAGAAATACTAAAAATTTGATTTCAAATGTCAATATCCCAAAAAACTGTGAGAATAGTGTGATTTTTATCTGAAATTATTTAATTGTACCAATTATCCATCATAGTTTTTTTTATTGGACATCTATTTTGAAGTACAACAATATTCGGCTTTATTTTCATTTGGTTGAATAATTTTGCCTTTATTGTATGACAGTTTTGGCATTCTTTCACTGTAGGTTTCGACTTTATTGTACGGCTGTCTTGGAATTCCTTTACCTTTATCCTCTAGCGTTTCTTATCATGGCAATGCAACGTGTGAAGACTGTTTTCGATGGTAGATATATGGAATTTTTTCAATATTGCCTACCGTGTGGTTGATGTATTCGTTCCATGCTCATCTTCGGTTCAAGAATTCATACAGTACATTCAAGGTAGAATTTTTCCATCTTCAGATCTTTCTGTGTGTTGGTTTACTCTTTATTGTGATGGATGCAACATTTCAAACCTTATTCGAATTGTTGAAGACAAGGACACGTATTGGCTTATGTTGATTATGTTGAAATTTCCCGACAATGATTTAGTTGTGGTTGTTGATTTTGCACCTGTTGGGTCGGTTGGAAATACAACGTATTTGAATAATGAAGTAAATACACAACAACGTACACATAATGTATCAGGGATTATTGACGTTGATTCATTTGATTCACAAAATGCTGCAATACCTATTAAGATGGGAGTAAAGTTCAGAACTAAGTCAATACTGAAGAAAGCGATTTATATGTTGGCCGTGAACAATAGTTTTGAATTTGTTACAGTTAGGTCCAATAACACATCATTTAACATTCGATGCAAAGATATGTCCTGTCCATGGTATTTACGTGCTTCTGTGCTAAAAAAAAGTGATATTTGAATTATTTGTAAGTTTACGAATACCCACCAGTGTGTCGTTGACATTGTTAAAAACGATCCTAGGCAAGCAACATCCTGGATTATTGCGTGCCAATTATTTCAGTTGATGGTGCAGCGTTGAAGAACAAATATTTTGGTACGCTCATTTATGCTTGCACTATTGATGAAAATTCTCAAATTGTGCCACTAGCTTTTGCTGTAGTTGATTTAGAGAATGACTTGTCATGGACATTGTTTTTCGCAATCTTAAAACTGTTTCTGAAGAAAATAACCAAATGGTAATTGTGTATGATGCTTACAAGAGTATAGAAAATGAGTTTAATGTTGTGTAAGAATTAATTGAGCATGAATTGTGTGCATTCTATATCCATAAGAACTTGAAAAAAACCATAAGTCGCTTCATATTGAGGAATCATTTCACAGTTGTGTCAGAGCTTATACCTCATTGATGTTTGAGTACTACATGAGAGAACTTGATCATCTCTCTCCATCAATAAGGCATGAGTTGAAAGATATCGGAAGACATAGGTGGGTAGGGCATTTTTTAGGAGAAAAAGATACTCGGTAATTACGACCAATATTTCTAAAAGCATGAATTCTACGTTGAAAGAATCTCGAGAATTACCTATAATTGGACTTTTAGAATTAATTCGTAGTTTGTTTCAAAAGTGGTTCTGTGAATGTCGCATCAAATGGAATTTTCAACGTAGGGAACTATCAATATATGTAGAAGATATGATTCGAGAATCTTTAAGGGAAAGTCGCTCAATGAATGTAAGTTGTTTGAGACTTGAAAAATAATTGCAATTATATATTATCTATACACTTCTTTGTGAATGACATAGATTTAACAATTTGACAGATATGTCCTGTAGATCAACATGAATTTGAAGTCCACCATCGTAAGAAACAATACACGGTCAATATTTTGGCATGTACGTGCTCATGTCGCCAATGGGACCTTGATTTGATCCCTTGCTCACATGCTTGTATTGCCCTTTCTACAAGGAATCTTAACTTGCATACATACACTGATAAGTTTTATTATGTTTCAAATCTGATAAACTTCTATAAGAAGACAACATGTTCTATTGGTAGTGTAGACCAAATTAAGAAAACCTACCAAGGCGGGAATGATGGACTTCTTTCGTCCCATGTTAGACGTCCAGCTGAAAGGCCTAAAAAGAAGTGATTTTTGTCATTTTTAGAGAAAAAGATAACTGTTCGTTGTAGCAGGTGTGGTCAACGAGGTCACAATTGTAGAACTTGTAAAGAACTCATTCAACATTAGGTTACCATTCAATAATTTATATAAGTATTAGTTACAATTCTTTTATCACTTGATTTTTTTTTCATTTTGTAATTAAAATTCAAATGGTTGGTTCCTATAAAATTTATCATTTTTATTTAACATACAAAGTATTTGTTATATTTTATGCTTTACTGATCATGTTGAGTTTTAAGGTATACTATATTGTATGTTATCTGTTTTAAACTTAGGGACTGTTTAGGAAAGGAAAGGAAAGGAAGTCATTTCCTTGATTGGCCCACGGTTGAGGGGAGGGAAAGTAATACTCTTAATCCCCCTTATTCATTCTCTTTCTTCATTTATTATCTCACTTTCCTCAAATCCTTTCATTTCCTAATATAATCATTCCATTTCCCAATATAACCCTTCTCTTTCTTCCCCTTCTTCTATTTTCTCATTTATTTCTTCTTCTCTTTCCTCATTTATTTACTTTTCTCTCCAAATTAATCCTCTTATTTCTTCTCTTTTCCAAACGAATTAATCCCCCTTTCTTCTTCTTCATTCTCTATGCGCCAAACGAATTAGTCCTCCTCTCTAGTATGTTGCTTATCGTTCTCATGAAGAAAAAATAATAATAAATGAAAAAAATATTAAAAATGAAAGAAAAAAATAAAAATAACAAAATACAATTTTTTATTGTATAGGATTGATGATACAAACTTAAAATACAAATTCATTTTTGTATTCTTATCTACGGTACAATTTGAAGAAACATATTTTACATAAATGAAAAAAAAAATACAATTTATTTGTATTGTGTATTTTGTGTACAGTCTAAATTTTTTTTTATACAAAATCAATTTAAAAATTAATATATATTTGTTGTATGTTGAGGTTACAGTAGAAATGAAGTATAAACATTATTTTAATACAATTTTTCGTCATTTTGAAAAACAGTACGAACAAAATAAATAAGTTTAGACAAACGCAAATAATAATATTATCACATTTTTCATTTTGTATTGAGTTCGCGAAAAAAAAAAAAACAATAATTTCATTTCCAGGAAAAAATAATTATGTATTTTTTCTCATATTGGGGTTAACGTACAAATAAAAAAAAAATTACACAAATGAAAAAAAATACAATTTTTTGGTCATAATCCTTCCCACATAATCGTTCCCCCAAATAATTCTTCACCCAAACAATGATTATAATAATCTCCCATAATCCTTTCACTTAATCCTTCCTCCAAATAAGGATTATAATAATCATTTCCTCTACTTAATCCCCCTTTTTCTTATTCCTTTTCCCCCTTATTCCTTTCCTTCTCCCAAACGGTCCCTTAAGTATTGTAACTTTCAAACTTGGTACATTAAGGTTGTCATAATATTGAAGTCATGACATATATTCTCTAACTGTGTAAATCGAACATATTGGGTTACTTCAAACAATCATGCTATATTTGTGTACATGCATTTCAAATTTTACCATATTTCAAAGTACATCTATATTTTGATGACTTGAATATCAAATATAGTGTTTTAAAATTCACGTATCTAAAACTAATAATAAATTTTGATTAAATAAATTAATATATATTGTTTCAATGTAAATAAAACAACAAAACAAAAGATAATGTCATAAATTGAAGAGCTCATAACATAAAAATTTAATGAATAATTATCAAGTTTGACTCAGATGCAAATCAAATGATAGCATGTCTGGATATGCATTCTCCTTTCTCGTTGTTTGATGATATTCTTGTTTTCTCTTTTGCCACATCTATCCTTATTCCCTTCGTCGCTGGCTTAATCACTGTTTATCAATTGATATCTTCAATCGCTTCTCCCTATCCTCTGCCATCTTTATCAACTCATACTTGGTTGTGTTCAACTAAAAAAAATGTATTGTATTAATAAGATACGATTTATAACTTACACAGTATAATTAGGCATATTGTAGTACAAGGTATTCTTATGTGTTTTAATATAATTCTTGTTGCTAGATTTTTTTCGTCTATATTTGAGAGACTGTCCTTAGTTGAAATTTTTTCTTGAACCTATAAGTTGGTAGCACAAGAACGTTCAAATGTACCATGGTCTAAGTTGTGAACCCGACATTCATATATATATATTTTTATCTTAGTACCTTTGTCATTTGTTGTCTTTCTTTTTTTTCCAAAGTTTGTTTGCATTTTTTTTTATTGTGCTTGCTGTTGAACTTAAGGAGGATTGACCCTGTGCATAGTAATATTTTCTAAAGCACTACTTAGTTCATTAATAGAGTACTCAAACCATAAAAGAAAAATGATTCAAACACATAGTTCGTATAGATTACAAGTCACTAATGTTATTAGTCCGATATCATTTCTCATAATAAGCTTGTATACATACAATTGATCCCATTATAACCTGCATAATAAGCCTCTATAATATATGATTTTTTCATATCGTCATCAAACGCATGTTAGATTCTGTGTTAAAAGACATATTCAAACTCATACATATTCCATTGACGATCCAAACACACTGTATTTCATAACTGATGCCAATAATCAGATATATCCAAACACACTATATTCATTATGGTTTATGTATCCCTTACACATACACCATAATCAACTAATCAATTAAGTGGTCATAATAAACAAGTACACATGTTTCACAACAAGAAGATGTACACAATTTGATGACAGTATAACATAATAATGTAATAATAACACTACTACAAAACTAACTTTACTTGACGCTTAAAAACTGTCAAGTAAAGGTTTACTTGACGCTTTTAAATGTGTCAAATAATCCAGTGTCAAGAATAAGGAATGTATACTTGACTGTTTTTAAGCGTCAAGTAAGACTAGTTTACTTAAAAGGTAAAAAGCGTCAAGTATATGAGATTACTTGACGCCTTTTACTCGTCAAGTAATCCAGTGTTAAGAATAAGAGTGGTTTTGTTTGACAGATTTTAAGCGTAAAGTAGAATAATACTTGACAGTTTATAAACGTCAAGTATATGAGATTTCTTGACATTTTTTACATGTCAAGAATGTGTGTGTTTTTTTGTTAAATTATATATTTTAAAATATCTTCATAATCTTTCGTGCACCTGTTTTGAAGCCGAACGTATATAGGTAAAGCAAGAATAAGAGTGGTTTTGTTTGACAGATTTTAAGCGTAAAGTAGAATAATACTTGACAGTTTATAAACATCAAGTATATGAGATTTCTTGACATTTTTTACATGTCAAGAATGTGTGTTTTTTTGTTAAATTATATATTTTAAAATATCTTCATAATCTTTCGTGCACCTGTTTTGAAGCCGAACGTATATAGGTAAAGCAAGAATAAGAGTGGTTTTGTTTGACAGATTTTAAGCGTAAAGTAGAATAATACTTGACAGTTTATAAATGTAAGTATATGAGATTTCTTGACATTTTTTATATGTCAAGAATGTGTGTTTTTTTGTTAAATTATATATTTTAAAATATCTTCATAATCTTTCGTGCACCTATTTTGAAGCCGAACGTATATAAGTAAAGCAAGAGAGTACATGTACAAATGTGCTAAAGTACACATTAAAACAATTGAATGAACTAAACTTTTTCCATCAAAGAACTAATAATATTTTAACATATATATCAATGAACCATATACATATACATGTAGTTAGCCTAACTTTTCTAACAACAGCCTAAACTTTCCACTTATGTGTAGCCTAACTATAGGTGTATCAACAAAATATCAACTAAACTAATTCACCTAGTTATATCAAATATATCAACAAAATATCACACCTATATTCTGTAAAAGGTGGACGTGAGGTTTCCAAAGCTTCTTCTGATTTGTAGGCATCACCATTGAGGTAATCTACCATGCTGCTACCTGCAACAACATGCTTCTTTGATGAGGGTGGAGGAGGTAGAAGAGGGCTGACATGTGTCGCTTCAGTATTACCATTGGCTGGTTTTTTACTTAGTCCTTGGAAATTATCTCTAGATGATCTGCAACAAATTATAATAAGTATTCATTGAACTTAACATGAAAATCTAAACTGGGAATAAAGTTAGGTATTTAGAACAGTGTGGTCTACCTTACAGTGACATATAATGATCATTTAGCTACTGTCATAAGAACTCACATGGTCTTGTATGGAAATCGAATTGTAGAGAGAATTTTGTAAGTACCTCCGTGCTAACTGAGCAAAATCATCTTCCGACTCGTCGTCTTCATGACTAACATTTATAGTAGGAAGAGTGGATGGTGTCGCTCCTGTTGCTTCCCTAGTAGCAGTTCCGTTTGCTATATCATCATGTTGTTTAAGAACTCGCTGCAGAATATCATTCAAAGCCAATCCCTGACATAAAAGTTCCTCATCTCTGGTGAAGTGAAAACAATAATCTGCATACAGAGGGTGAATTATGTAAACCAAAATCTGAATTTTTTTTTCTTCGATTGGAAGAGATAGGAAGTAAGTGGAGCGATTGGGCAACGTTTGCCTCTACCCTATCCCCGTCTTTTAAGCTTTTTCATTTTGGCTTAACCATGTATCTCAGTTTCTTGTAAAACTGAAATGAAATAAACAAAAAAAAAAAAAAGTTGAGTTCAAGAGAATCCTTACCCTGTCCTATTTATAAGCAGCATGATGCACTTTTGATAGGATCGGCACTGGTCAACCAGGTCAACAATCACTTCTTGCTTCACGCCCTATCATTATATTCAGTCATTAGAACCCATAAAATGGAACTGAAGTTTTTGTTATTCTACTTTTCTCAAGTTTTAACGAAAAACATGTAAAGTTTTATTGAAGCCTATAGAATTACTATCCTCGTTTTATTTTCTATCTATTAACTGATTGCTATTTAACTACTTTTTCCAGTAGGTTCTTTGCCTGTTTTACTTCACACAGTTCAACACAACAAGAGTAAAGTAGAGAAGTCTTAGTAGAATAATTTATTTATTTTACTGTAGTACTATAAAACTTGTTGCACATATTGAAGGAAAATTTGTACTGTACTACATAAATCAGTCAATAGAAGCTATAGAGAAAGCCTACCTCTGGTGTCTTAGGGTCTAATGCACCAAGCATCTCCAATAGAACATCTACAAGTCCATGTGCATTTCGTATCTCTGGCAAGCTGTTATATTTTTTGAAAAGGAAACAGAATATTTCATTGATATAATCAATCATAGAGAACCAAGTACAAGAGACCACGAACTACCAACAACGGCAACAAACCAAAACAGACCTAATATCAAACCAAAACCAAAATCACACTAAACAAGATAAAACAATCATACAACCAACCATATAATAGAGTGAGATTTCTAATTGATACTTAGAAGTAATCCATTGCTCATCAAAAATAAAAAACCAAACAGGCTCTAGCGAGCTGTTATAATTAGGGGTGTAAATAATCCAAGTAACAATTTTCAAAAAGACCAAAGACTTTCCGAACAAGAAAATGGGTTACACAAACACCTTTTAAACTTATATTTCTTGTGTGTCTTTCATTTATATTTTTTTATTCTGAAAAATAGTTCTTGAGATACTATTGATACTAAAGTAATTCAAAGTAAAAGAAGCCGAATATTAAAATTATAATTACTTTATAATTCAAAGTAATTTTCAATGCAGTTCAAATTCCTCTCATCACTACTTCAGAGTCACAAAGCTTACGATGGGTACAAATCAATTTACAAGAAAGAAGGTCAAATTAGTAAAGGAAATGGAATGAAATGAACTACCCGTAGATGGTCAAAGGTCCGACCTTGTTGACGAATAATGGAACGGGATCACTGCACATCATGAACGGGCCATTCTTTACCTACCAAGGTCCATAACAATAAGTTATTTCTCTCTGGAAACAAATCCCTAGTACGGTTAA
The DNA here is from genome assembly GCA_025688845.1 of Cucumis hystrix. Taxonomy (NCBI): domain Eukaryota; kingdom Viridiplantae; phylum Streptophyta; class Magnoliopsida; order Cucurbitales; family Cucurbitaceae; genus Cucumis; species Cucumis hystrix. The sequence goes on from CM046894.1 coordinate 2,717,945, forward strand.
AAAAATTTACAACACAAGAGAAAGTTATTCTTATATACCGTAGTTATGAACTTATGAAGCTAGGAGAACAAACTAGAATATTTATTTACAGAGAAAAAACATGGAAAGTCATAGAAGAAGAGAGAAATTAGGGCAAGAAATTTACTGACTTCAAAACGATGGAGAAGACAATAGAGTAGAACTGGAACTAGAACCCTCTCTGCAAATCTTCTCCACCACTAATAAAACAAATTCTTGGAATGAAACCAAATCATTGATGAACTCCCTCCACCCTGAATCAAAACAACCAATGAAATAAATCAAAGAAAACAAATACATTAAACTCAAAAAACAAAAAGAAAAACTCTCATCCTCTAACATTCAGTAGTGAACAAAAAAGGGAAGAAAATCAGAGGGGGACGTGTCCAGTGAGAAGAAGGGAGAAGAACTCCAGTGGTGAAGAAATCCAGTGGGGGCCGTTCGACGTGAAGAAAATCAAAGGGGAAGGGGGGCTTTTCGGTGAGAAGAAAATCGAAATGGGAGGGGGAACTATAGGTGAGAAGAGGGAGGAGGGCTGCGTGTGAGAGAAAAGAAGAAAAGGGAGGGAAAATGAAAAGAGGGAAAGGGGAGAAGGAAGGAAATTTTAGGGGAAAAAAGTTAGGGTTTTTTTAGAAATTGTTGGAAAAAAAAAAAAGGAAAAATTGAAGAAAAAAAGAGACAATGTCTTTAGAAATCGGAGATAAAAGAAAATTTTGGAGAAAAAAGATGGAAAAGTTTTTTTTTTTAAGAAAATGGAGAAAATATATATAAGTTTTGATATTTTAATAAAAGGAGGAAAAAGTTTTTTTTTTTTTTTACAAAATTGGAGAAAAATGGAAAATTTGTGAAAAAAGTGAAGAATTTTATTTTTAGAAAATGGAGAAAAAATGTATTACTTGACATTTAAAAAATGTCGAGTAAATAAAATTAGTTTTGACTCTTTTAATCTGTCAAGTATTTAAAATAAAAAATAAAAAATTGTGCATTTTTTTACTATTGGTTATTCTTGACGTTTTTTGTTATATTTAATAGTTTTTTATTAAAAATGTCAAGAATATCAAAATTGCATGCGTCAAGTATTACCAGTTTTGTAGTAGTGTAATTTGATGACAGTATAACAACAAAAAGATGTACATAAGTCAGAGTTGGAAATGTAATGTAATAATAATTGATAATCCTGAAGAAGTAGGTTGTTTCCTTTTGATCTCTTCAACAATGTTGTTTAAGTTGACATGCAGTTCTTCAAACTTTTTGTCTATTTTCTCCTTCACAGTTTTGAACAATCCAATCATCTCCTCCATAATTTTTTTTCATGTTTTCTTGCCTTTGTTTAATACTCTCAATAGCCTTGGCTAGTCCATCAAGCTGGCTTGTAGAGGGCATGTCTCTACTAAGCAATACGTGAGCTACACGTTTAGCTTGTTGGCCCTTTGTAAACTCCTCTTCTGCCTCTCTAAGACTCATTTTTTTTGCATGAAGGAACGGTGCTAAGTATGGTTTGCTCACGTCATCAGGTGCAGCGAGCATCGAGGATAGTTCAAGCTATTTCAAGAAGGAAAAAAATGTTATAACTATAAGTGATTATCTACATATAAAAATTGTTGTAAAATGAGTTGCATACCATTGGCAATTTAAAGACCTTCTGTTGTAGGTCCTTCCATTTTGGCTGTGAGTCTGCTGCCCAATTTATTATCTGAGGGACTTCATTTGAGATCCGTGTAGCAAGAAGTTTGGTGGCGTGATCAAGGTTGGGATTACCTTGTAAGCCAAACTAGGATCGGAAAAATGAACCCTCCCATGGATATCCTTGTTTGCCCTTTACTAGTCACAACCCTATTCATGAAATCTAGCTTGAGGTCAAAAGCAACGCTCTCCCAAGGATACCTATCAAATAATTCGTCATCGTCTACCATCAAAACATGATCCCACTCTATACTCAAAGATTCTTGTCGTGGAATTAGAAAGCTCTCAATTTGGCCATCCTTATCCTATCGGTATCCATTCCAGCTGTACTTATATTGAACATAGTGTTCATGTAATGCCTTGTTATCGATTTCAGGGTCTCAAAATAAATTCTTTTCAATCGTCCCCCAACCTTTATATCCTTTGTATTAACATCTGATATTTCCTCGCAGTTCAGGCCTGTAATCAAGACAAATTCTCTCAGTCCAAATTTAAGTACCCTACCCCATATCAGGAAATGTAGTTGGGTGGTCGATTTGAGCTTGCACATACGTTGAATGAGGTGCAGGAGTAATTGTGATGACTGGTTTGTTATGGAAAATTTCAGAAAATGGTCGAATAGTCCCTCACTAAATCTAGCTGTTAGTCTTTCCCCAAGATTTTCTTTGATTTTATCTATTATGTTGCTTTTTGTCTAGAGGTTTATTCTTAAAGGTTCAGTCCTCCATTGGTGAGACATCAAGTATACCAACTCCTAGTAGTGATGAGTAGTTATATTTAGGTTAATGAAAATCACAATAATGAAATACAACACAGTAAAATTCAAAATATAAGTTGGCATGTTCCATAATCTACAAATACACTGTAATTGCAGTAAACCATTATATATATTCATATAATGATTGCATAACGATCAACATACTATCCCAAATTCAATGTATTCTAAATATATAATATACAAGACTCAATGTATCAGAATTAATAACTAATCACAACATAAAACGTAATACAAATACACTGTAATTATATTACATTATTTTCAGATTGTTCCATCTAAAATAAAACATAAATTACAATTACCCTATATATAGCAAATTCCAAAGACTCGTACCATCTAAAATACAGTTCAACTTCACACGTACCTTAACCTTTTCTTCCCTTATCGGTGCTTTTCCCTTTCTTCTTCTGTCCTCTTTTCCTTTTATTCCTTTCTTTGCAGTTTTTACCTGTTTTTCAATATTGTTACATGTATAACTAATATACATTAAGATAAAGAGGTTGCAGTTATCTAATTTATATACACTTACCTTCTTCCCCTTTTTTGTATTCGTTTGTCTCTTCTTATAATTCATGGATTGCTCACTGTTTTTGCTCGTCTCTTTTGTGGATCATTTTGATTCTTCGTTTCCTGTGGTATCCGCTTGCCATTCTTTATCTATATCGTCTTCTCCTTTTTTGTCTTTCAGACTCTCAGGCTTTTCCTTTCACTTTGTTTTGATTATTAAATTAGACAAATTTGTTCATGTTTATTAATTCAATTACAACAAGCTGCAACACTTACCTTGTCTTCAACCTCTTCTTCACTTTCTTCTATACGTTTCGCTCTCTTTAATCGACTTAATGAAACCTACACAGTGCACAACTTCAAAAAATTTCTACGTGTTCATTAGAAAATAGGAGAACAAAAATGTTAATAAGCATGTTTACCATGCTTTTTATTCTTGGCTTTTTCTGTATGGTTGATTCTTCCTTTGGAGGGTCCTTCATCCCCCTTTTATTGGATGATTGTGGAAGTTCTTTCTTGCCTCCTGACCCTCTGGTCATTGTATGTTCTGTTATATCCTGTAATGAACCATACACTAAGGTATAAGAATGTACAACTTTGTTATACTTAGAAAAAATCTTAAAAAAATATATACGATCGGCTGAAGAGTTTGGACACCTGTTAACAATAGTTTTTTTGAACTAGTGTATCCAGAAGACCGTAATCTGTCAGCTTTTCTCCTTGACCCTTCTATGTACTCATATTTAGATTTTTTACAATTTATAAAATAATAAACATTCAAAACAGAAACAAATAATACAAAGCAATCTCTTCTTTTGCTCCTAAAATGGAGGACATAACTGTTGTATGTTTTATTTTATAATAATAATAAAAAAACAAATAAAAACTAACTGATTGTTATCTATATATATAATTAAAAACAATTTTTTTTTATTCAAACTACATCGTCTTTTTCGAACGTTCCAAAATCACAGAGGCGACAACAATGGCAATATTCAAATTATCCAAAAGACAATGCTAACCATGTTGTGCATGGTGATATTTGAAGAAGAAATTTGTACGAACAGAGCCTAAACAATAATTTCCAATCAACACGACAACTAAAGGACTATAATGGCGTCAAAGAATCTGGTTAAATCTGAAGGAACTACTGGTTCGTTTGAAGATTTATATAAGAATCAGAGGACGTTTTGAAATAACCTGAATATGAAGTAAAGGCATGTGAAATTCTTCCGAAAGTAGTGCAAAGTAAAGCGGCCGAAGTCCAGATGTTCTTCTGAAGCAGTGCAAAGTAAAGCGGCCGAAGAAGAGCAAGAGATTTGAAAGATGAACAGATGGATTTTTAAAGTTTCTTTAGGGTTTCGAATGAACGAAGCAAGTAACTCACCGAAGTCCAAGAAAAAAAAATGATCACTTGCAGAGATTTTAATTTTTGCAGGCATGAGGTGGAGCTTCCATTAATGGTAACTTTTCTAATTTTTATGTTTTTGGAAAAAAAATTTATGTACCATATGTTATTTCAATTATAGTGTATTTGGGGCTTAAATGAACAATTGTATTTTTCATATTGGGTAAGGGCATTTAAGAGATTATTTCATTTATTGATTTTTCAAATTTTTATGTTTTGCTATTTTAACAATTTAAAATTAATTTTGTGATTTTTCCAAAGTAAAACTCATAATTTGCTATTTTTCTTGACAGCCTTAACTCAAGATAGAGAGGGTTCCTTGCATATGTAGCCATCTTCAAACTTAAAACTAATTGCAGATATAGCAAAATTTACCTTCAGCCCGTAAAAAATGTCCAAAACTTACATATGTAAACATATATATATTATAAATTAAATTATAAAAAAAATTATAAAAAAAAAAAAAAAGAAAAAAAAAAGAAAGAAAACTGCATTGTGTGTGTATGTCTCTCTTAATCATCTCACCCTTATTCTTCCCTTAAATCTACAAATTCACCATTTAACAAAACCTTCAAGGTTAAGTACAGTGTGTTACTCTAAACCCTATTTTAAATAATCCTCTTCTATCAACAATTGGCATTCTGCCCTACAAAAACATATTTAATAAATATATAAATAAATAAATAAAAGACTGTATTGAACTAGAGGGTGGAGAATATCATTTGGTATAAGACTTAGTCCCAACGTTTAATATCCATTTTATTTTTTACTTGTAAAATTAAGTCTATATAGACACTACTTTTACCTCAACTTTCTTCCGTTATTATATTTTATGAGTGATTTTAAAAAATCAAGTCAAATTTTGAAAACTAGAAAAAGAAACTTTTAAAAAGTTGTATTTTTAAGATATTAATGGAAGAAAATAGACTTAATTTTAATAAATAAAAGCAAAAAAAAAAAAAAAATTACATTAGAATTTCACTCTCCATTTTGAAACGGAATAAAAAGAAAATAAGATCCATAATTAATTCATTAAAACATATGCATATGGAAAGCAAGAGGATGTGTGTAAGATAGATCTCCAAATAAAAAAGTAGCAATAATATTACCAAAATCAATTGTAACGTGGGCTAATCCTAATCTTATAGATAAGCCAAAAGGTCACAATAATAATAATAATAATTAACTTAAAGACAGCTACAAAATATTTACGACATTTTAAGTATATTAACGACATTTCAAAAAAAATTGTAAAAATATTAATATAATAACTTTATCACGGTTAATTCATGTTACAAATATTAATCTATCATTAATAAACCATCAAAATCTATTTTCATATAAATACGACCCATTATAGTTAGTTATTAATTAATTAAACAGTTATAGTTATCCATTACTTAATTAATAATAATCATTTTATATTTGATTAATATAAAACATAAAATCAATATATATCATGTCTGCTCTCATCTTATCAAAAGTAAAAAAGTTTAGGGTTTATTTATAAAGATAAGTTAAAATCTATTATAAATGTTATTAAATAGATGTTGATACTAATCCATAGTATTCATATTATATAATGAACCCCATGTTTGCTAAAACACACCTGGGTTAAAATTCTAAAAATTGGAGAGACTAGTAAATACTTTTTGGAGAATTTCTTATTTTTGTTTTTTTTTTCTTTTTTATTTTAATATCATATTTATATCAGTTTTGTATCTCATTTTAAAAAAAACCATAAAAATTATCATTTTCTTAAGAAAATATTCCTTTTTATTTTACATGATTTTCTCCATCTAATCTTGGCACCAAATTTAATCCTTTTCTTCTCTTTGTTTTGAAGGTTAACTTTTTTTTCTCAAAATTTATAAATTTGCTATTGGAGCAAGAATAAAGTAATGTAAGGTCTATTTGGCAACGTTCGTTAACGTTTTTACTTTTATTTCTTATTCCTTGTGTTTGATAATGGTTTCTACTTCTTGTTTCTAAAAAAAAAAAAAAACAGAAACAGAAAGTGTGTTTGATAATTGTTTCTTATTTCTTATAAAATAGGAAACAAAAAAAATAGGAAACCAACATAAATAATTGGAAAAAAAACCAATAAAAATAATTGAGAAACGAAATTGAAGAAATTTTTTTTATGTTCCCATTAATTTCTTATAAAATGAGAAACGTTTCTACTTTTTTAGAACGAAAAATAGAGAACATTTCTTAAAAAATGGAAACAAAACAGAAAACAAGAAATTAAAACGTTACCAAAATAAACCCCGTAATTGTTCTCTCCAAATAAATTTACTTCCAAATTTAATAAATGATAAATATGGAAAGAGAAAAAAAAAAAGTGAGCAAAAATATTTAAGCATAAACGGCTTTTTAACTCTAACATAATAAATCAAATTTTAGATTCTATGAATATTTTTTTTCATGAAAAAGAAAACTCAACAAAGCCCTATGAATATTTCAAATAAAAAAAAGAGAGTATTAGATCCAAAATAACTAAAATTAGTTCACTTGAATCGTTTATAAGCACAATGTAACAAATTATGATCAAATGTATAATTAGTCAGCACACCCTGGATGGAAGATCGGCAGTTCCCTGATCGTACGCCGATGATTTCTCCTTCTTCACAACTCTGCTTCCAAAAACCAAAAACCCAACCATATGTCCGGCGACGGCCACGATAAAAACGCCGCCGTTGAACGACATCAAAGCAAGCATCACCAAATATGCAATCCCCATTCTTATCCCATGTACCACCGTCTGCACGATTCCGGCCGCCACATTTCTCGGCCCTACCTCCGTCATCACCCGCCAACACGACAGCCACTCGACCGCCACCGTCAGCAAAAAGACGAACACCAGCGCCACTGCATACATGCCGGACCGGTCCCCGGGCCAGCCGGAAAACAAAACTTGTGTGTTTTTTCCCCAGAAGAAAGTCATGTGCATGGCCGATGACATCATATCGTGAGTGTGCATGTCATCGCCGGAGCCTCTGCTCGTCGGAGCTATCGGCGGCGGCGGGGGGTCCATGTGCATGCCGTCGTGGGTGGGAAGTAAAACATTGGTAGCGTCGGATTTGGAAGAAACAGAAAGAAAAATTACAAAACAAAGACTTAAGATTGCTGTTGTTTTTTGTTCCATTTTGCAATCTTTTGTGTTTGTTTGTTGACTTTAAGAGAAATGATTAATCAAGTTCACTTATTTTATAGCTTAATATGGAAGTTTTGAATTTTAATTTAGATAATATTGTTGTACTACTAATGCTTGGTTGTATTTCATTTGTACTTCTTTTATTATTTGCAGTACAAATTAGAAAATATATACACATTCATAAAAAAAATGGAACTTTGTTTTCTGAATGGGTTAATTACTCCCTTCTTTTACTCCTTACATTGACATTTTAATTTGATAAATAAAATTTTTTTAATAGAAAACTTGAGACACAAAGCTCATAGTTACTAGTATACACTCAAAAATCATTTTCTCAGCTTAATTATTCAATATTAGAATACATGTGTATATTAATTTTGCTCACAATACCTTGCATGTTAGAATTTAACAAGATAAGAAACAAAGAATGAGGTTTTAATAAGTTTTGAATGTCAAAGTTGAGGCATAATATAGCACTTATTTTAAAAATATTCATGACATATATACTATAGTTTTCTAATATGCAGTTAGTTCTCAATAAAAAAAAATTAAATCAAAAGTGGATATCATGGTTGACCTATGAGAAGATGAAGATAAAATAGCATGCTTCATGCCCTCTTTTTGATTCTTTAATTAAGAACACATAATTAATCTCTATTTATTATTATTATTGACCTTTTATATGTGTATATATGTATATGTGTGTATATTCTAGCTAATTAGTTGTTTAGAAGAGACTTGGTTCTATATTTTGTAAGATTAATATTTATCATTTTCTCTTTCCACTTCGTCCTTTTAGCACTTGTCATTCTTTCGATTCTTACCATTTTTCAATTGAGAGTAGAAAGTTTATCAAAAGGTAATTCAAAAGGAGAAAAATTGGATATAATTTTATACCATAAACATAATTATGACTAAACAAAATTAGAGGATAAAAAACTAGAAAAAGAAGGCATGTTCAAGGCGAAAGCTGCCACACACCTCACTTGGAGCATGTCCAATAATCCATGCCCCAACTCAGTTTATTTGAATTTGTTAGCCTAAACCTTAATCCTCTTCCTTACGAGCCTCATTAGTTTGGCCATGTGGAGCATGTCCAGTGCATGCCTCGATTTGGTTTTGTTTGAAGTTTATGGCTTGATTTAATTTTGATTTCATATTTCCAATGACCGAATTCTACAAAGTTTTCACTCTTAATAAATACATAGAAATTAGACTTCTAAAGTATAAAGCAAATTCAATATAACGATAATGCAGAAAAATTACGGTAGTTTTTAAATATATTACGTCGTTAACTTCTCTTTAGTCTATTTATTCTAAATTAATGGAACTTCTCAACTATTGATTCTAAACCAACAAGAGTTTAATTAGTTCAACCGACATTATGTTCAAATTCCTTGCTTCAATTTGTACTAAAAAAAATAGAATTTTTCTCTGAAAAAAAAACTATTGGTTCTAAGTTGAAAAAATTAGAATTTTTTAGCTTAATCCATTAAGTTTAAGTTAATATTTTAACAGGTAAAATGTCCTATATTCTTCAACATGTTTGTATTCATGATGCTTAAGCATGCATAATGATGTTGTGCTATGTTGTGAGAGAGTTGATAATATGACAGTTGGATATAGAATAGGATTGTTTAGAGGTTTGTGAAAGGGTCTTATGCATTTTGATTGAGTATAGTATGTGTTGAGTAATCAAATACCTTGAATAAGAATGGTCAAGGGACGATGCATAGTTTCACAAGTTATTGGGTGCCTTGAATAAAAATGATCAAAAGTTCGAGAGTCGTAAAGGATGTTGCTAATGGTGATGAATAAAAAGTCTATGAGTCAACATATTTCATCGGGATCAATCTCATTATTAAGTTGGATGTGGAGTCTATAAGATTTGAGTGAGACTTTATACTTGGTTAGAGATGGAGCAGTGTATACTGTTGGTTTATGTGTAAGTAGTATCTATTATCTATTAATAATGAATGCATGATACACGTATCATTGTATATTATTTTATGACTCTAATTTTTGCACGATATATGATGGGTTATTTAATCTCAATGATATTGATTTAAAAGACCTTAATAAAAATTGAAATTATATTTTAGTCATGCAATCCATGAAGCTTGTTTGAAAGGATATATATATATATAAAATAATAATAATTTACTTAAAAGTGGAAAACCACTTCTCATGTTAGACATCACTTTTAGAGGTGTAATAATCCCAACGTTATAAGGATTATATGAAAATCATTCTTACTCTTTTTAAAACCACTCCAAACATGTTTTAGTAGTAAATTCTCTAAATTAATTTGCTTATGCCCATCCAAGAGTTAATTGATATAATTATAAATTTTACAAATGAAATCCTAATTAAACATGGTAAATTGATACAACTACCAGTTTATGATGATATTTGATACAATTCCAAATTATGTGTTAAATAATTATATTCCATCGTACCCACTTCAATATGCTCACTAATCAAATTCATTCATTCATCAAGAATCTCCAATTTCCTTTGAGTTATTATATCAAATAGCTTAGAGATGACATACCAACATCTAAAACATAGATAGACATTCTTACATACCATTAGCGTGATATACCAATACCAATATTTACATTGTGATCTATCAATTATAAACTTCTATAACGGATAGATACTAACAAAAATAGAAAACAAAAACAAATAAAAGTTACCAAATTTGTACCCAACTAATTAAAGAATTTTGATTCCAATAATATTCCAGAAATTGAAAAAAGAATAAAGTAAACTTCATACCGAATCAAACTTCACGACGTCTATCTAAACCTAAACCACATGTGGAAAATCAATTTTATCAAAATTCAAGTCATCTAAACCTACATAATAGAAAAGTAGTTACACATCGCTATTCAAAATTTGAATGAAATTCAAAATTCAAACCTTACAATAAATAAGGTGAAAAAAACAAAAATAGAAAAATTTAACATTATCATTGAAAAATTTGACAATACGAATGAACACTCACGAATTCTAAGTTTAGATAGCGACTATGAATCCTAAACACCAAAAACACCACTACATATCTTATGAATATCTTCATAGTTCTTGCTTACAATTACAAAATTAAGAATCCTAAATGAAAACTATGAACAGTGAGATAGAAAAATTACAAGATGAATTATCCCTGAAATCTGAATCCAAAGCATTTCCAATTTACCATTTCCCCTCTTCCGTTTACAACTTGACATAAGCTGCAAAGAATTCCAACAACAAATTTCGTTTCTAATCCAATCCAAGAAAAATTCATCACCAACATTCAATACACTATCATAACATTCAATTTCAATTCCAGATTTCCACATTATTATCCCTTCATCAACAACTAAGAGGAGGAAGATCAGAGGATTTACCAGAAACCGCTTCCGATCTCTTGAAAAATCTACTCCCAAACAAGAAAAATCCCAAGCAATGTCCACCGATTGCTACCAAAAGCACTCCAACATTGAACGACATCACCGCAAGCATCACTAAATACGCTAATCCAACCCTAACCGTATGCATCAGAGTCCGGATCAATCCTGCCGCCGCCCGGCTCGAATCTTCCTTAATCAATCGGCAATGTGTAAGCCATTCGACGAGAAAAGCAAGCACAAAGATGAAGATTAAGGCTAAGGCGTACATGCCGGAGCGCTCGCCAGGCCAGCGATGGAACAGAATCTCGGCGTTGGTTCCCCAAAAGAAGGTCATGTGCATCATCATCTTGTGGTGCATCATTTCCGGCGATGCGGTGGAGGAGTCCGGTGGCGGTGTCATGCCGTGCATATGATGGTTGTGAGCTTCGGTGGCAGCGTCCATGGTGGCTCCGGTGCCGGGAAATTCTCGTGTGTGGTATTGGGAAGGGCGATTGGTTTGTGATAAGTGATAAGAACGCCGTCTGTTTCCGTATTAAATGGATTTGTTCGTACACTCCTTGTGACTTCTATGACTAAACGCCTGATTTGGTGCACCGCCGGTTTATCATTTTTCATGTGTGTTCACCTCTCAGGATTTGACACGTATTCTTTCTTTTTTTAATTTATGAGAAATTATTTGTAAGAATTTTCCAAAGAGATATTTTAAATAATTAATCACAGTTGGTAACTAATTTAACTTAATCATTGAATTGTTATTCATTTAAAAAATATTTATTTCGAGTTTAAATGGTTAATTAGGCTTATAATTTTGAAATGGCATGCATAGTAGTAATGTTCCTAGCTAGTTAAAGATCTTTAAAGTCAGGTTGTTATATCCAATACCCTCACGAACCCATAAACCAATCAAATCTAACGTTCCAACTTTAGCAAAGCAAACCACTTCTTTTTCTTTAGTATCTCATTGGAGGTGGTCATGTTATCATAAACCCTACCACGATAGCCATGCATGTCTATTAATCATTTTACTTGGCTTAGAACTGGTCATGCTTCTGTCCATGAACAATTCAATTTCCTATACCACGAGAGTATAAAGAAAAGCTTCATATCTCCTCTATCTATTATATTTTACATCAACATACTTTTGAGAATATATAGGATGTGACCTACTAACATTAATAGGAGATCAGTAAATAACAAATTTATAGTGTGAACAAAGAGAATATGATGCTCACATATAGTACTATAAAATTTTGTGAGATTCTTCCAAATTCGTTATTGTAGCTCGTGGTTATTATCGTTCATAGGTAATAATAATTTGTCTTATTTGAAATACAAATTATAGTTTAGAAAAATGACCTATAATAGTCCAAATGCCTTTGAGTTCTTTGTTATGTAAAAGAAACTGTTATTTTTATATTTGATATAGAGAGTGCATGTGACACATTATTTAATAATTTCTTCACCTACCATAATGGACAAAATATATCACAAGTATTTTCACACATCTTCATATATTAGCATAGTTTAACGTTCGATTGAGATCATATATTGGGAAAAGGAAAAAAAAAATTATAGTTTGTGATTTTAAAAGAAAAGTTAAAATTAATAATCATTTCATTTTCTCTCTTTCACCATGAAGTAGCTTAATGAAGAGAAAAGATCAGTAATAGTTTTGTTTTTAGATTTTGAAAATTAAATTTATTTCTTTCGTATTCGTGAAAATTATTTTCATCTTTCTTAAGTAATTTTTAAATAATGATTGAATATTCTTAGTTAAACTTTAAAAATAAAAATAAGTATTTTAAAACTATTCTTTTTAGTTTTCAAAATTTTACTTGTTTTTTTAACGATTGATAAAAAAAATAGATAACAAATAAAAAATTTGAACAATATATATATATAATTATGATCAAAACAAGACCCAAAAGATGAGTATTAATGTTAGTATCAAATTAAAGGTTCCATTTTGAAAAAGAAAAAAGAAAAAAAGAAAACAGAATAGTCAAAGAAACAAAGTGGGACCTTTAATTTGGCTATTCTTCTTTGAAACTAAACAAGTTTTTTTCTTCTTCCTCTTTTTTCTTTTCTAAATTTTAAAAGTTGGGTTAATTTTCTTTTTGAAAACAAGTTTTTTATAATGAACAATTTTTTAAAAAAATTAGTTTTTAAAACAAGTTTTTTATTTTATAGATTTTTAAAACATCTATAAAATAAAAAGATAACAAACAAAGAAAGTTAGAGATTGAAGTAGTGTCTATAAGTAAAAAAAACAAAAACAAAATAGTTACCAAACGAGATTTTGTGTTAGTTGAATTAGTTTTTCTCTATCTTATATTTATTTTAGTCTTTTTTTTATACGTAGGATTGTTGTTATTTATTATTTAGAAATAGATATTTCCAAACTTATCATGGAAAGAAGAAGAAATGAGGAAATTACATATATAATAAATGATAGGGGTCATAGTCCAAAAAACTTATGATTAATCAAAGATGATTAATTTCCTTCTTTATCTTATCATTTATTAGTGATAGGTGTGACTAATCAAGATTCTCTTTTTTTACTTGACTATAGCTTTAACACCTCCAAAACTAGAAGTAATGTAAAAGATTTTGAAATTCATTCCAAATCTAAAAATATAGAATGAATGCATTTAAAATTTTGTATACAATAATTGAAAAATAAAAGAAAATTAAATAGTTTACTAATATAAGCTTTTAATTATAATTTGTAGATTGAAAATAAGTAATTTACCTCTTAATCCTAAAAGTTATGCCATTTAATTATGAAGCTATTAGGTTAACTTTTTAGTTTATGTTTGAATTAAAATAGTTGATTAGTGATTCGTTTTACACACTACCAAAGAACTTTCAAGAAATAAGTTCTAAAAAACGTAAAAAAGGAAACCTCAAACTAGCAATAAAGAAAAACTTCATACTGCACAACATGATTAGCAACTTAAGAAACGATACAATACTATAGGTTCATAGACACCAATTATGCTCACAACAAATATGATAGATATATAACATCACACCAAAGGACTATACAAACCTTATGTCTCTATCGATTATTATTTACAATAAAGTCACAAATTCAAAGAAGTAACGTATCTTGACGTATGAAGGTGCATATGTCCCTCATACATCCTAACTAAAATGTGTACATGTTGGACTTTTTTTAAAAAAAATTTCAAATTTTACTTTTTATATATAATGTTTAAATGATAAGTATATTGGGTCGACTAAGATTGGACTTGTGTTTGGGCTTTGGGCCTATTTTGATGAGGCTAAATTACAGCAATGCAAAGGAAACATAAATTACAAGAAGTTTAGTCATTAAAAAGAAGGGATGCGAAGAAGAATGACAAATTATTTACTTCCAGAAAATAGCAAAAATAAATTTAAATTGTTAAAATAGTAAAACATAAAAATAAAAATAAATAAATAAATGAAACAATCTCTCAAATGCCTCTAACCAATATATAAAGTACAATTATTCACATAAACCTCAAATACATTGTAATTGAAATAACATACCTGCTACATAAAAATCTCCTCCTTTTCTTTTCTCTTTGATAAAACCTAAAAGATGAAGATTCAAATAATTGCAAAAATGCCATTGAGGCATAATTAAATTATAAAATTCAAATTGTTATTAAAAATATATATTAAAATTCAAATTCAAATTGTTATTAAAAATATATCTTATTATATTATTTAATAAATTGTTAATAAATGGTTTAAAATATAACACATTTGAAAATATTGTATATAATAAAATATAATAAATTGTTTAAAATATAACAAATTCAAATTTAAATTCGTGATTGCCATTATTTTAGGGATTAGATTGAGAAATCGTTGAAAATCCCTCAATTTTTAGGAGAAATATTTATTAAACATAAGTTTTATAAATTAAATAAATAAATGTTAATTAATTTGATTTAAATACTAAAAATTTGAAAATTTGTTATGAATTATAGGCATATATTTAGGAGATATTGGGGAAATCTTGCTAATCCCAAAAATATCATAAATTAGTTAATATTTTTAAAAATTGATTGAAGTTTGCAAATACACTATATATGTGACTATATGGTATTTGGTCTCATTATTTGTATCATGCAAATACATTGTATCTGTAAAACATGTATTATCCTACACAAAAAGGTATAAACACATATTATACTTCTTGATTCAGACATGCATAACAAGGATGATTGGAAATAAAATGCCACAAACAAAATAAAACGTCTAATTAAAATAAATATGAAAATTAACTTAATTAAAAAACACGAGGTGAAAAAATAATTATTCGATACAAGAGGCACAATAAATTAATTTTTTTTAATAAAAATCAACCAAAATAAGTGTATAATCATAATTAACACGATTGTAGGGATGAAATATAATGACTCGGGAATGGTTGAAATTCTCGTAACCATTTTTTATATTAACCATACGTACTATTTATTATCTAATAATTTTTTAAAAAATAATTTAAAATATAAATCATACGAAAAATACTCAATCAGTGATTGTCATTATTTTAGGGATGAGTTTTAATAATATTTGAATTCAAAATATTATGAAATCTAATGAATAAGAAACGGTTGAAAATCTTTTAGCAATTTTTTAGGGAAATATTTATTAAACATCTTTTATGAATTAAATAAATAAATGTTAATTAATTTGATTTAAATACTAAAAATCCAAAAATTTATTATGAATTATAGGCATATATCTAGGGGATATTGGAAAAATCTTGTCAATCCCAGAAATATCATAGTTAATATTTTCCAAAATTGATTGTAGTTTGCAAATACACTATATGTGATATTTGGCCTTACAAAGGTTATGAAACGTACTTTGAAGGAATAATATTATCAATGATTTTATGGTGTGAATTAAATAGTGTGTAATAAATAGATATTATTAAAAATAATTTGTTAAGCATTTGATTTGAAGTGTACAAATCCGATAATCTGTTATAAATTGAATGCATGAATCTAACATATATTGGTTAAATGAGATCAATCTGAAACATAAATATCTATTTAATATTATTATAAAATTGAATGACATGCAAATACACTATAATCGTAATTCTTTATTATATTCTATTATTTTACGCTACACAAATACACTATAACTGAAAAAAAAATGAGTTGCAGACTATCAAGGAGTAAAATCGATTGAAAATTTACAAAAAAAAAAAAAAATCTACCTTATACGATTTTGCTAAAAATCAAATTATATTTAGAATTTGCTATTTTTCAAATTATACCCTATTATTTTGCCATTTTCACAATTACATCTAAAAAGAAATGAGTAGTTTTGTATATACTCAATTGATTAAGATAAAATATCAACACAAGTTTGAATTTCCTCTGGAATGTGCTTTTAGTTACAAAAAAAAGTTACAAAAATATATTCACATTGTAGACAAGTTGCATAATTTACTCTCGAATGTGATATTTAAAAGGTATGAATTATTTTAATTAAAATACTATGTTATAACTTGTAATTTGGGTTTTTTTCCATTTTAATCTCCATCCCTTCTAAATTAAAAAATATATTTTTAACATTTTCAATTGTTAACACGAGATTTTCAGAGAATTTTGATTTGTGGAGTTAAACTTAAGTTGATATTATATATGTGATGATTTGATACGATCTGGTTCGATCTCTAGTATTTGATCATCTGATTTTCTCTCGATTGGATGCTTACACTTGATTTGAAGAAGCAGAACACGTAATGTTCTTGAAGTTGGAGTCTTGGAAGAAAACTTGTATCTCCAAAGAAACTTCAATCTTCAAGGGCGGTCGACTTCGACTTCATGAGTTAGAGAGTCTTCTAGCTCTGGAGAGAATTCTCTCTTAGACCTTGTGAGTAAAAAATTTCCCACCCTTGCAAATATAAGGAAAACTAAAAAAATTTCAAATCCTTGCAATCTTATTTATAGAGTTCTCTGGTAGGCTTTATAGACTTGAGTCTGGTTGGTAGACCCATGAGCTCAACCACATGAATTTGGATCATATTTAACTTTGACCTAAATTAAGCTTATTCTTGGGCTCAATTGAACTTTAACCCAAGTAAATAATATTTAATTGGAAAAATAATTAGCTTGATCCAACCATCATAATGAAAACATGTGGCATGATCAGAATTGGTCAATTTATGTATTCAATTTTAATTTGAAACACATGTCAATTTTTTAATTAATCCCAAATTCAATTATTTGTATTTTCATCATTAATTTAGTAAATGATATGGCAATTTGTGATTAGTCTCAAATTTTTTATTCAATTTAAAATATGTATGTTCTAAAAAAAAATCTTAAAATTCAATTCTACCATTAGTAATTTACGCTCAACATATAAAAATTGTTAATTAATCTTCTCAATAAATTTGAAGAAGATATTGACATTACTTTTTTAAATGAAAATTGTTAACCTCTATTCGAGTTCAAATCCTCACTCTCAATTTATTTATATATATATATATATATATATATAAAATATAATATAATATAATATAATATAATATGAAAGTTTGTAAGAACAATAAAAAAATTCAAACTAATTATAAAAAGTAAAAAAAACTACTAAAGAACTATTAATTTGTCAAAGTATAAATAGTTGTCGATTTTAATTAATGAATTAATTGTATTAGAAAGTCAAAATACAATTGGGTAAAAAGTTATGAAATTTAAATGATTAATTATACTATTATTTCTCATCATAATTTTTAAAAAAATGTTAGTTATATTTAATCTATATGTCTAAGAGAAAAAGAAACTTCTCTACCTAATTTAATTTTTAACCCTTTACTAAATTAATTATTATATTTCACTTTTTTTTAGGTGTTTTTCAAAAAAAATATAATTAATTGGCAAAATAATTTAAACAATTTCAAAAACGAAAAAAACCAATAGGCTCACAATGTAAAATACAAAAAAATGGTCCAATCACAACACGTACATGTAATATATTTGATATACAGTATACAATCTTGATACAAGATTGTTTAGATTTTGCTACAATATTTAACGATATTTTTGGTTTAGATTTGACTATTTGGTTATCATTTTAGATTTTGGTATGATTTAGCTACCCAAATCTAAACAATTTTATTTTTCAAGATTGTTGGATACATGACCTAAATCTAAAAGATTGTGTACCAATAATTTTTCACATAGTTGATTTTTTATAGTTCATGTTTTTTCTTCAATTTGGAGTTTTTCATGTTAATTCATGTTTCAAGTTTTATTGTTAATTCTTGTTATTTTTCTCTGATTCCAATTTGGGTTTGATACTGGGTTGCATGATGTGCATCCCTCATGGTCTTTTTGATAACGTCCGTTTGGAATGACTTAATTATGAAAAATAACTTTAGGGCTGTTTGGTGGACACTACACTTGGATAGAATTGTAATGTGATGTAATGTAATAAAAAAGTTTAAGTTTAGACTACTCGATTTGTAATATAAAATTCCTTGTGTTTTGACACTTTTTCATACAATTATTTTTTTAAGTTTTTTCCGTATTGGTTTCGTCTATTAGTCTCAATTTGTAATATTTCTTGATTTCCATTAATCTTAAATGTTATTACATCTCACCTCTTGATGGCAAGTGTTGGTTTTATTTGATTTTGACCATAAATTTTATAAGACACATTTTTTAAGTGTCCAAATAAAATTTGAAATCACAAAAAAGAAAGGTTCAGTACTGGCAAATTTGTAGTACACTCACAACTTTATTTGATAGTACAATTTCAACTTCATTATTTCATATTGCAATCAAAACAAAATGTACCAAAAAGAAAATGGAAAACCACATGACATTTTATTGGGGAAAGACGACAGAGATCCTCTTCCCCGATTGGCCAGGTCAGAGCTTTTTCTCCCCTGTCATCGCTTTAATTTTTGTTTTTCTCCTTGCCTTCACCGTGGAGTGGCTCTCACACACTAAATTCACCACCTCTGCCATGGGCAACCTCACTGCCGGCCTGCTTCAGACCATTCTTTACGGCGTTCGAGTGGGGTTGGCTTTCATCGTTATGTTGGCGGTCATGTCATATAATGTGGGAATTTTGCTAGCGGCAGTGACCGGATATTCGATCGGATTTTTGGTTTATGGGAGTCAGGTATTTAGTCGATCGAAAATTGATCCGAATCTAAATTTAGATTCTTCCGATCTTCCACCACTTAATTGTTAGTATAGAGAATTAATTAAGATAGTTTATTTTGTTTTTATATGAATTTCAATTTTTTATGGAACGAATTTATTTAGATAATCTATCTCTTTTGAATTTTCAGGTTGGGAGAATTTTAATTACTTAAATTAACATTTATTTTTATAAAAAATTTAAATTGATATTTAGTATTTGGTTGGGAAACTAATAAATAAAATAATTGAAGTATATTAATTTTCTAAAAATAAATATGTTAATTCAATGGATACTCTTACTATGCATTTATGGACAACTCGATATCGATATATTAATTGAACATTGACATAAGTTTATTAATGTCTACCCTTCCTAAAATCTAAAATTTAACTACATTATATTATATTTTTATTTGATTACAACATTTTTCTTTATATTTTTAGTATACTTTATCTTTGGTTACTTTTTGGTAATTATCTTAGTCTCCTTGTTATGAAACTTTTTATTTTAATGAATATATACCTTTCCAAATGTTGAAATTTGTGCTCGTCCATCCAAATTCAACACTAGTCCCATGTTCCACTATAATGGAGATTGCAAAGAAATTTGCATCAAAGATCTTTATGAACTATTTTGAATTTCGTACTATAACTCGATAACTTGGTAACTTGGCAGAACATTAAGGAAATTCACAAACCAAAACAAAATTAGATTTTCTTCCTTTTAATTTTCTATTTTAGGTGTTTTTGTGCTTTGATATGGTTGAGATATAATATATTACTTTCTTTTAGAAGAAGCACCACGTCTAGAAGATCAAAGAAACAAAACTTTGAAGATGTATCGAACTTTCTTTGATGATTTTAAAAATAAAATGAAATACTTTTTTTTTTTGAAAAAAAGCCAAAAATTATAGAACACAAGAAGAAAAAAAATTTATTTAAATTGGAAGAGAACTTATTCGTAAGCATTTCAATAGTTTGTCATTTCTCTAAATGGATTATTCTACATCATTTATTCTTTAGAAAATTGACCTAATTTGGCCTCCAAATCAATCCAATGAAATTCCTTTACCCACCTCCCAATGACCAATTAAATTCTTTAGAAAAGTATCACCTCATATTTTAACCAATCAAAAGTTTTCCTATGGATGAGGAAATAAAATTTGGCCTTGGAGTTTTCGCTCCAATTTCCTAACAACATTCAAGTTGTCATATTCTAAAATGAGAAGCTTATTATTATTTTAGCACGTTTCATAAATTTTAACTTCAATGACTATTTTAAAATTAGAGAAATTGCGTCCGATGATAAAAATATTTAGAAAAAAACAGTTCATGATACTCTTTTTTACATTTTGTAAATATGACAAATATGACAAGTAATTAGTGTAACAAACAACTATCCGACGACTATCGAAGGGTTACATAAGGCTACCATAGGCTTATCAAACTTTTAAATTTGCTATTTTTGCAATTTAAAAAATGTAGTGAAATAAACTCTATTATCATTAATTTTTGTTTTTTTGCTATTTTTGTCGGTGCTCCTTAATCACTACAAAAACTTGGTAGTTTCCCGACGCAGTACGACGTCGGGGACGATTACAAAAAGCGTCGGGCACATCTTTTCCGACGTTCTCTTCAACGTCAGGAAGTACGTCAAAAAATCATGTTGGGAGACCCATTCCCCATGCAATACGAAGATGCGTTGGGATTGACTTTTCCGCGAAGTTCATTTGGCCGACAACGTCAATGTGTCAGGGTAACCTATATGACTCTACCAAAGTCCTCGTGAACATCGAGTGAAGGTGTTTCTCAACGCTACGTCATGGAACCTATCCCCGATGCCATCTTGCATGTGTCGTAGGAAGACCTATTTCCAGACGCAGTCTGTGCATTGGGAATAATTATTCGAGTTTGTTTTAATTATTATTATTTTTAATATTTTATTTTTTATTTTTTATTTTGACGTTTCTATTCAATTCCAATTCGATTTAATTTAAATAAAAACCGAACAACCAAAATAGTAAATAATATATCCAAATCAAAATTGTATTATAATTAAATAAACGTTTATCACAAGAACACAATTTCAAATTTGTTAAAAAAAATTACATGAAAAAGGAAATTAAAATAATTTAGCTACGGACGCCATACTGAACAGGTCCACACCTACAATGACAAAAAATTAAATTTAGATATATATAATGTTAATATCACTAATAATGCAAAGTAAACAACGTTAAAGTTCAAAAATACGTACCGCAAGTTCTCCACTCACGGTCCTCTCTATGTCCGACTCATTTCTTCAATCTTCTTCATCATTTCTTCCATTTGTTTATACTGCAGCTTGAACATCCTTCTCTGCTCTTCAATCATGCGTTTAGCTTCTTGAAGCTCGAGTCTTTGCTGCTCAATGAGGACTGCATTAGCTTGTTCGACCGCTGTAGAATGCGAACATGTGATCGAAGAACTGCTAGTAGGACTCTTGCGGGACTTGGGCCTGGGTCTCCAACCAAGACCTTTTGAGTAGCCTGGACACTTACCCAAAATGATCTTGCAAATATCATCCTCAAAGAGTGGCTGAGAACCCTCTGGGGTAGGCTGGGACTAAAGTTCCAGCATTTGACTCTGCAACAAATTAAATTTTATGTAAGTTATGAATTGGAGAAGTATAACTACAAAATTAAGATAAAATCAAGTTCAAACTTACATGTGCATCCGCAGCCGCTTGTGAAATGAATTGTCCACTCCGAACGTGGATTTCTCTGAATAATTCCAGTCGGTCGACTAGAAGACCTCATTCTTCAGCGAGGTCGTCCTTCGTTGTAGAACGACTTCGACCTGCTAATATGATTGTAATGCTGCTTCTGCTAGCAGCCTTGTTCGTCTGTGATTGCTCCGACATTTGAAAATGTTTGTTAAAAGTACACACGCGTTAAGAAAATTAAGTGAAATAACACATACCATTGAAATTTGCAAATCTCACCTGAAATGCACGGGTCACGTAGTGATCGTACATGAAGTGTCAATCTTCCATACGTTCCACCAATATGTTAGGTGGGTTGGTATGTGCCTGTTCCGGGTCGCTATACAGTTTAAAATGTCTATGACAGTCATCCCTGAACTTTTTGAAAGATGTGAGGATTTGATGCTCAACAAATCTAGTAATTGCTTGATCGTTTAAATCAAGCACGAAAAAACGTTACAAAGGAAAAAAAATTCACACGTTAGCTTTGTTTATATAATTATGTGTATGTCTCTACAGAAAAACCACATGTCACATACTGTACGAGGTACTCATATGATTGAACGGATTAAAATCATCTAAAGCTAACCCCAGACGAACGTTCTATGCATCTGCAACAAAACCAGGGAATTCAAAATCAAAATGTTCCCATCTATCCGCATGAGTTGGATGTCTCAACACATCATCTGTTTGAACACGTTTGTCATGGTGCCATCTCATATCAGAGGATCCTTCTTGCGAAACAAATAAGCATTGTAATCTCAGTATCAAAGGAAAGTGGCGCAATACCTTACGCGAAATTTTTTCCCTCTGTTATTAGGACTAACCTTGTACTGAGACTCACCACAAGTTGGACAAAACTGTAAATCTTCAAACTCCTTCCAATACAGGACACAGTCATACTTACAAGCATGAATAGGCCCCAAATCACGCAATTTTCGTTTGGCTTCTTAGAATAAACTAGGGACATTGGTACCACACATTGGAAACACACTTTTTATTAAGTCTAACATCATGTCAAATGACTTGTTACTCCAACCGTTTAAAACCTTTACATGCATCATCTTAACCAAAAACTTCAGAGAAGATTATTTAGAACAACCGGGGTATAACTTACTACAAGCTTCATTCAATAAGTCCTTAAATATGTTTGTTGTTTCTTCTTCTATATCTATCCCAATATTGAAGGGCATCTCATTCTCCAAACCTTCCTCCATTTTTCGTTCGTGTTCAATTTGAGCTTGTAAATCATTAAGCATATCAAACATTTCATCTTCTTCATCAAAAGGGTTACTACTAGTTCCTTCATCAAAGAGGTTACAACTGGTTCCTTCATCAAACCTTTCAATACTTCTATGAAAGTTCACTACCTCTCCATGTTACAACCATTTTGTATAGAAGGGAGATATTTCGATGGTCAATAGATGTCGCTCCATTCCCTCTAATGAGTACCAATTTGAGTTCATACATCTCTTATATGGACACCTTATTCGTTCGTAAGCAAAGACGTGGAACATGACAATCTCTAAAAATTGGGACACACCCTCTCTATACTCAATCGATAACTTATTCCTAACTTTCATCCAACCATTGTCCATCATTAAAGACCTAAAACATAAGTATGTTTGATCATTAGTCCTATATTTCCCCTATCAAAACCTAAACTTAATTACTCCATGAATAAGCTATGCCAAATCTCCCAATCTTTTAACTGAAGCTAAGTTCAAACTATAAAGGCTACCATAACTGCATGATGGCCAGAACAAACTAACCAAACACCCTATTATATCTAATTAATTCTAAACCAAGTTTGCACTAAAGAGAAGAGACTACCATAATTAATTGGAGGATAGCCATAAGAAACCATAAGAAACCAACAACAAATTCCTAGTAGTTCTAACAAACTAAACTGTTAAAAAATAAACAACCATAAAATTTGAACTAAATGCAACAACCCCCACCCCTTCAATGTTCTATTAAACTCTTCCCCACATAAAAATTCCAATTCAACCGACCCCCTTCTTTAACTTTCAATTTATCCCCCCTCCCATTAATTTCTTATTCACCCCGTCTTTAGTTTTTAATTCAACACCCCCTCCTAAAAAATTCTAATCCAATCCTAAACCCCCTTTAATTTTCAATTCAACGATTCTACAACACCTCCTAAAACATAATATTATTCCTAAAACATACTTTCTAATTCAAAATCTTATTCCTAAAATAAAAACTAATTCAAAAACCAAATTTCTAATTCAAAACGTAATTTCAAATTCAAATAATAATTTCTAATCTAAATAAAAATAAATTACATCAAAACTAATATAAAACAAACCTACTTACCGATATGTGATGGAAGACGATGATGACGAAATGGAGGCGAGCTGGCAGAGAGGTGAGAACTCTTCTTCTTCTCGGTCTCCCTCGCTCTCTCGTTTTCTTTCTCTTTTCTCTTTCGATTCTATTTTACACAATGGTTTATTAAAAGGAAAACTCCTGACACTGCACGAAAACGTCGGGATAGCCAACATATTCCTGACACATCGTCGAAAATAGGTACCATTTTGTCCGACGTCTCTGACATCGCGTCGGAGGAAGGCCAACGATACAATTAATGCTTTGCCCCTTACTCGACGCAACACTGTAGACATCGGGACAACCTACATATTTCCGACATCTACAGTGCGTCGGGAATATGTATTATCATTTTTCCCAACATTTCTGATGTTACGTCGGAGAAAATCTAACGGTATAATTAATTATTTCGGGCAGTCCCGACGTGCCTTATTATGCGTCGGGAACAGGCACCTCCCCCAACGTAGGACTTGGTGTGTTGGAAGAGACCCCCTTCTAGCAACGTTTCGTTTCCCGAGAAATTTTTGTGCATAAAAAAAATCCCAATTTCTTATAGTATAAAATTAATAGAAAATATCGATAGCAAGTTTTGGTTTGGATTGTCTTTTTAAATATTTATAATTTTTTTAGTATATTCTAAATTTTTGGACAATGTTTTAAGAATATATAGAATTGAAAATAAAATCAAATATCTATCAAAATGATATTTTAAACTGTGATATCTTAATTTTTACTGTGGTAATTAAGTATTGGCTCAGTAGATGATTTTCTAAATTTTATTTTTAAACAAAATACACTAAGTCTTAATCCATGTTTAATTTTCTTACAACAATCACTTTCTTGGCTAAAAAATATTTCTAACCCCTAACTTTTAATAGAAAAAAAAAAAACAATTCAGTCTAATTATATGCCTTTAAATTTATAATCATAACCATTACTTAGTATTTAAATTTTACGAGTAATAATTTAATCTTTTGTACTTTACCATTTATATGATTTAATATGATATCTTACACATATAAATTAATAAACGTCATTTATCAAAAATCCAATATATATAAAACCTATAGGAAAATAAGTCGTTATGTAATAAAAATCAACACTTAATTTTAATGAAAACCACTTATAAAACCAAATATCATATAAAAGTATAATGAATTAACTGACTGCTAGTTTACTAAAGCTTAACGATTAAATTGATGTAAAAGTATAGAAATTAAATTGTTACCGACGTCACGTTTTATTTGTTTCAAGCTCGTTTTTGTTATGATATTGTAGAAAACACGATCTCTTTGTCAGCACCCTCACATGCAAGTTCAATAACAACGAGAACAAAAAACCAAAACAGCTCCAGTAGTGGGTTTTGGTTGTGTCAGCAGCTGGCAAACCACTGATAATGTTTTCACACTAATTAAAGCTCCATTATTTAAAACCCCTTTACTTCTTCTTCTTCTTCTTGTGAATGAAAAAGAGAGGAAAATAATGGAGAAGACAAGAGAAGTTGCAAAACAGCGACGTTTACTACTTGTGCCATGTCCATACCAAGGCCATATTAACCCAATGCTTAATCTAGCAACATACCTACACAGAAACGGCTTCTCTATAACCATTGCTCATACATCCTTCAATTCCCCAAACCCTAATCGTCATCCGGACTTCACATTCATCTGCCTCAATGACTGCCTACCCGATGACCTTGTCGCATCTTTGGATATCGCCATGTTGTTGCTCGCTGTCAACAATAATTGCAAGGCTAGCTTGGAGGAAGTCATGGCCACTGTCCTTAGAGACGTCGTGTGTGTAATACACGATGAGATCATGACCTTTTGTGCGGAGGTGGCTAGCGGTTTTGGGGTTCGGAGTTTGGTGCTTCGAACAAACAGCGTATCGACGTGTATTGGTCGCTCGGTCGTTTTGCAACTTCATGCGGAGGGTCGACTTCCTCTACTAGATCAAGGTATGGAGATGTATATTGTTCATTTTCATTATTTTACCTCTTTTTTACTTTTTAGTTGCTGGATTTTGATTCTAAATTATTTTTTTTTCTTATGAGTTTCAAAACATAATTATTCTTGAGTTTTTGAGTTTAATTTTTACTTTAAGTCTTCCTGTTTTAAAATATTTCATTTTCATTGATTGAGTTCAAGTTTTGTTTTGGTTTGTTTCATAGCAAGATTTAATTTTAGGATTTTACAATTTTATATACCTTTAGTTATTTTCACTGAGACCTCACTTTTCGTCCCTCACATGGTTAATGTTTTGTTTTTTTCTTTTTGGAAGAATGTGCATATTAATTCATTAAGAAAATTTTAGAGGTATTTTTAAAAATAGCAAAATAAATTAAAATACTTACGAGCTATAGAAAAATTTTAGATTCTATCACTGATAGTCTTCTATCACTATATCATATCAATGACTATTAGTGATAGTGATAGAATTTGCTATAGGTTGTAAATAATTTGTAAAATCTACTATTTTAAAAAAAAAATTCAAAATTTTAATTAACTTTTACTCATTTTCGAGCTCTTAAAATTAATTGAAAATTTTACATCATAATTACCTTTAATTAGTTGATTAACCGAAGAATAAAAAATGAGCATTAGTGAAAACTTAATGGTAAAATTGTAAATATCATATACTCTTATCTTAATTGGTGCATCCAACTAAACTAATAGCTCATAATATATATATATATATATATATATATATAACAAAAGAAAAAGAATTAAATGTCAAAATAAATTTATGGTTTCGGTTTCTGAAGTTTTTATAAAATTAAGACTTTGATCTATCAAGTTTAACAAAACAATTTGAAAGATCATAAACATCATATAGATTAAAATAACTTCAAAATAAAAAATAGAAAAAAGTTAATATTTTGTATCAAGATAAGATAAGCTGAATAGATGTTATTTCTATTGATTTTGAGATAGATAGAACTCTATGTTTATCTAATGTAAAAACAGAACTCGATCCAGAAAAGATAGTATATTTTATCTAATATACCTGGATATATATACTGCATATTTAAAAGAATTATATAAAATAATCTCTCAAATTAATTCTCACAATAATTATTTAACAGGGTGCATCGAAGATGAGGTACCAAATCTCCATCCTTTGAGATACAAAGACTTACCAATCTCAGCCTTTTCAGATATCTCCCAATCAACAAAGCTAGTCCACAAAATGCACGATCTCACCACTTCTTCAGGTGTGATTTGGAACACAATCCCATTTCTTGAACCATCTGAATTCACCAAATTCAAAACCAATATTTGCAACCAAATCCCTATTTTTGCAATTGGCCCAATCCACAAGATTTCCCCAACCTCATCTTCTTCAAGTTTGCTGAATGAAGACTCCACTTGCCTCCCATGGCTCTACAAACAACCTCCCAACTCAGTCATCTATGTCAGTTTGGGCAGTGTTGCCCTCTTAACAAACCATGAACTCCAAGAGATGGCTTGGGGGTTGGTTAATAGCAATCAACCATTCTTGTGGGTTGTTCGCCCTGGCTCCGTTCGAGGCTCGGATGGGATCGGATTTTTTTTGGAAGAGTTTCAAAAGAAGGCTGGAGATAGAGGGTGTATTGTGGAATGGGCTCCACAAAAGGAAGTGTTGGCTCATAGGGCTGTTGGTGGATTTTTGAGCCATTGTGGTTGGAATTCTACACTTGAGAGTTTGAGTGAGGGTGTTCCAATGTTATGTAAGCCTTATTCAGGAGATCAAAGAGGGAATTCAAGGTATATTAGTTGTGTTTGGAGAGTGGGGTTGACTTTGGAAGGTGATGAGTTGAAAAGAAATGAAGTGGAAAAGGGTATTAGAAAATTGATGGTGGAAGAAGAAGGGAGGAAAATGAGAGAAAGAGCAATGGATTTCAAGAGAAGAATTGAAGATTGTTTAAGGGAAGGTGGCTCTTGTTCTCGTAACTTGAGAGAGCTTGTTGATTTCATTATGTCTTCTTAGATCAACCTCTCTTCTTAATGAACCTCTATTATTTTAACTAAGTATGTTGAAATTAACGTGATGATCAATAATATCGTCTAACTATATTAAAGTAATTATCGGCAAGAATAGCTAAAGAAACAGAAAGAACAAATAACACAAAATGCTTTATTAACCCAGTTCAGGAAAATACTACATACGTCAACAGGTGCAGTGTAAAAACCACTTGCAGAACTTCAATGTACATCATCATAAAGAAGGCAATTCGACTACCTTCACGAATAATAAGTCTTCAAGACAAGACTTCTTCAAAATCAATTTTCTGTCGCCCGTCGAACTATGCCAATAGATTAGTTATTCAAAGATCACGATAATATCTCATAACTTCTTTAATTTATCTTTAAATAATATCATTTATTTAAATAACCACGTTAATAATAATAAAAAGAAATTTATTATTTCTTTTTAACAAAAATACCCAACAAGCTCTCCCTTCTTGTCAAAAATAGAATAATTTTTTTTTCGAATAGGAAAGCCCACACAATCTTTGCTTGTAAGAAGTTTCACAATTTAAAGGCTTCACAAATCTTCTCGATCTTCTTGTTTAAAAATATAGATAAAGATTCCTAATAAAATGAAAATCTTTTATCCTATAAATATTTTTTTTCCTTTTAAATAGAATAACCAACGATAATAAAAAGAATTCTTATTAATTATTTTTGACAAAAAAACCAACATATGTGATGTGAATATAATTTTGTTGCAACTCATATTTCTCCTAACAATGGTATAGAATATTAATGCAAGGCTTCAAATGTAAGTATTATTTTTTAATAAAGACGTGGAAAAGAAAGTCAACTCCATGGCTTAACATAAGAGGTTTGAAAAAACAAAGTAGTAAAACTTAGAGTGACGATAGTTAACAGCAGAAGAAACAACAATGAAAACAATAAGTAAAGATAGTAGTGACATGCAACATTGTGAACCTAGTTCGATGACACAACATTTACATCTGTGGAGTTTTTGACCCGAAATCATAAATCATAATCAACCTATTATGATTCTTAGTATAGAAATATTCATATTCACCCTCTCACTTAGTACTAATAGTGGTACAGTTTATTGAATCAGAACTTTATCACTACTATTTCAAAGTTTGATTTTGCTAAACAAAATCCTCCCCTTAATCATGCAACTCACACATTAATAAATTATATAAGGTGTTAATCGTGAGAGTCTCCCCCTAAATATCGTCCTTCATCAAGTCGTAACTAGCGTTTGTACAATTCATCTTCTAAAGAAGTTTTAACTTACACGGTGCTGGTTCTACTAAATAACTTGATAGTCAGATCTTCAAAAAGTCTTTTCCACACTTTTCACTATGATAACTATAACTTTAAAAAACCTACTTTCTTTTGTGCACACCCTCGGAAAGAGAATAGAACAACAATATAAAGAATACCAGCCCGACTACAAATCCTTCACCAACAAGGAAATTAAAAAAAAAAAAAATAATAAACAAAATAAAATCCCTATTCCAAAAAATTATTCTTTAAAAAACTTTCTTTAAACACTTTTTTTTTTTTGCCATGTCATTCCACTGAGGACAGAGCTTAACAAAATAACATTCGCAGACCCACAAATCTTCTAACAAGGTTAGTGGACCTAAAGGAAGGACCTCGATGAAAGGTTCCTTTGTTATAGAACCACCGTCGCCTTCACACCTTTGGTTCAGTATGGAATCTCTAGTTTGATATAAAATTTGAGACTACTAATAAAGTTTTATCAAACCATAAGCATAGTAATTGAATTTAAAATTTTAAATTATAGGAGCTAAGCCTCTTTTAGTAATCATTTTAATTTTGTTTTTTGTTTTTGTTTTTTCAATTCAACCTATTTTCTCTCCGTGTCTTAGAATAATTTGAATCTTTCTTAAATACAATAATTGAATTTTTCACCAAATTCCAAAACAAAAACAACATTTGAAAGCAACATTTTTTTTCCTTCAAATTTTGGTTTAATAGAACATAAATATCAAAAGAAAAAAGTCAATCGAAGGTAAAAATAGTGTCTATAAACTTAATTTTTAATAAAACAAAACTGTTATCAAGTCGTATAATATTTGTACTATTCAATTATTTTGTGAGCACAGGTAAAGTAACAAGAACAAAACGACGAGACAGCCGGCCTCAAGTTGTTTAGGTTGCCAGCTGACTCATAAAATATATATATATGTGTGTGTATTGTTTGATAGCTCCATTCTTAATAGCAAACCCCAAACCTTTTCTGCTTCTTCTTCTTGACGTGAATAAAAAAACCCACTGGAGAAGAAATTGGAAATTTCGAAACGAAGGCGTTTCCTACTGGTGCCATGTCCATACCAGGGCCATATTAACCCAATGCTTCATCTAGCAACATACCTACACCACAATGGCTTCTCAATAACCATTGCTCACACATTCTTCAACTCCATAAACTCTAACCGTCACCCAGACTTCACGTTTGTCCACCTCAACGACCGACTCTCTAATGACCTCCTCGTGTCTTTGGATGTGGCCTCGGTGTTGCTCGCCATCAATGATAATTGCAAGGCTAGCTTGGAGGACATCTTGGCCAATATCGTCTAAGATGTCATGTGTGTAATACATGATGAGGCCATGTACTTTTGTGAGGCAGTGGCTAGTGGTTTTGGGGTTCGAAGTTTGGTGGTTCGAACAACTAGCATAGCGGCATGTATTAGTCGGCTGGTCGTTCTACAACTTCATGCAGAGGGTCGTCTTCCTCTACTTCAAGGTGGGATTATATATATATATATATATATAACTTTTATTTTGGTCTATAGTTTCGTAATGCAATAAAAAATTTACTCTTGAATTTAATTTTCGAAAAATCTAAACTCATACTAAAATAATTTATTTTTTAAATACAATCTATTATTTGCACTAAACATAAACTATATTATGATCTGTTTATAACCAAAATTATAATAACAAGCTCTAACTCAATGTTCCACAAAAACCTCATTTTTATTTTATTTTTTGAAATGTAAATAATAAGAATAATGATTCCAAAATTATAGATAGTAGATGCTTACTAATTTTGCTTTAATTTGTAGGAATATTTCTTTTCGGATCGATCTAGGAATACACATTTCTATTACTTCTAAACAATATCTTAAATTTCCATATTCCAAAAATGCTCTTATCTATCTTTACTAATTCAATATAACTTAGCTTGAACTTATATTTCTTTTCACGTATAACAAAAGGATCAAAATATTTATAAATATTTTTAAAATAGTAAAAAAAAAATTATTGTCTTTTTGCCATTTTATTATGTTTTTAAACGATTCTGCTATTTAAAATAAACGTTCTTTGAATTTATATTACCTATTTGTTTTTAGGAGTTTTTTCAAATAAAAAAAATTGACAAAAAAATTGACAACCTATTTACATTTTAAAAAATCAATTTGAATATTCTAAAATAAATATTTTATCAAAGGTTCTATTTTTGAAAATTTTTCTTTTTTTAACCATTTTAATTTATTTTAAAATTAATACAATTTATATTATATATATTATTTTTCTCGATAAAATAATATGTTCCATAATTTAAAATATTTAAAACATATATATTAATTTGAATATCTGCTTAAAAAATGATAATTGAACTACAAAGGTTGTACATATATAATATATAAAAGAAATTAGGCAAAAACAGTAAGATAGAGATGCTTTGAACTCGCGAAGAAGCTAGAAAACCACTCTGAAGATGCCTTTTAGCCATATTTTATAAAAGCATTCTCTATTACAAATTCTTGAAACAATTTTTTAAAAACAAAATTCAAACCATCAGTCCAACATGTGGTTTGCTAAATTCAATGACTTGGATAAAATAAAAATAAACTTTTGAATCCTTGAGATAAAAAAGGACAAACGGTAAACACCAATGGAGCGATGCCCAAAATTCAATTCAATATTCTATTCCCCTCAGATCATCTTCGTCTCTATTTCATTTCAATCCCACAGTTAACCTCAAACGACTTCAATTGAGAAAGCTAAACAAATGGAGATCCCAAAACGACGGCATATAGTCTTGGTCCCATGTCCGTACCAAGGCCATATAACTCCAATGCTTCAACTTGGTAGTTTCCTCCACACCGTCGCCGGTTTCTCCATCACAATCGCTCACACTCGCTTCAACTCTCCCAATCCTTCTAACTTCCCGCATTTTCAATTCGTTTATTTGGACGATGGAATCGCTGAGAAGGAAGCGATTCCGACTGATTTGATCGCAGTTCTATTGGAACTCAACGTTAATTGCAGAGATAGTTTCATAGCTGAAATGCACAAACTGATGGCGGTCGAGGCGGAGGACTCCAGTGAGGTCATCGCCGGTGTTATTCATGATGAGATCATGTTCTTCTGTGAAGAAATTGCGAGTGATTTGAAGCTGAGGAGCTTTATTTTGCGAACTACAGCTGCTGTGACTTCTTTGGCTCGAATGGCTCTTGTTCACCTCAATGATGAAGGGATGGTAATTTACTTTAAATTTCCTATTAGAAAATGAAAGGAAGTGTTGATTCCCAATAACAGAATCTATGTTACAGGATCCAATACCAAAGTTGCATCCTCTGAGATTCAAAGATCTCCCAATCTCACTAACAGCAGACTTCACCAGATACTCAAAATTGATGAAAAAGACGTACAATATGGAAACACCCACCACAGCCAAGGCCATCATCTGGAACACAATGGAATGGCTCGAAGATTCAATCATGGCTAAAATCAAAAATAAATCAACAGTCCCAGTCTTTCCCATCGGGCCTTTACATCGAATCGTCTCTGCACAAACGAGTGTACTCAAAGAGGATTTCGACTGTTTATCATGGCTTGACAACCAAGCGGACAATGTTGTTATCTACGTAGCCATTGGGAGCGTAGCTTCATATAATGAGAAGGCGTTTGGAGAAATGGCATGGGGGCTAGCCAACAGCCAGCAACCATTCTTGTGGGTGGTTCAACCAGGAGCGATTCATGGCTCACAGTGGATCGAGGCATTGCCTAAGGATTTTCTAGAGGCAATAGGAGGGAGAGGATATATTGTGAAATGGGCTCCTCAGAAACAAGTGTTGGCACATAGGGCTGTGGGGGGATTTTGGAGCCATTGTGGATGGAATTCTAGTATGGAGAGTTTGAGTGAGGGAGTTCCTATGTTGTGTAGTCCATGTTTTGGGGATCAGAAAGTGAATGGAAGGTATTTGAGCTATGTTTGGAGGGTGGGGATTCAGTTGGAAAATGGGTTGGAGAGAGAAGAAATCGAGAAAGGAATTAAAAGACTAATGGTGGGAGAAGAAAGTAAAGAGATGAGAGAAAGAACCAAGGATTTCAAGGAAAAAATTGAAGCCTATGTTCTTAAGGTAAAAGATCAATGCTACTCACACACTTACTTGGCAGAGCTTGTTAGCTTACTATACTCGTCTTGAACATACAAAAAATGCATGTTCATTGTTGTTGAGCTTAGACTATTGAAGTTTCTTATTATATCTTTTATTTTGTAAACTTCTATAATGACGTTGTTACGATATCATCACTGATTTAACAAAACAGACTTTGTATTTACCTCTTCATACATGTTGAATGTGGAATTGAAAATCTATCTACCACTATCAAATTGGATTTCCAACGATCTTTCCACATAAAATTGTCAACCACCTTATGACAGAGAGGTTAAATTACAAGTTTAATTATTAAACTTAAACTTTTATGTTTGTATTGTTAGATACCTAGATTAGTATAGGACAGGAGTATAAAGGTAATTAGATTTGTTGACAGTTAGATGGTAATAAATAGGAAGTTGGAAAAGAAAGACATGAAGATTTTGGTGAAAATAATGGGGTGCAACATTCCTTAAAAGAAAGGAAGAGTAGAGGGTTAGGGTTCCTTTAAGTGTTATTGAGTTTCCTTTTACTTGTTCTTTTGTATTGTAATTTTAATTGAAGATATCAAATTTAAGTGTCATATCAAATTGGTATTAGAGCACTCATTTCCTAGAAATCTAAGGAAAATGACAATCACAAAAACTTCAGAATCCATAACAAAGAATATTGAGCAGGTGGGGATTCAAATCGAGGAGAACAACGAATGTTAAAGTGGATTGAAATGATGGAGAAGGAAGAAGCGAAATGGAGAGAAATAAAAAAAGATTCGCTAATGAAATATATTGAAGACGTGATTCGTGAAAGATCTACGAGCGAAACAGAAACAAAAAATCCATTCAGCCAAATAAAGATGAGTGAGAATAAGGTAGAGCAAGGTAAAGCATCTATACTTGAGGAATAAAAAACAAGCAACGTGATTGACGAAGGAAAAAACTGCAATGATTGTAGGAAGCACAACATCGGCAAGTCAAATGCTGATGATAGTACAATCAAAGGAAGAAATATACCGTCGAAAGAAACCAAGAATGAAGAACGAATGAAGAAGATAGGAATTGAAGAAGATATGAATGGTCCAAACAGATTCAAGAAGGTAGAGTTACCAATGTCTAGCGGCAAGGACTTCCATTCATTTCTTTGGGGGCATAACGGAATTTTCAAAAGTATAAACTGAATGATTTTGGAATATTAATTGATGCACCAATAAGGTTCAATGAAACTGCATTAGATTGGTCACGATCGAAGAAGGTGAGGGAAGAACTTATCTACAGATGAATTGGACAAATCTTAACAATCAAACAGGAAACAATCGTAGAAGGTCGGCAAGAATTAACGGTAAGATACAAAATGAAAACTCGAGTGAAGAAAAAGTTGTTACTTAAGGAAACAGAAATTGGTTGGTTGCGATTGGGAATGAAGAAGCCGCAAGTTGTCTGGTTGCGATGGGAAAAGAAGAAGCAGAAGCCAACAGTTGTCTAGATGCGAAGGAGAAGAAAAACCCAACAAATGACGA